>OZ035845.1:8790128-9232628 GCA_964034765.1 Knipowitschia caucasica | reverse complement strand
AACGTCTTAATTGTCGCCATATCTGTCTTATGTTAACAAAAAGACTAGATCATGAGGCGGGTTAAAAGCAGTGTTGTTTGGACACACCAGATTACATCGGCTCCTGTTTGTCGGGAATTTGTTTTTGCCCAGTGGGAATGAGGCTCGGACTCTGCCCCGGAGTTTCCCCTTTCCCTAATTAGGCCACGGTGACGGTGGAATTCTGCTTTGGGCTTTTGTTTTGATTCGCGGCGTGTGATGAATGCAGCAGTGTGCGACATCATTCCGGCCTGAGTCTCAGTCTCTCTCTCTAGCCTCTCTTTCTGGTCCCTCTCTGGTCTCTCACTCTCTCTTTCAGATCTCTCACTCTCTCTTTCTGGTCTCTCTTTAGTCTCTCTCTCTCTGGTCTCTTTCCCTCTCTGGTCTCTCACTCTCTCTGGTCTCTCTCTGGTCTCTCGCTGGTCTCACTATGGTCTCTCTCTGGTCTCTCTCTGGTCTCTCTCTCTGGTCCTGTATGTATTACATGTACGTGTGTGTGCGTGTGTGTGTGTGTGTGTGTGTGTGTGTGTGTGTGTGTGTGTGTGTGTGTGTGTGTGTGTGTGTGTGTGTGTGTGTGTGTGTGTGTGTGTGTGTGTGCGTGCGTGTGCGTGTGTGTGCGTGTGTGTGCGTGTGTGTGTGTGTATTATAATCTTGTGCTCCTGGTTCATAAAGTAACATAGACTTTCTCTTCTCACTCACATACTTTCCATGTTTCCGGCGTCACCTACAGCCACGCGGTGTTACGTTCTCAAATAGAACTTGTCCGCAGCTCGCGCTCTCGAGGTTGGAAAGAAATGTGCCCAACAAACAAATAAACCGCGCTATTTTTACGCACGACGTGAGTGGAAATGTGTCCAGACATAACGGGCTTCTGTGAGAGCAGCAGACCAGAGAGAGACTAGACAGAGACCAGAGAGAGAGCAGAGAGAGAGGCCAGAGAGAGAGGGACCAGAGAGAGACCATAGCGAGAGACCAGAGAGAGAGAGACCAGAGAGAGAGAGACCAGAGAGAGAGCAGAGAGAGACCAGAGAGAGAGGGACCAGAGAGAGAGGGACCAGAGAGAGACCAGAGAGAGACCAGAGAGAGAGACCAGAGAGAGAGACCAGAGAGAGAGCAGAGAGAGACCAGAGAGAGACCAGAGAGAGACCAGAGAGAGACCAGAAAGAGAAGTGAGAGAGAGACCAGAAAGAGACCATGAGACACCAGAGAGAGAGCATGAGACACCAGAGAGAGAGCATGAGAGAGAGAGAGACCCTGTGTGATAATTACAAAGTCAGGCAGTCAGATTGTGATGAAACAGAACACAGCGGTGCAACAGGTCTGAGCGGTGCGTGAATGCATTTACCGTGAGAGGGTCCCGTTAGAATCGCGGGCGCATGTCTGAGTCCGGGGAGAACCGAAGGGGAGAGGGTCCAGTCCCGGGATGTATTCCAACGTAGTTTTTCCTGCTGATGCTAATTAATCCGAGTCTGAACCTGAGCGCGGGGACAGGGACGGGGACACAGCGGGGAGAGGGGGTGAGGGTCCCGGGGATGACACAGCGGGGTGAGGGTCGGTGGTTCGTCCGTTGATGTCGCTCTCTCCTCCCGCGTGTGTGGATGCTCTGTCCGCCTCCTCTCGCGGCTGAATAGAAGCTTGTGTTGTATCTGCTTCAGCCTCCGCGCTTCTGAGAGTGAGGGGAGTGAGGGGAGGGGGGGGGGGGGGGGGGGGGGCAGAGACAGAGAGGGAGGGAGAGAGAGAGTGAGACAGGGGGGAATAGAGAGAGACAGAGAGAGAGAGGGAGAGAGAGAGTGAGAGAGACAGGGGGGAATAGAGAGAGACAGAGAGAGAGAGGGAGAGAGAGAGTGAGAGAGACAGGGGGGAATAGAGAGAGAGAGGACGCAGCCAATCAGAGGAGAGAGCGGAGAACGTGCGCAGCTGTGTCACGTTTAAAGCTGGGAGACCGAACTTCCATTAACAACAGTCACACGTTTGTCTCAACGGAATCAGTTGATCTTCATCTCACTTAACATGACCTATTGTGTCAGACAGAGCCCTGTGAGTCACAATCTGCCTCTCTGGGCTGAGAGCTGATTGGCTGAGGGAGGGAGGTCCTCTCTGTTTCACTTTCAGAAGAATCTGATCCAAAGACAGAAACACACGAAACTAGTGCCTAAAGAAAGAAAAGTTCCTCATATGGTAAGAAATGGTTAGTAGTGCTTCTAAGTGGACTTCAGGTGTAAAGTAGTGAGCCATGCTTCTAACTTCCTCATATAATTTGAAGAGGTTAACCGTGCTTCTCAGTCTCTCATGATTGGAAGTGGTTAGCCGTGCTTCTAACTTCCTCATATGGTTAGAAATGGCTAGTCATGCCTTTATGTTACTCTTTTGGTTTAAAGCGATTAGTAGTGATGTGCTGAGCGTGACGGGTCTTCGAAGCGTGTACCGAGTAAAAAAGGGGCGTATTTTTTGAAGCGTGGTTCGAGGCGTGTGTTGGTGACGTTTGAAGCCTCGCGTAGCGGCCGCACCACGTGACGGTTCATATTGAGAATGAGGAGTTGACGTCACGGCACAGAGTCCCCCCTCCCCATCCCCCCTTTGCCGACATATTGGCTGCGCACCGGTGGCGGCAGTACAGTTTGTTTACGTGTGTTGTGAACGCGGTAGTAGCGGAGGTTCTTGCTATTCCGCACTGTTTTATCATGCCTGGAAATAACTGCTGCGTTAAAAACTGCTCCAATACCTCCCACGATGGATATGGAAAACCTAGTAACAACGAGATACAGTTTTTTAGGTTACCGAAATGGAAAAAGCATCAAGGGGAGCAATTCTCTGACCTGACAAGGAGACGTCGGATTGCTTGGTTGGCTGCAATTAGAAGAAAGGACCTTACTTTCGATCACACACCCCTGTCGACGAGAGTGTGTTCTCTGCATTTTCACTCTGGTACGTTCTGTAAAAATGTATTTATGTAGTTGTCTCTTAAAGCTAGGAAGTGTAGGTTAGCATATGTTATTATGGTTTCTGTAGTGCCTTTGTCTCTGTGTCTTTGTTACCCTCTCAGGCTGTTTCTTACTTAGCACGTGTTCTGCGAGGTCTTTGCCAGTGTAAAGCATAGATTACATAGATTGTACACATAATCTAATTATTCTGTTGTACATAAACCTTCATATGACATTATGAGGTGACCTAAAAAGTACTTGAGATGCTGTTCATGACATAGTTGCCAGTTTAAAGCATTGATTACATAGATTGTGCAAATTATTATATTAATTATATGTTGTTATTATTCTCGTGTAGGTAAACCAGCATATGAGATGTTGGAGAACCACCCTGACTGGACACCATCCCTGTTGTTAGGCCACAATGATGTACAAAAAACAGATGAAGCGAGATATCAGCGGCAAGTAAGGCGCAGGTCCCTGCCACTGGAGCGGCAGCCACCTCCAGCCCAACACCAGCCGCAGGCGCCGCCGCCTCCAGCCCTAGACCAGCTGCAGCCGCCACCAGCCCTAGACCAGCTGCAGCCGCCACCAGCCCTAGACCAGCCGCAGGCGCCGCCGCCACCAGCCCTAGACCAAGCCGCAGCCGCCACCAGCCCTAGACCAGCCGCAGGCGCCGCCGCCACCAGCCCTAGACCAGCCGCAGGCGCCGCCGCCACCAGCCCTAGACCAGCCGCAGGCGCCGCCGCCGCCAGCCCTAGACCAGCCGCAGGCGCCGCCGCCGCCAGCCCTAGACCAGCCGCCAGCTGACCCGGACATGGAATGTGGACTCTGCACATCTAGACGAGATGTTATCAACAATCTTCTTGAAGAAAACAGACAGCTGAAGCGTGAGCTTGATACGTACCGGATGAATGAGAACTTTCTGAGTGGTGATGATAACACAGTGAAGTATTACACGGGGCTTCCAAACTTTGCATTGTTCCAGACACTTCTACTCTACCTAACTCCAGATCTGCCTCAAGGTAGAATGAAGAAGCTCTCACCCTTCCAGCTTGTCCTATTGACTTTAATGCGCCTCAGATTAGACCTTCCAATCCAGCACCTCAGCCATCTGTTTAGAGTACATAGGACAACAGTCGCCGATGCCTTTCACCATACCCTTGGTGTGATGTACGCACAGCTGTGTCCATTGGTGCACTGGCCAAGTAGGGAATGCTTATTGACCAGTATGCCACACCAGTTTGTGGAGTCATTTGGGAACAATGTGGCTGCCATTGTGGACTGCTTCGAGGTGTTCATCGAGAAACCTTCCAATGTACTAGCAAGGGCACAGACTTTTTCTCAATACAAACACGCATACACTATGAAATACCTAATCGTGATCACGCCCCAGGGTGTAATTTCCTTCATATCGAACGGGTGGGGTGGGCGCACAAGCGACAAGCATATAACCGAGCAAAGTGGTTTCCTGAACAAGCTGTTACCAGGTGACATTGTGCTGGCAGATAGAGGCTTTAATATAAGAGAACATGTGGGCATGATGTGTGCTGAAGTGAAAATACCTACATTCACCAGGGGTCGTGCTCAGCTTGAGGCGAAAGATGTGGAGGAGACTAGGCCCATAGCACATCTCAGAATTCACGTGGAGAGGGTGATCGGTGTTGTGCGCAACAAATTCAAATTCTTACACTCAACTGTACCTGTGCACATGCTTGTCAAATGTGAGGGTGAAAACCTAATGCCTTTGGATAAGATTGTCATTGTTTGCTGTGCCTTAACGAACATGTGCAAAAGTGTTGTTTGAGTACCTTATTCTTTACTGTATCTTTTATTTTTAAATAAATGCATGAAACAACTTGATATGGTTTACCAATATTTATTGAGAAATGAATATTTTTTTTGTTACAAACGTGTGCAGTCAAAGTACTGTTTCCAGCATGTAAACATGCCCAACATAGGTAAAAATGATAATAAGAGTCATACTTTTCTTAGTGCAAAGGGACACAAAACACTGCAAAACAACGTGTGCATTCAAAGTACTGTTTCCAGCATGTAAACATGCACAGCATAGGCAAAAATGATCATAAGAGTCATACTTTTCTTAGTGCAAAGGGACACAAAACACTGCAAAACAACGTGTGCATTCAAAGTACTGTTTCCAGCATGTAAACATGCACAACATAATAAAATAAATTATAACATAAATAATAATAACAAATAAGACTGTTATTAGTGCAAATGTACAAAAAAACACTGCAAAGGCACACAGCAATAACAATAATACAATTTTAAGAAATAGGAAAAACCTATTCTGCACAACAAGGGCAAAACCATGGCGTGTCACCAGAGGGTTTATTAACAAGCCCCACACAACTGAAGTGAAACCACTGGCAAGCTTCTCCAAATACCTCTGTTTTGCGCTTGGTATGAGCTTGTTCCTGTACGGTCCCTTCTCTTTCGCCTTATCTCTAAGCATTGTTTTACTGTCTTCCTTTCCCTTGTTGTATCAGTAGATCCGTCTCTGTCTCGCCGAAAACGTAAATGCGTATAATTTAAAGTGCTCTGGAATATGAGGAGCGCGTGAAATTCTGGGGGCGTGCCCCCGTTGCGCAGCCAATATGTCCGACAGGCTCAGAGCCCCCCCCAAATCACCCCAACTCGGCACGTGACTCCTCATTCTCAATAGTGCTTCATATACATAGTTCCCACAGACCAATGAATGTCACATGACCTTCTCGGAGACGCCATCTTTGATGGCACGCTGCTGTGTTTGTGCATTCCATTAAACAGAAGAATGAGAATAAATGTAGATATTCAAACGCAAATTGGAAAAAAAGGGCAACTTTTGAGCAAATAATTGTATATTAATACAATGGCACCACAGTTTAACGTGCTACGGACATGTTTTACATATTTGATCAAATTATGCAGCAAAAATTAACAAGCAATGCAAACATTTCTCAAAAACTTTAGATTTAATACCAGTTGGAGCTCCATTTAATTATTTTAATTATATTAACAATTAATTTAATTAATGCTAATGCCACACGGACACTCTGGATTGCTGTTATTGTTTATTTCCGCGTTTTTGACCGTATGTTTTGGTGAATGGTGGGCAACTGATTTTTCCAGGCGTAAAGAGCAGTTTATTTTATGACACAGATCTTTTTACAGAAGCAATGCTGTTTGTGAACATTGTTTTAGCCCACCATAGAACTATTATTATCTATTTAATACATTTACGTTGCCCTCGAGAGCCTCGGACGCGACACCGATCCTCCTCATAATAAAGTAATCTAACGCTAAATAATTAAACTCTCAAGTTACCAGGTATCAGCATACACAAGTTAGTACTGAGTAAATTACGTCTGTCAACACATTATAAGATACGATACGCACCTGACACAAAGTGCTCCGAGCATATTCTTGCGTGTTTTGAGGGAGTTTCTTGCCTGTTTATCTTCGCAAGCCATAACCTCCGTGGTTGTTCTGACAAAAGCTTAGTCTTCTCACATTCATGAAGTCTAATGATGGGTATACTGTAAAATCCAAGTTTAACTGAGCCTCCGGCACGATTAGAACATCCATTGACCCAGCAGGAGATGACCATTTTCAACTTTATCACACGTTTCAGCTTCTTTTTCTATTTTTTGGCCCACAGAATGCCAAGACAAATGGCGCCTGGTCGGCAAATCCCCGTATGTAGTGACGTCATGTGGGAACTATGTATAGTTCGGAGAGTGCATTGCTTTGACAGGTGCTTTGTCATCCGCGGCTGTACCATAGACTGTATTGGCTGTCCCCGTCTGCCTCTGTGTGCGTACGTGTGTGTGCGTGATGTGGAGCAGTCCTGTACTAAGTATAGAGAAACAACTTCATATGAAATACAATTAAAAACGTTTCACTTTAGTAAATCCTCATATATCAAGGCTTCAAGTTATTAGTAATAATACGCTGGATGATACATTTCACAACAGCTGTGTGGCGCAGTCGGTCTATGACGGACTCCGAAGTAGAAGATTGGTAGTTTTTCCTCCATTAATCACTTTCTGTAGAACTGTATTACTTTGGATGTGTTTGTTGTATCAACACAATTGACTGAAAGACTCAAATAGTTCATAGTTCATGAAGCATCATTTCAAACACAACACGTTAGACCATAGATTGTAAATATACATTTTAACATTAGATCTCACCATTCATTGTAAGCACTTAAGACTTAAGAGTGTTATGTATTTTTTTGTCCACATGATGGCGTAGTGGAGCATGATTCACCTCGAGCCTTCGACTCATGGGCCGAGTAATAGGCTGCAAACCCTCAAGGCTTCATGGGGCTTCATATTGCCATCACTAGCGATTAGCAGTGTGTCAGACTTGTACAAAAGTGGCTCAAAAACAGACCCAAAGTCAAGAGGCAGTTTAGAAGTTTTAATCTCCAGGCGAAATACAAAAAACAGACGGGATACGGGCTCCAGAAAACAAGACAATCTGGCAACTGAGGCAAGGAGGACACAAACTAATATACACAAGGACACAGGTGAGGCACATCAAGGGTGGGGCAGTAATCAACAACAGGAAGTGAAACTAGAGACAAGAACAAGTAAGGGTGACTTCAAAATAAAACACAGAACAGGACATGACACAGTGCTTCTAAGTTGATTCCATGGATCTATTATATTAACTGGATAGGGTATTACTACAGTAGCTTGTAGCTGAATAACTCATGTGCTCAGGGGATTCTCGCGGTGCTGCAGACTAGACCAGACTAAATTCACGTGGGCTACCTTGTTCCCCATTGAACTCAATGTAAATTAAAACAGCGCGACCTCAGCTGACAGAGAACCTACAGCTTTCATAAAGATCGGATTTTGTGGGGATTATAGTTCTCATCCTGAACTTTTTTTCTTCTTAAATCTTTCGGGTTTCTTTAAATCCACATTTTAGTGCCACAAACTCTGCTCCTCTGGCTCTCGCTCTAACTCCCGCTCTGATGAACTGCTCTGATTGGTCAGAGCGCAGCCGAGCCGCTCTGTGCACATGTGTGAGACCCGGTGTGAGACCCACACACGCACGTTTGGCGCAACGCATTATGGGAGATCATCCACTGCGCAGAACCGGGAGGACCAGACGATGCCCAAATACAGGCGACTTCCGCTAATCTTTCAGCCCCCATGCCGTCACAAAGCGCCACTGAGCACAACCATTCATTTGAATAGGGCGCCATCTTGGATCGCCGGGGCTTGGTTGATTCATACATGTTTGAAGTAATTGTCGGTCCTTCTAAGTTCTTCATATGGACAGAAGTGGTTAGCAGTGCTTCCAATTTTCCTCATCTGGTTAGGCGTGGTTAGCCGTGCTTGGATGTTGTTTTTGGGAGAGATAAAGATGTTCTACGCGAATAAACAAACTCCCGAGCTCCCCACGTCACATGGTTGAGTTCTGGAGAAACATATTTGAGGAGTCAACAATTCTTTATCTGCGTTTGTTATGACAGATTGTCCTGAGATAAACCAGAGACCAGAGAGAGACCAAAGACCAGGGAGAGATCAGAGAGAGAAAAGAGCAGAGAGAGAGAGACCAGAAAGAGACCAGAAATATACAAGAAAGAGACCAGAGGGAGACCAGAGGGAGACCTGAAAGAGACCAGAAAGAGACCAGAGAGAGACCAGAGAGAGACCAGAAAGAGACCAGAGAGACACCAGAAATATACAAGAAAGAGACCAGAGGGAGACCAGAGGGAGACCTGAAAGAGACCAGAGAGAGACCAGAGAGAGACCAGAGAGAGACCAGAGAGAGACCAGAGAGGGACCAAAGAGAGAGACCAGAGAGGGACCAAAGAGAGAGACCTGACAGTTACCGTTCTTTACGCTCATACGTCTGGATTTAACTCCCTCTTGTGGCAGGAGAGGGAGTTACAGGAAGAAAGATTTATAACCCTCAGACTTGTTCCTCCAAAGATTTTCAACTGATTATTAATATTTCACATTCTACGACATGACAAAGAAAACAGACTCAGTCCTGGTCTGGTCTCCGTTGCCATGGTGAGTGTATGTCCCCTTCCATCTGGCCTCGGGCCATTAGCTCTAACACTAAATCAGATTTATGTATCTGAGTCCAGGTCCGGGTCTGAGTCTACATCGCTCCAGAGACGACGGTGACAAGAAACATCCAACTCCATAAAACTCTGCACAACGTGATGGAAAAGGTGTAAAATTCTTGCTGAGTGCGGCCTTTGTGGAGAGAGATGAGCCAGCAGGACCAGGACAAGACCAGGACTTGACCAGGACCAGACCAGGACTAAAGCAGGTCTAATGGTGGTCGAAAGCAGGGCTAAAATAGTAATAAAGCAGGTCTAAAGTAGGACTAAGCCAGGACTGAATCAGACAAGAGAGGAGAGGGGAGGAGAGAGAGAGTGTGATTGGCCGCCTCACTTTGGCCTGTGTGCCCCAGGGCAGCTGTGGCTCGGGTTAACCACTAGTGTGAGCAGAGGGCCGTGGATCAATAGTAATTTCCAGATGCAAAGCAGATCACTGTCTGTTTTATCAATGAGGAGGCGACATTGGAGCAAAGTCAGAGGCAGGAGTCACAAGAACATGTTTCCCAATCAGGGGGACACGCCACTCTGTACAATAATAATGATAATAATAATAATTTGCTTAAACATCTAATAAACAACAACAAAATAAAGCGTTTGGTCAAAATAATACATTTTGGTCACATTATTTATGCCACATGACCTGGAGAAGCAGGTAGAGAGAGAGGGGAGGCGGGGAGAGGAGGAGAGAGGAGGAGAGAGGAGAGGGAGGAGAGGGAGGAAACGGGAGAGAGGAAAGAGAGGCGAGATGGGAGAGAGGGGAGGGAGGGAGGAGGAGAGAGAGGGTAAAAAGGAGGAGAGAGAGGAGATGAGAGATGTGAAACTATAGCTCTTTGGAATGTGCTGATGTCACATGAAGCACCTCAGGACAGATTAGAAAACCCTTAGTAACATTGGTACATATGCATGACCGCTCCCTGCTCCAGTCTGCTCCAGTCACCACCAGCCCACAGTATATTTAGAACATTATAGTCTGTCATCTCTCTCTGGTTTACTTTTGAATGTTGTTGTTTTGTTTATTACAATTGTTATTTTTCTGCCTGAGATGTTGCTGCAGTACAGAGATCATGGTTTTGCACTGGTCCAGACCAGAGCGGAGAGGATTCTTGGTCCGAAACGGCCAGAAAGCGGATCAGACAAAAAAACCACTGAAGGAATGCTAACTTTTTGAAAAATGCATTCAGCATTTTACTTTGGACTAGGTAAAGGTAAAGGTGAAGCTGCACTTCATTATTCCCTGTAGCGCAATTCATCCTCTGCATTTGACCCATCCTGATGCCGATAAGGCTTACGTCAGGAGCAGTGGTTGCTGTAGAACAGCGCCCGGGAACCCATCTCCAGACATTGATGCTCGGCGTGGTCAGGACTACCAGAGCTGGAGGATTTTACCTGTTGTGCATGTTTTTTAGTGGTAGGGGAAACCGGAAGAAACCTACATGGGGAGAACATGAAAAATCCACTCAGAAAGACCCTGTTCCAACCGGGATTCGAACCCAGGACCTTCTTGCTGAGAAGGTCTCTCTCTGGTCTCTCTCTGGTCTCTCTCTGGTCTCTCTCTGGTCTCTCTCTGGTCTCTCTCTGGTCTCTCTCTGGTCTCTCTCTGGTCTCTCTGGCCTCTGAAACAGCTGCCGTCCTTGACCTCTGTGTCTCTAAAACAGGAAACAGCCTTTGGATGTTTGTACAAGCACATATTTGGCAACGTTTGCGCTCATCAGCAGTCGTTTTGACTGTTTGTACATATTTGGACATTTGTGACGAGTTCAGGGGCAGCAGCAATTACAACAACCCTCAGCTGACATTAGCATAACATTAACTTAGCTTAGCCAAGGGCCAGTCACATGGACAATGCTAATCTCCGGTGTCTCTTTGGTCCTTCTCTTTTTTCTCTCTGGTCTCCCCCTAGTCTCTCTGGTCTCTCTGGTCTCTCTGGTCTCTCTCTAGTCTCTCTCTGGTCTCTTAGTCTCTCTGGTCGCTCTCTGGTCTCTCTCTGGTCTCTCCCAAGTCTCTCTCTGGTCTCTCTGGTCTCTCTCTGGTCTCTCCCTGGTCTTTCTCTGGTTTCTGGTCCATCTCTGGTCTCTCCCCCCGGTCTCTCTCTGATCCCTCCCTGGTCTCACTCTGGTCTCTCTTCAGCGTCAGCAGTCGTAGTGTTAGTAAAAAGACGTTATGCAGATGAGCCTCACACATGACTCTGTATTGAATATTGATGATGGAGGAGTTTGTTATCAGCTGCAGCAGACGCCGCCGCAGGACCGGATCCACACACAGGTGATGTCACATGTCACTGTGAGAGACCATCGTGGACTAAAACAGGACTAAAGCAGGACTTAAACAGGTCTAAAGAAGCACTATACCAGGACTAAACTAGGTCTAAGGAAGGACTATACCAGGACTAAAGCAGGACTTCCTGGTCCAAAAAAATTCACCCCCCTCAGCATTGACACACATGTGGAACGGAGCTTTGGGCCAACTTTTGGACCATCCTGTAAAGACGTTTTCGAGAGGTAAGAAGATGCTATATGTTAGCATCGGCTAATTCTTATCCCGGGTCCACCCCCATCGGCCCGGGGTGGTATTGCAGCATGTCAGCGCACGTCATTTTGGCCACTTTTGAGCTGGGACCCGCCCCCAATGATCTGTATACAGCAGGGGTCGGCAACGTTTGTGACATGGAGTGCCAGTTTGAAATTTTCTTCTCATCTAGTGTGCCATTACCATCGATAAACGCAAAGTTAAAAATGACACAAAATACATAAACATTTCCAATATACTTGGAATTTTATTTATTTATTTATTACTGTATTTCAAAATAATTTAAAAACATTTCAAAGACTGAAAAACAGCTATCCATCCATTTCCATCCATCCATTTTCTACCCTTTAATCCATTTCTGGGTCAGGTCAAGTCTCATAGTACCAGCCCCTCACTGACCCTCTGCAGGTGGTGAGTCCACAGGAGGACGGCTGCTCTCTGAGTGTGAGCATAGCCTTGATCTTTCAGTGGGGGCTTTTGGGCAAAGTGGGGTTAAGTGTCTTGCCCAAGGACACAACGACAGCAGTCATCAGTGGGAGTCGATGGAGAAGGTGCAGAGGTGGGAATTGAACCCACGACCTGCTGGCCTTAAGGCCAATGCTCTACCAACTGAGCTACTGACACCCCTCAGACCAGAAGCTAGGATTCGGCTCACAGAGGGAGAGGCGTTTAAAATCACAGACAACAAAGACAGTGGTATGGTCCAGATGTGAAATAAAAGATAGATATTAGGGGTGCAACGGTTTGAAAAAAAATCACAGTTGGGATTGTACCTCGGTTCAGTTCATTTTTCAAAAAAAAAAAAGGTTTTGTCTATTTAATAAACACTGCTCCTGTGGACTCGGCACCTGCAGGAGGATCAGGGAGGGGCTGGTGCTCTGTGAACTGGGTGCAGCTCTGACTGCCACCCCCCTGACCTAGAAATGGATTAAGGGGAAGAAAATGGATGGCATATTCCATCCATCCAATTATGTCTTTTTAACATAATTGTGCAACATAAGAAGGCACTTTATGAGAATATTTACTCTCATATATTAAACCACCTTCCTGATTCTCCCGAGGAGGGGGTCCATTCTGGGCCCAGTCCAGCCTCATTCACAGCATTTATTTAATTGTTGGCATTATCAGTTGTGACTGGGATATTAGTACTGGGCCTTTGTCTTCCATTCCTCCACTGCTGTGTCAGTACCTGCGCTGTGTGCCTGTACCTGTGCTGTGTCAGTACCTGTGCTGTGTGCCTGTACTGACACACTTGACTTTCGTAGAGGGGGCGTGTCTGCAACGCCCGACTTTTCATCTCGCAGTCTGCAGTGATGAAGTGAGCGGTTATCGTAACATTTCATGGTTACCGCTCAGTTGAGATAACAGTATTTACACTGTGACCGTTTTGTCGACTATTTAATCATCAGTATAGTTACAGTGAAGCCAAAATGCTCTCATACCGGGGATTTAAATGACACAGGCTTCTCTATTCCTCCGCTCGCCATGATTACGCTGTGTGTGAACTAAACAACATAGTGGGAGTGCACAACTTTTTTTTCATAAATCAAACCGCGGTTCACGTCCGTACCGAACCGAAGACGTTGATCTGAACAGATCACGGATCAGTGATGAACCGTTGCACCTCTAATAGATATTTACAAAGGCAGGAGATAGATTACATGTCACAGGTTTAAAAGTGTCTGTTGAGGGGGTGTGATCATAAAACAGGAAGAGGATAAAAAGGGGATAAAATTTAATAAAATATTTACAAAAGGTCCATTAAAATCATGATAAAACCCGTAGTCCGCTGGGCACCGGTGTCCTCCCTGGCCTCGGTTCCCTCCAGGCCCTTCTCCGTCCCGGGACCGGGCTGCAGTCCCGCCAGCCCCTTGCAGACCACGGGTCGCCACCGGGCACCCGCGGGGAAGAGCCGGCACATCCCGGTCTTCGGTGGGCATAGCCCGGGCGCGCACGCGCCAGTGCGCTATCAATGCGCGCCCCCTCACCGGTGCCGCTCTGCCCGCTGGCCTCAGTGCCCCGTGGTCTCTGGCTGGCGGTGCTCGTCCTTGGCCCGGTCCCGTGTGCTCATCCTCTCCCCTGGCTCTCGTCTGGCTCTCCTCTGCTCTCTTCCCGTTCTTCTCCCCTGTCCTGCAGTGCCCGCCCCCAATTAAAAGGTCTTGATTAAAACAAGTGCGGGTGATTAGGGGAAGTGTCCAAGGAACTGATTAAAATCCATGCATTAAAAATATAAAAACACAAAACACATCACACAAATAAAAGCAGTTAAAAGTCCTTATTAAAAGTTCACTTTCCCACATACACACACACACACACACCCCACATTCACAATATTTACAATATTTACAAAAAATAATTGAACGGGTTTTGAGTGAGAGAGTCCGGTTGAGTTGGGTTTGGCAGGTTGGTTTGAAAAGGTGGAGCGTGTACTTTGCAGTAATCCAGTTCAGGTTATTGTCTCAGTTTGTGGTGGTGTGTGGGGGAGACTGCTCGCCTCCTACCGCACTGTAGGGTTGACAATCTCTAGGTTTTCGGCCTGGGGCAGCTCGCCATCAGAAGAAGTCCATATGGATGGACGGATCCAAGGAACCTGGCCTGCATGACAGGACCAATATAAATATCCAACAGTTTCATTTAGAAATACATCACTACTACAAAAATACATGTACATGTTCAATAAATTGTTATGTTTCTATGTTTAAAATAGATGTACCGTATGTACAAAAAGTAAGTACGACAGTCCGGGTTTCGTAGTGCTGTTTACTGGCAGTTGAGCAGAATGACAATGACAAAATGTAACGGCAGGTTGCGCTCTATCACAGGTCACGCAGCACGTAAGATACATGTGACGTAAGGATCAAACAGAACGTGATACAATGTTGAATGATGCAGTAATGTCTCACAGCATATTCTATCACAGAATATTACATCCCCCTTCTTTTAAAAGAAAGCAAAATATATAGTATCTAAAAATTCAAACAGCTAAATAGTACATATAATTTGTAGGGTATAAAAAATGAAGATATTGCACTATGTTATTTAGTTTAATTATTTTCTTTTGAATGAATTAGGAACCTGTGCTAAAACTAAGAAAAATACCACAGAACAATATGGAATATTTAAACAAATAATCACAACATATGCATATACTGAACACTATGCATTAATAAACTTATTACAGGTCTAAGATAGCCCTCGGCTTAACTTCGCGACCAGAACGGGTATGGTAAGTAGCGGTAGTAGTCATAGGTGTTGGTTGTGAACTGTGCTCAGTCTTATCAGGTGGATGTTCCAGCTGAGAATGGTCACCATGGTGAGCTATGGGTGGTTCTTTAGAGTCCATTAGGTGACGACGGTTTCTCCTGTATTGCAGTCCATCTGGTGTTTGAATGTGGTAAGATCTGGCAGTGTCGGCTGCACGAATGACAGATGCTGGTTTCCAATGTCCCCTTTCCTGAAAGCGAACACTTTGTCCGTTGCGTAGAGCTGAGAGCGGTTTTGAAGATCTGTCATAATATTTCTTTTGATGTTTTTGACGAAGATCTCTTTTTGTAAGAGTCTCCCTGTGGCTGATGGCTTTAGGTTTGAGCTGCTGGTGAGTGCATGGAATGATGGAGCGAAGGCGTCTACTCATGAGCAGCTGTGCAGGTGTTTTAAAGTTGTCCACCGGTGTGTTGCGATATTCAAGGATGCTCAGGTATGGGTCCTTGTTATCTGATTTGGCTTTTTCCATGAGCAACTTGACTGTTTGTACAGCCTTTTCTGCAAGGCCGTTGCTCTGTGGGTAGTACGGACTTGATGTTATATGCTTGAACTCCCATAAGTTTGAAAACGTTTCAAACTCCTTGCTCTTGTATTGGGGGCCATTGTCAGATATCACAGTTTCGGGGATACCATGCCGAGCAAATGTGGCTTTGAGTTTATGTATGACTGCAGAGGCGGTTGTGCTGTGGAGCTTGTCAATCTCAAAGTACCTGCTGTAATAGTCAACTGTAACAATGTAGTTAGCATTGTTCCAAATGAAAAGGTCAGTAGCCACTGTTTGCCATGGCCTGTCTGGTATTGTATGGCTGACCATGGGCTCTTTCGTGTTTGATGGCCTGTGCTCCAAACACACTGGGCACCGTGCAACCATGTCTTCTATTTGTTTGTTCATTCCGGGCCAGAACAGGACGTCACGGGCTCTTTGTTTGCACTTTTCCATGCCCAGGTGGCTTGTGTGGATTCGGGACAACATTTCTGGACGTAATGACTGTGGAACTATTATCTTTTCTCCCTTGAAAAGGATATTATTGATTTGAGACAGTTCATCCCGATAGTTCCAATACTCTGCAATCAACTGAGGACACTGTTTCTTTTCCTCAGGCCATCCGTCCTCGATTGTCTTCTTTAGCAGTGTAAACTGAGTGTCCTTGTCGGTCTCTGTCTGTATTTCCTTTAGTTTTGTGTCGCTTACTGGTAAGCTACTGTATACTGTATGCACCTGTAAGTCCATACCTTCTCTGAGGCTGTTATCTTGATCATGAAGTGACTTCCGGGAGAGAGTATCAGCGAGAGGAATGTCTTTGCCTGGTTTGTGAATGATTGTGAAGTCGTATCTTTGTAGCTGGAGAATCATTCTTTGTAATCTTGGAGGTGCTGCAGTGAGTGGTTTGCGTAAAATTGATTCCAATGGTTTGTGGTCACTTTCCACAATGACGTGACGACCATACACATATTGGTGAAAACGCTTGCATCCGAATAAGATGGCATAAAGCTCTTTTTCAATTTGTGCATAATTGATTTCGCAATCTGTGAGTGATCTGGATGCATACCCGATTGGTTTACCCTCTTGAAGCAGAGTGGCACCAAGTCCATATTTAGATGCATCAACTTGCAGCCTAAGCTCTTTCTTGGGGTCATAGTAAACTAGGACAGGGCCTGGCTCTCGGGTTATGAGTTGTTTCATTTGGCGAAATGCTTTGTCGTGTTGTGCATCCCAGACAAACGCGCTTGACTCCTTTAACAGCTGGCGCAGTGGGGCGTTGATGTCTGAGAGCATGGGGGCAAACTTTGACAGATAGTTAACCATGCCAAGAATGGTCTCAAGCTCACCTTTGTCCTTGGGTGGCTCCATATCCCTGACAGCCACGATCTTTGCGGGGTCAGGTTTGACTCCATCTTTTGTTATTAAATGCCCGAAGTAACTTACTTGGGTTGCGCAGACGGTGCTCTTGTCAGGGTTGAGCTTTACTCCCCTTTCCCTGGAGCGCTGCAGCATTGCGCGTAGATTTTTATCATGTTCTTCTCTGCTTTGGCCGTAGATGAGAACGTTGTCTACTATGGCTGTAACGCCATTGAGACCTTCAAAAGTCTCATCCATTTTGCGCTGGAATTCGTCTTGTGATGATCTGAGTCCAAATGGCAGACGCAGATATCTGTATCGGCCAAACTCAGTGTTAAAAGTTGTTAGCTTTGAGGATTCTTCTGTAAGCTTTATTGCCCAATACCCAGATCTAGCATCCATTACGCTGAAGTAACATGCTCCTGATAGCTTTGCTACAATATCCTCAAGTGTTGGCAATGGGTAATGCGAGCGTTTTATCGCTTTGTTGAGATCCTTTGGATCTAAGCAAACCCTAAGTTTACCTGTGCGTGGTTTTTCCGTTGCAACCATTGAGTTAACCCATTCAGTCGCTTCTGTGACTTTGGTGATGATTTCTTGTTTCTCCATGTTTGACAGTTCATCTCTCAGGCGTTCACGCAGAGCAATGGGGACACGCCTTGGTGGATGTATCACAGGGACAGCATTGGGGTCAATATGGATGGTGCACTCACCAGGAAACAGTCCTATTCCTGTGAAAACATCTGAAAACTCATCCATAATCGACATGCCTGTTGTATCTGAAACAGATAGTATCAGTTTAATAAGCTTGAAATCAAGGCATGCTTGAAGCCCTAGCACTGGTGGTGCTAATGTGTCGACAACATGGATTCGCAGAGGTAGCTTTGTGTCCTTGTACTGGCATTCAACTTTACACTTGCCTTTCACAGCTAACCGCTCACCTCCATAGCCATAGAGTGGGCGAGACGACTGTTGTAGAGTGTGCTGCATTCCTAGTTTTTTGACAATACTTGAAGGAATAACGTTAACTGAGGCACCAGTGTCTAATTTGAATTTGACCATACTTTTGTTTGGACCCACGAGGATTTCTGCAAGAACCTGTTCTTTGTCATATTTCTGTGTCACTGCATCAATAAACAAATCATCCGAATCAGTCTCTGGGTCATTATCATCAACTGTGTGCACTGCTTTTCTTTGTTTGGAACGACAAACTTTTGAAAAATGGTTCCATTTGTTACACGACTTACACTGTTTCCCTTTTGCTGGACAGATCTCTTTTGCTGAGTGTGATTTATTTCCACAGTAGTTACATGAGTTGTAGAACTTTTTGTTTCTTTCTGTTGTGGTGAATCTCGCCGCGCTGCCAGCGTCACTGTGTTGCCGTGGTTTCCATGACGCTACATTGTTGTGAGACGGTCTGCTAACGGCATGTACTGACTGTTCATGACGGCCTGATATGGTTTTTAACTGTTCCTGCGCAACTTCATGGGAACGAGCAATGTCTATCGCCTTGTCCAGTGTTAAATCAGACCCCATGCTAAGCAGTTTTTCTCGTACTCTTGGTGAGAGGATCCCGAATACGACGCGGTCTCTAACCATTTCCTCACAGTTCGCGTATTGACAGTCCTTTACAAGCAGCCGTAAATCCGTTACAAACTGTTCAAATGGCTCGTGCGCTCCTTGTACTTTCTCGTTAAACTTGAAACGTGAAAAAATAACGTTTGTTTTGGGCAAAACATATGCTTCAAAGCGGTCATAGTATGCTTTCAATGTCTTTCTTTCGTCTTCGGACATTG
The DNA here is from genome assembly GCA_964034765.1 of Knipowitschia caucasica. Taxonomy (NCBI): domain Eukaryota; kingdom Metazoa; phylum Chordata; class Actinopteri; order Gobiiformes; family Gobiidae; genus Knipowitschia; species Knipowitschia caucasica. The sequence continues at coordinate 9,214,163 of OZ035845.1, read as the reverse complement.
TCCATGTGTTATAAATATCTCTACCTTTTTCTCCGACCCAAAGAAGAAGGTAGCTGCATTTCTCGTCTTCCCCTCTTTTCTTTAACGGTCCCGACAGCATCAATTCAACATGTAACTTGAACTTACGCCAAGCTTCGGGCAAGTTTCTTGCGTCCCAGTCCATGTGGGGTGAAGGCACTCCAGACATATCCATCTTCGTTCCTTTTACTCTGACACCATGTTATGTTTCTATGTTTAAAATAGATGTACCGTATGTACAAAAAGTAAGTACGACAGTCCGGGTTTCGTATTGCTGTTTACTGGCAGTCGAGCAGAATGACAATGACAAAATGTAACGGCAGGTTGCGCTCTATCTCAGGTCACGCAGCACGTAAGATACATGTGACGTAAGGATCAAACAGAACGTGATACAATGTTGAATGATGCAGTAATGTCTCACAGCATATTCTATCACAGAATATTACATAAATATATACTCAATAATCAGAGTGCTCATTCTCACAATTAATCCTCTGCACCATAAATCACAATACAATTCATTCAGTTCAGTGCACATATCAAAAATAAATGTATTAATACTTTTGGTTCAAGAGCACACAAGCAAATTTCATGCTCTGGTAACCATACATGAGCACATAAAAAGGCATAGTCGGCTACACAGGGAATCAACATGAGAACAACAATATTCGAGTTCAACATCGCATCAGAGGCTAGCGCTAGCATCCTAGCTCTGTGCAGCACAAAAATGGAGAAATGCTTAAACTCACCAGTTCCCTCTTTGATTTCACGCACACAGTGTTGACAGCGTGTCACAGTGATTGTAGGAGGCGTCTGCAGTGAATGGCACACCAGTTACTACTTTGAATGTGCAAAAATAAGTTTAAATCTCGCATACACCTGCAGCTGCAGACTCCTGGCTTCACCCACAGCTACACACACACCGGTGAGGGAAGCACGCAGCTTATCTCCGCAGTGGTGTCCGCTGGGTCCTAGTGCCGGCCATCAAAAAGCGCTCAGACAAAGAGGGAGATGCTCTTATGTTTAAAACAGGACAGATACAGTGAGAATAATGCGGAGGTGCCGGCGTGCCAGTGTTTATTCTGCGGCGTGCCACATGTGGCACGCGTGCCCTAGGTTGCCGACCCCTAGTATACAGTCTGTGTTAGCATTATCCATCTGTATACAGTCTGTGTTAGCATTGTTCATCTGTATACAGTCTTCAGATAATGGGCTATCATTATATTTCCAAATGTGTTATGTGTAAATATGGGATTTCAAAAGCGGAGGAGATTAAACTGGGATTAGGAGTCTCCCACAGATTGAAACATGCTTAGGACACACCTGGTGAACCATGAGGGGATACTTCATGCTTGGCACTGTGTTTACAAAGACTATGGACATTTTTTTGTGACGCAAACCTGAGTCTGAGCTGTAGAAACCAACGACAGAGACACAACAGGAGTTAGTTCAAAATCTTTGGTTGTTCTTTCACAAACAGAGAGAGACAAATTCACTTTACAATTCAGACTTGTCTTATTAGTAGTTTTTTTTTTATGTGATATCACAGTGTTCCTGGAGAAAGGTAGGTCTAAAGTACAACAGGACAAGTTGGGTACCCCAGCTTTAAGGACTTGCATACTATTGGCTCTTCTTTTACTCCCTCTCTGGACTCTCTCTGGTCTTTCTCTCTCTCTGGTCTTTCTCTCTCTCTCTGGTCCCTCCCTGGTCTTCCTCCAGTCCCTCTCTAGTCTTTCTCTCTGGTCCCTCTCTCTAGTCTCTCTGGTCTCTCTCTCTTGTCCCTCTCTCCAGTGTCTCTCTGGTTGGTCTCTCTCTGGTCTCTTCCTGGTCTCTTCCTGGTCTCTTCCTGGTCTCTCTCTGGTCCTGGATCTGTTCCGTAGTGGTTTAGATAAGTTTAACTTTATTTATCCCTGCAGTAAATCTGTCCTTTGCATTTGACCTATTCTCCACCGGAGCCTCGGTCAGAACCAGAGCTGGAGTATTTGACCTATCGTACATGTTTTAGAGGAAACCCTGAGCACCTGGAGGAATCCAATGCAGACACATATGCTATACAAATACCACACTATCCCCACACACAGCTGCAGAGGGAAATACATCTCTCTGATGAAGAGGCCGTCCGACCTCGAGGACAGTGGAGATGACAAATGTGACCTTCCTGCATCGCACAAACCTCTCCCAAACGCTGGTTCTGACAAAACTATTATTTGTATCAGATTCACAAAACAACAACACGGCTTCAGCATGAGACGTCGGAGAAACACACAAAGAAGACGCAACACAACCAGACAATGTTAGAACCCATATGAACCAGGACAGACCAAGTTTTAGTCCTGACCTCATGAGGACCAGGAGCTGGAGAGGGCATGGCACCTTTTTCTGGTCGAGCACCATGGCTTCAGATTTGGAGGTGCTGACTCTCATCCCAGCCGCTTCACACTTGGTTGCAAACCGCCCCGGTGCATGCTGCAAGTCCTGGTTTGTTGTAGCCATAGGACAACATCGTCTGCAAACAGCAGAGATGAAATCCTGTGGTCTCTGAAACTGACCCTCTCCAGGGGTGACAGTAGCAAGAGGAGCTGGAGAGGGTCTGAAGCTAAAGGAGACAGTAGTGAGAGAGGAGATGGAGAGGGTCTGAAGGTAAAGGAGACAGTAGTGAGAGAGGAGATGGAGAGGGTCTGAAGGTAAAGGAGACAGTAGTGAGAGAGGAGATGGAGAGGGTCTGAAGCTAAAGGAGACAGTAGTGAGAGAGGAGATGGAGAGGGTCTGAAGGTAAAAGAGACAGTAGTGAGAGAGGAGCTGGAGAGGGTCTGAAGGTAAAGGAGACAGTAGTGAGAGAGGAGCTGGAGAGGGTCTGAAGGTAAAAGAGACAGTAGTGAGAGAGGAGATGGAGAGGGTCTGAAGGTAAAGGAGACAGTAGTGAGAGAGGAGCTGGAGAGGGTCTGAAGGTAAAGGAGACAGTAGTGAGAGAGGAGCTGGAGAGGGTCTGAAGGTAAAGGAGACAGTAGTGAGAGAGGAGATGGAGAGGGTCTGAAGGTAAAGGAGACAGTAGTGCCCGTGGTGATCAGTAAACTGGAGGCAGTGATGTCGAAGCTGGAGGAGTGGTTACAGTAGATCCATGGAACAACCTCAGAAATCTCCAGAAATGTGCAGAGCAGGAAGAGCAAAGAGAAGAACCCTCTAGCTCCCTGGTGCTTTTTAAATAAATGTTCCTTGCCTTTTTCAGACTGAAAAGTGACAAAAAGTCAAATAGTGACTCTCAGGGCTATTCCTCAGACAAAAGATAAAATTGTTTCTAAAAGGATAAAGACAACATGTAGTGGTCTGGTTTATTTCAATTAAATAATCATTGATCATAAAAACACCTAGCCACTGAGGACATTCTTTCTTTCGTTATCAGCTCATTCACATCAAAACATTAGCAGGTAGTTAATTTTAGCAGATTATTTAGTGTTAACTGCTTAGAATTAGCTTCAGTTGGCAGTTTGTTGAGTATTAAAGTTAGGTTGAGGATAAGGCAAGGGTTAGCTTTCAGTGACACAATAGCTATAAGTTAGTAGTTAGCAGGTTCATGGTCTCTGAAGGATCGTTCTCAGACTCCAGGGCCTGTCGGACCCTCTCCCAGAACAGGCCCCTGTGTCTCCGGGTCTGGGTCCAGCTCAGGTACGTGTGGCTCTTCACCAGCTTCCTCATGCGGTAGAACGGACTGAGCTCAGCAGACGAGATCTCCTCCAGAAACAACAGGATCAAGACGTCCTTCTGCTCATCGAACAGACGGAAGCTACAGAGGACACAGAACAAGACAGAACCAGGACTGAACCAGGACTGAACCAGGACTGAACCAGGACTGAACCAGGAGTAGAGCAGGACTAAGAGGAGGCAGACCTGGCCATCTGGATCTCCCGTGAGCACCACTCGCTCTGCAGGTAACGGCGGCTGATCACACACAGAGTCTTCCTGCTGCTGTAGATGGCGTCTGTGATGTTCTCCAGGATGGCTTTCCCTGAAACAGACATGAACAGATGTAAATACTCTTAAACCTGAATCACTTCTGCTGTAACTGTCGAGCTGCGTGTCCTATAAGGCACTGGAGCTGCGCTCTCCTGCTCAGATGAGGTTTTAGGTTGCTGCGCTAACATTAGAACTTCACCACATCAACTTGTCTCGAGTCTCAGCAGTTTAGCCCATTTTGAGGATTTTTGGAGAACCACAGAGAGTCTCTGTTCTTGCTATGGTCACATAGCTAAGGTTAAGGTGAAGCTTTTTATTGTTGGACATGTTTTGTAAGATTCACTTTCACTCAAAACATCGGATTTATGGTGTGTCTGAGTCTTCAAACCGAAGTTTTTCATCGGTCCAACTCATGTTTGTTGTGGGAGAGCCGTCCAGGAGAAACAGGTCTTTGAAAGTAGAGTTTTGGAACAGCACTTACCTGGCTTGAAGTCGCGATGGTGCAGACATAACTTCCATCCCTGTTGCTCCTCCAGCTCTGGCACCAGTCGGTGGTAAACCCAGTCCTCGTCGTGAACGTTGTACGAAACAAAAGCATCGTAAACGTGAGCACAGCCCTGTCTCCTCTTCCTCCCGTCGTACAGAAAGGCTCTGAGGAGGTAGTAGCTATAGACCAGCTGCCATCTGAGAAAGTGGTAGATGAACAATGAGAGCAGAGTGACCAGCACCAGAGAGGAGCTGGTGATGAAGCAGTTGAAGCTCACAGACTCCCAACACGACTGGACATTGAAGCTGAGCAACAGCTGGTCTTTCTGAGACAGTGGATACGAGCATTTGTACTGAAAAGCATCGGCCACAAAGACCTGTGTGTTATTCACCACCCAGGAAATGAAGTCAGCGTTGGAGCAGTCACACACAAACGGATTGTCCGATAAGTCCAGATATTTCAGTGACGGAAGCCTCTTGAAAATGGACTCGTCTATGATCTTTAGCTCGTTTTGAGCTAAGATCAGTCGTTCCAGTTTTGACAGATTTCCTGAGAGAACGTGCAGTGTTTCAAGGCTGTTTTTAGTCAGGTCCAGTTGTTGGAGTTCACTGAGCGGCTTTAAAAGATTAAGTTCAGAAAGATTCCACTTGTTATTATCTGTGATGCTGAGATTTATTAATCGTGGTGTGTATGTGAACATTTCAGGGTGAGGTTGGCAGAAGAATCTACTGGATGAAAACATGGTTAAATTGTTCAAACCTTTGAGAACATCTTGTGGTAAGTCTAAACATAGTTTGGAAGTGCTATACAGGATTAAAGTTTGCAGTGAATGCAAATCCTTGAAAAGTAGGGAGAGAGTGTGTTTTCTGGAGGCCGTTCCAGAAAATGCAGCTGTTTCTGTATTAGAAATGAAAGGTCTGTAATTCAAGTACCTCAGGTTCGTCAGTCCGCCAAAAGCCCCATCACTAACAATCAAACCATTCCCTACAGTCATCTCTTTCAGATTTGACATGTTTTTAAAGACTTCATCTTGAAGTTTGTTAATGGAATCATCTGCTGTTAAAACTAAAAGATTTCGCAAAGCCAGACTGAAATAATTATCCAAACAAGTCAGAGAGTTATGTTCTATATTAAGTTCTTGAAGTCCCAGAAGATCGTGGAACACGCAGCTGTCCAGTTCAGTTAGACGATTATCACTAAGGTCGAGCTTCGTCAACCGCCACAAACCAGAAAAGTCTGAACAATCAAGGAGTGAGATGCGATTTATATAAAGGGACAAAGCAGTGAGACTGGACATGTTTCTGATGGTTTCTGGGACTCGCTCTAAAATATTAGATCCAATATTGAGTTCAGACAAATGCTTCAACATGTGGAGGGAAGGCAGGTTCGATAAAAAGTTACCTGAGAGGTCTAGGTCAGTAATGTTGGAGCATGGTATGAACCAAGAGCTGTTAAGAACTGATAAATCATTGTAACTTAGATCTAACTTTTGGAAAGATGGAATTGAGCAGGCAACGTCCAACAGACCTCGGTTCAACAAATACCGCACATTACTGAGCCTGAGACTATCCAACAAAGTCACACTTTGGAAAATCATCTTGTACGTTTCAAAATTAAAGTCTGTTCCAAATAACGTAAGACTCCTCAGACTTTGGAGAGAGCTTTTGTTCGATACGTCCCATTGAAGATTAGATGTATTGCAGATATTGTAAAAAGTGAGTGATATTAAACGTGGTAAAACGTTTGCATGAAGCGTGAACTTCTCGAGAAGATTTAAACTCAGATTCAGGTCTGTGACGTTTAAAGGAAATGGGAAATCCATGGACTCAAAGGAAGTCAACTGGTTTCGTCCCAAATCTAAGACCTGTAAATGTGGACAGTAGAACAGGGAGGTCACGAGGTCACTCACACTGTGGAGATTATTACTGAACAAACGCAGATCTTGCAGATTTGTCAAAGGTTCAAACGTCTTCTTTGGAATGACTTCAATCTGGTTCTTATCTATACGCAGATGTGTTAAACTGGAAAGACCTTTAAACATGTCTTCAGTCAAGTTTGAGAGTTTGTTACCATCCAAACTCAATTCCCTTAAATTTTCTGAATGCAAAAACGCCCCAGATTCAATGGACACAATCTGATTATATTTGAGGTTCAAAGTTTGGAGTTGGTCAAAGCCGGATAAATCGTTCTGTCTGAGACTTTTTATGTTGTTGACCTCTGCAGAGAGGAACTGAGCTGATCTGGGGACGTCTGTTGGTATCGTGGTTAAACGTTGGTAATCACAGTTGACTCTCCTCAGGTTTTCGGGGTCCAAGCTGCAGTTGTGCAGAGAGTAGAGCTGAGAAGGACGAGGCAGGAGCAGAAGAAACAGGAGTGAGAGAAGAGGAGAGGTGTGGCGGGCCATCGTGAGATCTGTGCAGAGGAAAGAGAAGAGGACAATCATCAGTTCAATGGATTTATTTGTCAATGAGAAGAAGTGAGGTGTGTTTGCATCTTTGCGTCTGATGCTCCAGGTAGTTTTGATCTTGAACCCTTTTCTCATAGCAGCAGCAGCTACACCTAGCACCCTCTGAAACAATGAAAAATGTGGAACTTAGTGTTTAGCCAAGAGCCGTGTTCTGGACTGGTCTCTAGAGTAGTGTTTTTCAACCACTGTGCATGATATTGTCTAGTTTGCCGTGGGAAATTTGCCTACTTTGTCTAAAAATAAATGCATCCGCAGAATAATGTGTCGTTAGCGAGTGCTGCCATGTTTTGACTCGTAGAGTACCCACGTAATACTTCTTTATATCCGTAGGTGGCAGTAGACGGCTAAAATTACTTTGAGAGATAGGAATTAGAAGGAACCACAGGATGTAGCAGGTAGCGGTGACAGAGGTATTGTGGCTAGTGAGAAAAAAAGTCTCATTGAACTCAATGTGAACTAAAACAGCTCGACCTCAGCTGACAGATCAGATTTTTGGGGATTTTAGTGTCCCTTGTCATCCTTTACTTATTTTCTTCTTAAATCCTTCAGTTTTATTAAAATCCACACTTTACTGCCACAAACTCTGTTCCTTTCCTTCCCGCTCTGACTCTGCTCTACTGATTGGTCAGAGCACAGCCGAGCCCAGTGTTGCCAACTCCTCAGTAAGGAAAGTAGCTATTGGCTGTCCCAAAAGTCGCTAGAAGTCGCTAAATGACGTCATCGCCTAATTTGCATAATTGGCTATTTGCAAATAACTGTAACGGACGCTGTAGGAGAGAAGAAAAACGTCGTGGGAGAGACAAAAGTGAGTAAAAAACACCCTAAATATGTTTAGAACTACAAATGTACAAAAATAATTTCAACATTAACAACATTTAATGATTTTAATGCTTTGTCTAGATCTCTCACTAGTCGCTTTTTTGAAAAAAAGTCGCTATAGGGTCTGAAAAGTCGCTAAATCTAGCGACAAAGCCGCTAAGTTGGCAACACTGGCCGAGCCCCTCTGTGCACGTACATGAGAGCCACAGACGCGTATTTGGTGCAATGCATCAAGGGAGCGCAGAACCGGGAGGACCAGACAATGCCCAAATATAGGCAAGTTCTGCTAATCTCCCGGTCCCTGTGAAGTCCCATGCGCTACTGAGCACAAGCAAGCCCCGGCGATCCAAGATGGCGCCCTATTCAAATGAATGGTTGTGCTCAGTGGCGCTTTGTGACGGCATGGGGGCTGAAAGATTAGCGGAAGTTGCCTGAAACTCGCAAAGATCTATGGGAAACTCGCCTGTATTTGGGCATCGTCTGGTCCTCCCGGTTCTGCGCAGTGGATGATCTTCCATAATGCGTTGCGCTAACACGCGTGTGTGGGTCTCACACCGGGTCTCACACATGTGCACAGAGGGGCTCGGCCGCGCTCTGACCAATCAGAGCAGTTCATCAGAGCGGGAGTTAGAGCGAGAGCCAGAGGAGTAGAGTTTGTGGCACTAAAGTGTGGATTTAAACAAAACCGAAGGATTTAAGAAGAAAAAAAGTTCAGGATGACAAGGGACACTAAAATCCCCACAAAATCCGATCTTTATTAAAGCTGTAGGTTCTCTGTCAGCTGAGGTCGAGCTGTTTTAATATGCATTGAGTTCTATGGGGAAAATTTCTGGGTAGCCCACGTGAATTTAGTCTGGTTCAGTCTGCAGTACCGCGAGAATCCCCTGAGCACGTGAGTTATTCAGCTACAAGCTAGTAATACCCTATCCAGTTATTATAATACATCCATGAGCACAAGCCATTCATTTGAATAGGGCGCCATCTTGGATCACCGGGGCTTGACTTTACTTTACTTTGGAGAAATCTTGTTTTTATATAATACCATTGTAGATCAACTTTAGATGTCTCAGAGGCACCATTTATTTAAGAGAGTTTTACACATTTTGGCAGTATAGCAAATTACTCACCTCGAAGTTTTCAACCATGTTAAAGAAGCTATACCCGATTTTTTTTCTTAGTAGTTCATAAAAAAAATTCTTAGTACATACAAGTTGTATTATAATCTGTAATTTAATTGAAAAGTTGAGGTCCTTGATTCAGCTGTGTATAAATACAGGCCGTGAAAAGTGCTGAGTAGAGTATTCTCCTCCACTCACAGAACGAGGAGCGAACAGCCTGCGTCCTCTAGCCTCTACAGCGCTGCTCAACACCAGGGCTTCGACTTCAAAATTTGAATATAATTCTAAAATTAAAATATATATATTCAAACAAATATTAGACAGCCCTTATAATTCCAAATGTTTTCTAATGACTGCAAATAAAATAGTTAGCTCCCAACTCTACAGAAACGACTTTACCAACATCGTAGAGAAAACTCTAGTGGGCCACAGTCGGCTGTTCATCTCCACCTCAAGGCCTCCAACCACACGGTGGATGACACAGAGGTTAAAATTCTGGCTCGGGAGAAGAATTGGTTTGAGAGAGGGGTGAAAGAAGCCATTTTTGTGAGGAAACAAAAACCTTCTCTTAACAGAGGAGGAGGGTTAAGATTTGTTTTGCCTCGCATCTATGACGACATCCTAAAAACAACGCCCTAACTTGGGACAAAGTCAGTGACATGCTAATGAGTTAGGGTCGTTAGCCTCAGCAGGGTCGTTAGACCTGCTCCCCTTCTACATCAAACAGACCTTAGATTGTTTACGAGTTAGTATCAGGATTAGGGTGTGGCTAACCACACCCATAGGTTATAAATCTCCAACGCGCGGTCTGAGAATTCATTCCCTGAAGAAGTCCTTAGGATTGAGGACGAAACGTCGGGAAAACTTGCTAAGAAGTACAGATGATGGGTGAGGAACCTTCCTTTGCTTTGACTAATCCCTGTACGACTGAGGGCTTACACAAACTTATCGTTGCCAATTTTGGGAGAGACGCCCTGGTCTTGGCACGCGGGTTGGAGAAAATCAAAAGAAAATTAGCAGACGCCAGAAATCATCTTAGGTTTAATCTTAGGTGTAGCCAGAGTAAACTTATCCCAAAATGTTTAAAACAAGCATTAGAAACAGGCCAGTTGGCAAGAAAAATACAACAAAACTACTGTATGAAGATTCTCAATTTAAGAATTCGACGACTTAACATAGAGATTATAAACCTAAAGGACGATATAGAGTGCCTTAAGCACAAACTGGAATTGGCAGTCTCACCAGAGTTTTTTCAGAGGATTTGGACGTTTAGGGAAACTGCCCAACTGAACCATCACAAGAAGGCCAAAGAGCGTCAGATAGGCAAGAAACAACAAACTAACTGAGAGTGAGACGGGGGCCCTCAGACTGAGAGTCTCTGCAACACTCAAAAGTGCAAAGCCCCCACAATCCAATGTCTCATTAGATGAGCAAAAAGCATTATTGGCATTACAAAAGGATGAGAGTATAACTATTTTACCAGCTGACAAAGGCAGATGCACAGTTATCCTCAACAGCTCAGACTATGAGGCCAAAGTTAATCAGTTACTCTTGAACACCAACACGTACCAGCCATTGAAGAGGGACCCTTCCAGTGGGTTTAGGAAAAAGATTATATACTTCCTTCAGAGCTTAGTGAAAGAGGGCATTATTGAAAAACCACTATATTACAAACTTTACCCAGGAGACACCATCCCCAGTATTTATGGACTCCCAAAAATACACAAACAAAACTTTCCACTTCGGCCTACTGTATGTAGCATAGACTCTATCACCTACAACCTGGCTAAACACCTCAAAACCATTCTGGCTCCTTTGGTGGGTAACACCCACCATCACATAGAAAACACAAAAGAATTTGTAAATAAAATCAAACACCTCCAGTTTGACACAGATGAGACAATGGTCTCGTTTGATGTGACATCGCTTTTTACGTCGGTCCCTATTACAGAGGCGGTGGAGGCTGTAAGAGAAAGCCTACAGAAAGACGCCACACTAGGGGAGAGAACGAAACTAACAGCTGACCACATCTGTGAAATACTTGAAATGTGTCTTAACACCACGTATTTCCAATTTAGAGGCACCTTCTTTAGACAGATTCATGGCTGTGCGATGGGCTCCCCAGTCTCTCCTATAGTGGCCAATCTGTATATGGAGAAACTGGAGGAACAAGCCCTGGGCTCTTACCAAGGGACAGCGCCAAGCCATTGGTTTCGATATGTAGACGATACATGGGTTAAGTTAAAGAAACAAGAAGTGGAACCATTTTCAGCACACATTAATTCGGTGGACCCTTTTATAAATTTCACTCGCGAGGATGCTAAGGAGAGTGAACTCGCCTTTCTAGATTGTAAGGTCATCATACTGGAGAACGGACAATTAGAGACTGAGGTCTTCAGAAAGTCCACTCACACTGACCAGTACCTGGCCTTTGATTCAAATCATCCGCTACAACACAAACTCGGGGTCATTAGAACGCTTCAACACCGAGCCCACCAGGTCCCCACAAGCTCGGAGGGAAAGAACAGAGAAACCAAACATGTTCAGAGAGCACTTTCCAGATGTGGCTACCCCAAGTGGTCTTTTACTAAAGCCCAAAGGACGAGAAAGGCCAGAGACACAGTCCAACAGACAGAAGAAAGTAGGAGGAGAGGGGTGTCCTTACCGTATGTGGCGGGAGTTTCAGAGAAACTACAAAGAATCTTTAGGCAACACAAAATCCCTGTGTATTTCAAACCTTTCAACACGTTAAGACAGAAATTAGTGCATCCTAAAGACAAAACACCCAGACACAAACAGAGCAATGTGGTGTATTCAATTAAATGTAGTGAAGAGGAGTGCACTGACCACTATATTGGAGAAACCAAACAAACTCTACAGAAACGACTTTACCAACATCGTAGAGAAAACTCTAGTGGGCCACAGTCGGCTGTTCATCTCCACCTCAAGGCCTCCAACCACACGGTGGATGACACAGAGGTTAAAATTCTGGCTCGGGAGAAGAATTGGTTTGAGAGAGGAGTGAAAGAAGCCATTTTTGTGAGGAAACAAAAACCTTCTCTTAACAGAGGAGGAGGGTTAAGATTTGTTTTGCCTCGCATCTATGACGACATCCTAAAAACAACGCCCTAACTTGGGACAAAGTCAGTGACATGCTAATGAGTTAGGGTCGTTAGCCTCAGCAGGATCGTTAGACCTGCTCCCTTCTACATCAAACAGACCTTAGATTGTTTATGAGTTAGTATCAGGATTAGGGTTAGGATTGAGGACGAAACATCGGGAAAACTTGCTAAGAAGTACAGATGATGGGTGAGAAACCTTCCTTTGCAATAATATACATATGTTTTCCATCACGTGCTTACTACCCATGATGCTTTGCGCGAACTGCATTTTGGGAGTCAAGCTTATATTGCACGTATCATTTGTCACTGATAATTTGTCACGGATCATCTGTACCCATGTCATCTAATGGTGTCTTCTTTCCTCTCAAAAGCGGCTTTACAGGTTGGTCCAAAAGTCGGCTTGGTATTTCAAGTCCGTCAATCCCTACAGTCATCTCTCTCCCTACAGTTCTTGAAGTCCCAGAAGATCGTGGAACACGCAGCTGTCCAGTTCAGTTAGATGACTATAATTAAGATGGAGCTTGTGTCTTTGATCCGGGAAAAAAGGATTTACTAAAAATTATTGAGAATAAACCAAATAATTCTCGTTAAGAGTGAAAAGCTCACCTGAACAGACCGATGCTCCGAGGGACAAACTGGATTATTTTTCAAACAATCAACAAAGAGACAAGCTTCACTTCCTCCTGGTTCCGAATGTTTGTTTTTCAGATCCTCTTTGGGTCCTGACCACAGAAAAGGCAGAAGAATCCCAACTTAAGCTAGCTGGAGCCAATGTTCTTATATGGGCCTTTATTCCACGGCGTTGACTTCACGCCGCAACAGAGGCAGACGTGTTGCAAGTTTGAGTATTACCTCAGTCCTGGATCTACAGCCTCAGTCCTGGATCTATAGCCTCAGTCCGGGGTCTACAGACTATTAAACATTTGTGAATTTTATACTTGGCAAATTCTACGTTATTAGGTTTAGTGTATGGACGAGGAGACCAAAAAGAGACTAGAGAGGGAGAAAAGAGAGAGACCAGAAAGAACTGAATATTAAACAGTAAAATGGCTAAAAACTCCAGTCTTAAACCTTGCTGCTGTTTTGGTGCTTTGTTGTGGTGACGTTTGACAGTCTCTTTGTGAAAAGGCAGAATGCGGACGCTACCCATGATTCTTTGCGCTGGTGTTATTATTCTGTTTGTAGGTGACAGACGATGAGAACTGACGGGACTCAACCCACAGCTGCTTGTGCAAATAAAATGAGAGCTGTCAAGAGGTGGGAGATGCGGATAATTCAGACCTCCTTAAAGCTGGGGTTCGTAACAACAACTGTGAGAGCCATAATGTGTGGGGTATATGGTTACATCAGGGGAGGTGCGTGAGTCACGTGAGCTCTGGGGGATATGCCCGGTAACTTTAAATATGGCAGACACCGGCGTTCAGGTGAGAAGTCGTAGGGATCTGGGTAGCCGTATTTCTTTGTTTGTCGTTTGTTTTTGTGAAGTCTGTACACGTGCACGTATGGCCAATGTGTAATGTGTCTAATCTGTAAACTGATGATTAAATGCCACTTAGAACGCAGTTACACGTCAGCGTTCTTCATCCACATAAGCAGCAGTCATGAAGGTACAGGACCTGTTCTCCTCGTTCTTCAGCGACATAGAATCACAGTCGCTACAACAACAATCTCATCAAATGCATATATTGTTGGCCTCTGTCACATCTTTAGATCAAGCTTTTCAGACAGAAAAGAGACAAAAAAGGACCAGAGAGAGAAAAGGGAGAGAACAAAGATTAGAGAGAGACCAGAGAGAGACTCATGAGTTCTTACATGCATGTATTGTTGGCCTCTGTCATATCTTTAAATCAGTTCTTTCAGACAGAAAAAGTAAAAAGAGAGGACTACACTCACTCAGTCAATCAGCTCTGCCCCAAGAGTCAAATGGTTACTCACAGGGACCTTTTCACGCAAAAGATAACATAGTTTCTAAAAGGTTGAAGATAACATGTTGTGGTCTGATTTATTTAAATTAAATTAAATATATAATCATTGATCATCAAAACTATGTAATAGTTGCTCAGTTGGTAGAGTGTTGGCCTTTCAGATAGAAGGTCATGGGTTCGAGCCCACTGCAAGACTTTCACCACCTGAAGCCACAGTGGCTGCGGCTGTAAAGTGCCGTACTGCTGTTGTGTGTGAGTGGTTGGTGGAGGTCAGAGGGGCTGATGGCACAGACTGGTTGCCTCGCTTCTGTCAGTGTGCCCCAGGGCAGCTGTGGCTACAGTAGTAGTTTATCACCACCGTGTATGGAGTGAATGAATAATGACATGTAAAGCACTATATAAAATTGATGCATTATTATTTTTATAAAAACAAGCGACTGATGGCATTCCGGTGTTCTGTCGAGAAGTGCACCCTTGTCGAGATTTGCCCCCTTTGTTGAAATGTGCCTCCCCACCCGCCAAAAGCCACTGTCCATAGCTTAGTCATTATGAATGTTTACTTAATAAACATGTCAACATATTTATGATTTATTAGATTTAATAAAAGGTAGTATATTAGTTTAATGTACTGAATATATGGCGTGCACTCCTTGTCGAAATTTGCCTCCCCACCCGCCGAAAGAGAACACGTTATTACCACTTTATGAGTCAGTATTTTGATCTTTTAAAAAGGAAAAGCGAGTAGCTTAGAATGTTATATTATATACGTGCATACTACATCTTTATTATCTTACTGCACAATTGTGCAATAGTTGCTAATGCAGAAGTCCAGACGCCAACTTAAGACGTATATTTATTTACATTATTGTCCACATCTTCACGTGAATTTGAACTAGTACTACATCACTGTAATGTCTAGTGCCATAGACTGGAGATGGCTCGATAAACCTACTTTGACGCATGCGCAGATGCACAGATAATATGTCTCGACGGGAGGGGGGGGTGGGCGTCTCGACAGAACACCGGCCTTATCAGTGGATTCATATAAAAATATTAGCAGCTAGCTAATGTTAACAGATTAGTGAGTGTTAGCGGCTACGAATTAGCAGGGGGTTGAATCAGAATCAAAATAATTGTTATTGCCATGTAAGTAACATGAAGTCACGCAGACTAGGAAATTGCTTTGGCAGTGCAACAGTCAGAAAAGATAGGTAAATAAAAGAGAAGGCATAATAAAAAAAAACAAAAAAAAAACAACACTTCTAATGAATACAATTTAAAATAGAATTATTACGATTACAATTACTATATAAAATATACAAGTGAATGTTGGGGATAAACCAGGGTTAGCTTGCAGTGAGACAAAATGCTAGGATTTTACTGAATTTCGACTGTTGGCAGCTAGCTAACCTTTGTGCTACTCTAATTTCAAAATGACCGTAAAACTACCTTAAATAATTATTTTTTGAGCTGACTATTGATGCTTTTTCCTAATAGGAGGATTTTCCCAATTTTTGGGAAAGAACCGCCAAGCTGATCGCTGCTCCTCTCTGCTTCTCTGCCTGTGAACCCGCTTTCCCCCTCACAAAAGCTTGTTAGCATGTTTTTGGGTGCCAGCAGCTGAGAGTTAGTAGTTAGCATGTTGTTGAGTGGTATAAGCTAAACGTTAGCAGTTAGCATGTTGTTGAGTGCTAGTAGCTAAACATTAGCAGTTAGCAGGTCGTGGGTCTCTGTAGGATCGTTCCCAGACTCCAGGGCCTGTTGGACCCTCTCCCAGAACAGGCCCCTGTGGCTCCGAGTCTGGGTCCAGCTCAGGTACGTGCGGCTCTTCACCAGCTTCCTCATGCGGTAGAACGGACTGAGCTCAGCAGACAAGATCTCCTCCAGAAACAACAGGATCAAGACGTCCTTCTGCTCATCGAACAGACGGAAGCTACAGAGGACACAGAACAAGACAGAACCAGGACTGAAGCAGGACTGAACCAGGACTAAACCAGGACTAGAGCAGGACTAAGAGGAGGCAGACCTGGCCATCTGGATCTCCTGTGAGCACCACTCGCTCTGCAGGTAACGGCGGCTGATCACACACAGAGTGTTCCTGCTGCTGTAGATGGCGTCTGTGATGTTCTCCAGGATGGCTTTCCCTGAAACAGACATGAACAGATGTAAATACTCTTAAACCTGAATCACTTCTGCTGTAACTGTCGAGCTGCGTGTCCTATAAGGCACTGGAGCTGTGCTCTCCTGCTCAGATGAGGTTTTAGGTTGCTGCGCTAACATTAGAACTGCACCTCATTAACTTATCGAACACCGGGCCTTGAGTTCCAGCAATGTAGACCATTTTTGAGGATGTTCTGAGAGTGTCTTGGTCCCTGAGATACTTTGATCTAAAAGTGACTGGTTTTCACTAACACCTCTAATCTTACTACAAACCAAGATCATCACTCTGTTATGAAATACGTGCCGTTTGAGCTTCTCACTCTTCTGAAACTGACTTTTATCGGTGAAGGGACTTGTGTAAGATAAATATAGTTTATTTACAGCCCCAACTGTCACATGAATGCACTGAAGGTCGTGTCCGATCAGATCTGTCAATAGGAGTTTTTTTCAGCACGACGCGCACAGACCCAAGTCTATGGATGTATTATATTATCTGGATAGGATATTGCTAGCTTAAGCCACTCTCCAGCACAGGCCATTGATTTGAATGAGCAGAAATCTTGGAAACCTGGGGCAGTAATTAGAGGCAGGGGGGAGTCCTAATTGTAGCCACAACAGCAGACGATGCACAGACCCTCTACGTCTGTGATCAGGAAAAACCTATGAAACATGACTTCTGCTGCAATCATACACAAGATTTTAGAGTTTGTACTTTCGTAATTCAAACATATTGGGAGTCAACGCATTGGAACAAGATACTTAAAGTGACACTTTATAAAGTGACTGAGTTAAGGTGAAGCTTTTTATTGTTGGACCTGTTGTGATAGATTCACTTTCACTCAAAACACCAGATTTGTGGTGCATCTGAGTCTTCAAACCAAAGTTTTTCATCGGTCCAACTCATGTTTGTTGTGGGAGAGCCGTCCAGGAGAAACAGGTCTTTGAAAGTAGAGTTTTGGAACAGCACTTACCTGGCTCGAAGTCGCGATGGTGCAGACATAACTTCCATCCCTGTTGCTCCTCCAGCTCTGGCACCAGTCGGTGGTAAACCCACTCCTGAACGTGAACGTTGTACGAAACAAAAGCATCGTAAACGTGAGCACAGCCCTGTCTCCTCTTCCTCCCGTCGTACAGAAAGGCTCTGAGGAGGTAGTAGCTATAGACCAGCTGCCATCTGAGAAAGCGGTAGATGAACGATGAGAGCAGAGTGACCAGCACCAGAGAGGAGCTGGTGATGAAGCAGTTGAAGCTCACAGACTCCCAACACGACTGGACATTGAAGCTGAGCAACAGCTGGTCTTTCTGAGACAGTGGATACGAGCATTTGTACTGAAAAGCATCGGCCACAAAGACCTGTGTGTTATTCACCACCCAGGAAATGAAGTCAGCGTTGGAGCAGTCACACACAAACGGATTGTCCGATAAGTCCAGATATTTCAGTGACGGAAGCCTCTTGAAAATGGACTCGTCTATGATCTTTAGCTCGTTTTGAGCTAAGATCAGTCGTTCCAGTTTTGACAGATTTCCTGAGAGAACGTGCAGTGTTTCAAGGCTGTTTTTAGTCAGGTCCAGTTGTTGGAGTTCACTGAGCGGCTTTAAAAGATTAAGTTCAGAAAGATTCCACTTGTTATTATCTGTGATGCTGAGATTTATTAATCGAGGTGTGTATGTGAACATTTCAGGGTGAGGTTGGCAGAATAACCTAGTGGATGAAAACGTGGTTAAATTGTTCAAACCTTTGAGAAAATCTGGTGGTAATGCATAACTCGGGGGAGAGCCATCCATAAGTAAGGTTTGAAGTGAATGCAAATCTTTGAAATATGTGGCGAGAGGGCGTCCCGTAGAGGCCGTTCCAGAAACTGCAACTGTTTTTGTGTTGGAAATGACAGGTCTGTAACTCAAATACCTCAGGTTTGTCAGTCCGTCAAATAGCTTTTCTATTCAACATAGAACCTTTACCTATAGCCAGTGTTTTTAGATGTGACATGTTTTTAAAGACTTCTGCTTTAGGGCAAAAGGACAAAAGTGTGAGACTGAAAGTGTTTCTGATGGTTTCTGGGACTCGCTCTAAAATATTAGATCCAATATTGAGTTCAGACAAATGCTTCAAAATGTGGAGGGAAGGCAGGTTCGATAAAAAGTTACCTGAGAGGTCTAGGTCAGTAATGTTGGAGCATGGTATGAACCAAGAGCTGTTAAGAACTGATAAATCATTGTAACTTAGATCTAACTTTCGTAAAGATGTAATTGCACAGGCAACGTCCAACAGACGCGTGTCCAACAAATACCGCACATTACTGAGCCTGAGACTATCCAACCAATTCACACTTAATAATCTGCTTGTATATTTCAAAAGTAAAGTTTGTTCTCATTAAATCAAGACTCCTCCGATTTTGGAGAAAGCTTTTGTTTGATACGTCCCATTGAAATTTAGATTGGATATCGTACAAATTGAGTGATTTTGGTTGGTTTGGTTTGATTTATTTTACAAATCGTAATCAAATTGGGCCGGGCACAGGGAGCTTTTGCCCATATTGATCGCAAACCCTAGGTGGGTAACGTGGTTCAACATTCTGGACATTTAATAGTTACCTAATGTAACTTAAGTTCTACGAATAGGTGCTACGTCCCTTAGGACTTCGCTAGTGGGATATCACTCGTGACCCCCAGGTCACACGCCAGAGAGATCAAAATAATTTGCTCCAATCACCAGCCACCTTCCTCTATAAATGCCCCTGCACAAGGCTGCACCCCCTCTTGAACTCTGCCAAGCCGGGCTGGCCTGATGGGCTCGTAGCTAAGGGACTACGCACCTATTCGTAGAACTTAAGTTTCATTAGGTAACTATTAATTCTACGTCATGGTGCTACGTCCCTTAGGACTTCGCTAGTGGGACACAACGCGGAGGCCGTAGGAACATGTACTCCCAGCAGGCCAGCGAAGGGTGATTGGAGCTCCGCCCGAGCAAGTTTTTACCCTCACACCGTGAGAGGACTCAGGGCAGAAGAAACAAAGCGTGTTACAGGGCCACTCCTACCAAGGACGCCCCCACGTAACACAGATCGTATGTCATCCGTAGTCACAGGACGCCTCTCCCAAGAGCTCCTGATGTAGACTACCAGACCGATCAAACACACATATATATACCGCACCTGTAGGATGCCTCTCCCAAGAGCTCCTGAACCAGGGCGGAAATAAACCGAAGGCCCCCTCAGAAGAGGGACCTAACGGTCTAACTCAGTCCGCTGCACTCAGCACGGAATGGGCCACCGCCCGGTCCGACACATCCAAAAGATAAGACCGGACGAAAGAGGAGGACGACGCCCAAGAAGCCGCACGGCAGACGTCCTCGACCGACGCCCCCCTGAGAAGGGCCATAGAGGCCGCCATCCCACGCGTGGAATGCGACCTGAAGCCCACCGGGGGGGCCAGACCCTGCGACTGATACGCCCGCCGCACAGCCGTGGCGACCCAGTGCGCCAGCCGCTGAGCCGACAGCGGGGCGCCCCTGTTCTTGGGGCCCAGACACACAAACAGCTGACCACCCAACCTGAATGACGAGGTCATGGCCAGGTAATGCCTCAGCATTCTGACAGGACACGGAAGGTGCCGCCGCTCCTCCTCGGGGGAGGCATGCGGTGGCGGATAGAAAGCCCTAATCCTGATGACTCTCGACCTAAAGGCCGACGTGATGACCTTGGGGAGAAAAGCCGGATTGGGCCACAATTCCACCATGCCGTCGCCCTCTCCAAAGGACAGGCAAGACGCATGGACAGAGAGCGCACACAAATCGCCCGCCCTCTTAGCAGACGCCAACGCCAGCAAGAGGGCCGTCTTAAAGCGACACACTCGGGACTCGCCTCCGCCGCCGGTTCAAAAGGCGGACCCGACAGTCCCCTAAGGACCACCCTGAGGTCCCAAACCGGGGGCGTTCTCTGGAGCGGGGGCCTCCTCCTGCGCGCCCCCCGCAGAAAACGTTTAACCAACGGATGAGAGCGGGCTGTGAACCCCCCGAATCCGTCGTGACCCGAAGTAATGGCTGCCGCGAACACCGCCAAGGTGGCGACAGCCCTCCCCTTGTCAAAGAGCTCCTGTAGGAATCCCAGGACCCCCTCCAGCGGGCAACGCCTGGGATCCCAGGAACGGGAACCGCACCAGACACTGAAGAGCCTCCACCTCGTGGCGTAGGCCCTCACAGTGGACGGCGCCCTCGCCCCCTGAATGGTCTCCACCACCACAGGGGGAAGACCCAGGTCTACGAGGCTCCGCCTCTCAGCCTCCAAACCCGGAGCCTGCGGCCGATTATCGGGCGTGAAAACAGGGCTCCTCCCCCCTGGACTAGAGCCCCCGGCTCGTCCGGGAGGGCCCAGGGCTCCATCACCGCCATGCCCCTCAGGAAGGGGAACCACCGGGCATGCGGACTGTCCGGAGCCACCAGGATCACCGACCTCCTCTCCTGTTCGATCCTCCGCAGCAGGACCGGCAGGAGACGCACCGGTGGGAAAGCGTACAGCAGGCCGCCTGGCCAGGGGTAATGAGCCAGAGCGTCCACGCCTAAAGGCGGCTCGTCCGCGGCCCTTAAGGCGAACCAGGACGGGCACTGTGCGTTCTCTGCACTGGCGAAAAGGTCGACCACTGGACGGCCGAACCTCCGCCAGATCTCCGCAGCTACCCGCGGGGCCAGGCCCCACTCGTCCTGGAGCGGGCCCCCCCTGGACATCCTGTCAGCCCCCACGTTCCGGACCCCCGGGACGTGGCGCGCCCTGAGAGACAGGAGGTGAAGCGCCGCCCACAGCAGCGTCACTGTCGCCATGCGATGGAGAGCGGGGGACCTGGTGCCCCCCTGCCTGTTCAGATAGGAGACCACTGTGGTGTTGTCTGAGCGAACCATCACGTGTCTCCCCTGCAGCTGAGGAGCAAAGTGCAGCAGTACTCTGTGCACTGCCTCCATCTCCAGCAGGTTGATGTGACGGGCTGAGTCCGACCAGCAGCCTCCTACAGAGCTCTGGCCGAGGACCCCGCCCCATCCTTCGAGCGACGCGTCCGTGAACACCTCCACGTGAGACACGGCGCAGGCTAGAGTCACTCCGTCCCGCAATAGACCCGGAGTGAGCCAGAACCTGATGTCCGATGCTGCCACTTGGGGAACCCAGATCAGCCTCCCCCCGTCCCGGGAGGGGTGAAGCCTGAGGCGCGAGAACCACCTCTGAAAATTCCTCATGTGGAGCAGGCCTAGCCGCACCACAACATGAGCCGCCGCCATCATTCCCAGCAGGGACCTGAGGCGCCGAGCGGGGACTCTGGGGCCCGCCAGAACCTCCCGGGCCAGACGGGTAATATTCATTCGTCTGTCCACGGACAATGCAGCACGGAATGTCACAGAGTCTAACTGCAGCCCGAGATAAATCATGCGTTGGGCTGGCTGCAGCTTGCTCTTCTCCCTGTTCACCACAAAGCCCAGACGCTGTATGTGGGACAGGACCCAGTGCGTGTGGCTCACGGCCACTTCCCTGGATGAGGCCAGAATTAACCACTCGTCTATGTAGGTTAAAATTCTTACCCCTGCGCGTCTGAGCGGCTCCAGTGCTGCCTCCACACATTTGGAAAAAGTCCGAGGCGCGAGTGCGTAGCCGAAAGGGACACGGCAGTACTCGTAATTCCTCTCTCCCACTGCGAAGCGCAGAAACCTCCTGTGTTCTGGCACTATGGGCACGTGGAAGTACGCATCTGTCAGGTCTATGGATGTCATCCAGTCTCCCTCCCTGACACACTCGAGGAGCTGCCTTGTGGACAGCATCCGAAACTGCCGTTTGGAAATGCACTCGTTTAACACGCGCAGATCCAGAATGGGACGCACCCCGCCTGACTTCTTTGGCACTAAGAAGTAAGGGGAGTACAGCCCCCTGGTGGCGTCCTGCGGGTCTACCTCCACTGCTGCGCCTCAACTCAGCAGAGAGGAGACCTCCGCTTGCAGTGCCTCTATCGATCCCCGTACCTGAGAGCGTACTGCCCGTACGCCTCGGAATGGTGGTGGCTTTCGGAAAAATTGCAGAGCGTAACCCCTGCGCAAAGTTTTCTCCAGCCAAATATCTGTCAGCAAGCCCTGCTCCCTCCAGATGCTGTAGAAGTCTGTGAGGGGCGGAACGGGAGCTGGAACACGAGACGTCACGGCCCCGCCCTCTCCTGGTGTTCCTAGCAGGGAGGGGGGGTGGCTGAAAGGGCCGGGGGGCCCCCTGCGTCACACCGTGAGCGCCGGGGGCGGTCACGTGTTCTGCAGGCCCGACGTCATAAGTACGGGACTGCTCACCACACGTGACTCGGCTGCTGTGCCCCCCCCTGGCTCTTGCCTCATGGAGGGGGGGGCGAGCCCCTGGAGTGGGAAACCCCGTGTTAGCCTTGTAGCTCAGAGATGCTAACACGCGTTCGGCCGAAGCACACACATCATTACTCACCAGATCCCTCCGCCTGCCCTCTCTCTGGGAGGGCATAACATGAACCCGTGAATCGGAGTTCGTGGCTCGCGTAGCGCGCTGCACGCCCTTCTCTGGGGGCTGCAGGCCTAGCGAAGCCACGTTATGTGCTCGAGAAGTAACACAATCAGAATTCAGATCATTTGACATGTTACATACCCCCAAATGAGACTCAGACAGCAAGTACTGATGAAATGCCGGACGGCTTTTATTGAAAGAATTCTTCCCACCCCGACCTCCTCTGCCATAGGGAGGTCGTCGGTGGGTGCGTTGGTCCCGCGAGCCTCCCGTGTGCCTGTCTGGGCCCGGGGGCCTCGTCGGGGGGGGACGATAAGCCACGGAGCGTGGATATGGACCAGGGCGCCTCCCGGGCGAACGCTCCCTGCCTCTGTCTCGGCTCCGCGCTGGTGGGCGGGCCTCGCGCCTCGGCGCTAGGTGCTGGGCTATGCTAGCCGAGTCCTTGGCTGCGGTCTCCAGTCTAGCCACCAGGGTCTGCATCTCCGGACCGAAAAGAGACGTCTGGGAGATAGGCAGGTCCAGCAGCTGCCTCCTCTCCGCCTCCCTGATATTAGCCAGCCCAAGCCAAAGGTGCCTGGCCCCGACTTGGGCTGCTGCCATGGAGCGGCCACCATCCACAGCTAGCGTCTGGCACATGCGCAGAGTCGCCGCCGAGGTGGTCCTTGCCTGTGACAGGAGGTCTCCACTGAGCGCCTGGCCAGAAGAGAGCGACATATCCAGGGCCCCCGTGATGAATGCCATGTTGTCAGTCAATGCGAGGACCTGTGCTGCATTGGCATAACATCTATCCAGCATCGCCAAGACATCCTGTCCCGCTCGGAGGGAAGGAGAGGTCTGGTGCCGGGCCACACGGATGCGGAAGGCTGCAGGGCCATGCGAACTGAATCCTCGATGTCCGGGACACCACCGGTCCAGGACCAGTCCTGCCCGCTGCAGTACATGTCGTACCCCAGAGCAGGCCTCTTGGCTGCTAGGGGCTTAGGCCACTCACGTGTCGCGTAATGGACGAACGGGTCCATCCGCGGGCACAACGTGGGCTGTATCCTCCTCCTCCCTCGAGTGGTGGCACCCACAGAGGTGAAGTCCTCCACCGTCTGGATCCAGCGACGACGTCCGACGCCGGAGGGCGAAGGGAACTCGGACGAAAAGGAAGACATCTCAGAATGAAGTAAGTACTGTGGTAGATCTCGAACGGCGCCAGAGTGAAAGAGGGGGTGCGGCCTTGTGCAGGGGCATTTATAGAGGAAGGTGGCTGGTGATTGGAGCAAATTATTTTGATCTCTCTGGCGTGTGACCTGGGGGTCACGAGTGATATCCCACTAGCGAAGTCCTAAGGGACGTAGCACCATGACGTAGAAGTGATCCTGTACCTCCACACACTTGTAGAAAGTGCGGGGGGCTAGGGAGTAGCCGAACGAGTAGCCCCCCCCCCAAGAGAGGCGAAGGCATGGGGAGCGCACAGCGGGCTCTGAACGGTGCGGGGTGGCAGAGCGGTCAGCTAGTAATGTTTCTAGCTAAAGCAACGACCTATGATGCATAAGCTTAATACCTGTCCAGCATGGACACGGTCGGCTTGCACCGCTCGGGGGGGGGTGCCAGCCCAGACCACGGAGGAAGCTGATAATAAATGTTTAAATCTGATTGGTCATTTACCATGATTGTCTAATCTGATTAAATGCAGTGTTCTCAAGTGTCTTTTGTATTTACATTCCTATTACATCAAGTTATAACTATATACTGTAGGTCTCCAACACTTGTGACACTTTCAAATCGGATCCAGATCAGACACAAAAACACACGCCCCCTGGAATTCAACAGCTGAACATTCATTCAACTCTAGTTTTATTTTTGGGATTGAATTTATTTTATTGTAGTTTTATTTGAAAATATATTGTGATTTATTGATTATGTGTGATTCATTATTCCACCACATATGAGACGTGTTTGAGTGGTGGATTTGAACCAGTCCATGACCATACCAGCTTTATTTATAAAGCACTTTAAAAACTTTACAGTTCAGTGCTGTACACAAAAACAAACACATAGACTAAAAAATACATATATAAAACAAAACAATATTACCTAAAATCAAACATTATCAAAAGCAAGTGAAAAAAGTTGAGTTTAGTGACTTAAAAACAGGCAGAGACTGAGTCTGTCTGATCTCAATGGGTAGCTGATTCCAAAGACCAAATATCAGTCAAGGACCTGTCCGGGCTAGTCCATGACCAGTCCAGGACCTGTCCAAGATGGAGGTAATTTCATAAACATAATTACATAACGATACAGATTTTTTTTTATGAAGACCATAGTTAGAATGGACCTTGTATTTACCCTGTAAGTTTAATGGAATACAATTAGGATTTACTAAAAATGATTGAGAATAAACCAAATAATTCTCGTTACTATTTCCCACTAAGAGTGAAGAGCTCACCTGAACAGACCGATGCTCCGAGGGACAAACTGGATTCTTTTTCAAACAATCAACAAAGAGACGAGCTTCACTTACTCCTGGTTCTGGATGATTGTTTAACCTTAAACACAGATCCTCTTTGGGTCCTGACCACAGAGCGTCTACGAGGAGTGACCTGAGCCCAAGAAGAAGAAGCCAGACTTCAGCTAGCTGGAGCCAATGTTCTTATATGGGCCTTTATTCCACGGCGTTAGCTTCACACCGCAGCAGAGGCAGACGTGTTGCTAAGACTGTTTCTAAGGCAAGCTGGAGTTTTGCCCCAGTCCTGGATCTACAGCCTCAGTTCTGGATCTACAGCCTCAGTCCTGGATCTACAGCCTCAGTCCTGGATCCACAGCCTCAGTCCTGGATCTACTGCCTCAGTCCTGGATCTACAGCCTCAGTCCTGGGTCTACAGCCTCAGTCCTGAATCTACAGCCTCAGTCCTGGGTCTACAGCCTCAGTCCTGGACCTACAGCCTCAGTCCTGGACCTACAGCCTCAGTCCTGGATCTACAGCCTCAGTCCTGAATCTACAGCCTCAGTCCCGCTCCCTATGGACCAATGGCAATTTTGAACAGTCCTTAGACGACTGCTCATACACAAAAAAAATTAGTTGAAATAAACGTAGCATAACCTTTTGGAATTAGGTTATTGTTCCCTTCAGAAGTGAAAGTGTGAAGTTGACCTGTACATGTGACTTCACACAGAGAGACGTTCACACGGTCTCAGACTGACAAGGTCAAAACAGAACAAATCGAGAATTCAAGATTCCAACTTTTAAATGACTTTGATCCGGTTCATATCAAAGACCATTAAATATCAGTGAATTGTTTGTTTGCCTTTTTTATAGTGTGCTTCTAATGCACTGTGTGTTTACTCCAACAACATATAACCATCACTAGTGTACCATGACAGTAACCTTTGTTTAAAGTCAAAAGAAAACTTGAAGCTCTAGCTGGCCTCTTTCTCAACTCTTTTGTCACTCCTCTAGTCTCTGGTCTCTCTCTGGTCTCTCCTCTGGTCTCTGGAGTCTCTCTGCCTCTGTCCTTGTGTAAAGAAAGTCATAAAATGTATGTGACAGTTCAAAGATGAAGAGTGCTGCAGCCAGTGATTAATTTTGTGAAGCTTTTCCAAACGTGGACAAGGAGCAACCGTGTGTGCAATGGTGCTTCTGGTATTTGTCTTTACCGACGGCTCCTGATTGTACTGCTGTGTGTTTAACAATCAGAATATTTACTTTAGCGTTTTGTGTTGTAGACTGCAATATTATCTGAAGAAGCAGCTACATGGGCTGGTCTCAACACTAGTCTCTCTCTGCTGCGGCTTCTGTCCTGTTTTATCAGATAGATTTCTGTACAAATGTCAGGAGGATTGAGTTCCTGAAGCTGGCAGCTTTTGAATCCGGTCTCACAGTGGTCCATAGTCTGGGTCTAGCCCCGGTCTCAACCTGGTCTCTGATCTCCTGTCTATAGGAGCAGAAACTTGAGCCACAATAAGAAGCCTGTTTGCGTTCTTAAACTTGGACTGAAACCTTAAACTTGTCCACATCCATAAGTTAAAAAGTCAAGAGTTTTTTTTCAGTCTCATTTTTTAAAAACTATAAGACAGTTTGCTGCTGTCACTAGTTTAAACAGGTGTGTTATGGAAAAACCAGGTTTTCAGAGAGGCTTGAGACCAGAGAGAGTAGAGAAACTTCAGCCTCACTATATGTAACAGCATGTGGAGGATAAACCCAGCCGTTCAATCTAAAATAACTTTATTTGTGTCTTTACAAAGACATTCACAACAGAAACACACTGTACAGTTTTAGAGACATGGAGAAGTATCAACAGCATCTCAGCAGGTCACAACAATCATTAAATATTGTAATAAATCACTTTTAATAAATTACATCAGTGTTTGAGCTGTAACAGGTTTGGGGAAAACTGAGACCTTCACAAATCCAGAGTCATCTCCAAGGCACAACATTCTGTCATTTTTAAATTAGAAAATAATATATTAGTGACATGTTCTGCTGCAGCCTCAGGCAAGAGACGTCAGAACAGGCCTCTGGCCTGTTCACCATTTTGAAATCCATCCGTTTTCTATAAATTCACACTTTTGTGCCAAAAACTCTGCTCTGATGAGCGCACATTTTGGAGAGAGAGAGAGAAAGAGACCAGCGAGAGAGACCAGCCAGAGAGACCAGAGAGAGAGAGAGACCAGCAAGAGAGAAAGAATGATCAGAGAGACTAGATAGTTAATTAAGATGACATTTTTGAAACTGATTGATCAGTGGAGTCTCTCCACAGATCTCGGCTCAGACAGACTCAAATTTGAATAAAACAAAACAACTGCAACATGTGAAAACCTGGATCCGCTCTCATTTTGGATCGCTCACACAACGTCAGATTGACTGACCTTTTTTCAGGGTTCTAAAGGGAGATAGGAGGTTGCGGGTTCTAGAAGGAGGTGGGGAAGGGTTCTAAAAGGAGACAGGAGGTGTGGGGAGTTCTAGAAGGAGGAACAGAGTTCTAAAAGGATGCGTGGGGCTCGAGAAGGAGGTGCAGGGTTCTAGAAGGAGGCGCGGGGGTTCTAGAAGGAGGTGCGGGGGTTCTAGAAGGAGAGTATGCTGCGGGTGATGACGTCGACGCAGTCCTGCAGCTCCGGCTCGGTGATGGTGAGGGGCGGGGCGAAGCGGATGATGTCGCCGTGAGTGGGTTTGGCCAGGAGCCCGTTGTCACGGAGACGCAGACACACCTTCCATGCGTCGTAATCTTCAATAGAACAAGAGGAGATCAAAGTCATCATTCCATTCTGGAAACATTGGCTTTTGGGCCCAGTTCTAACACTCACACTACTGATGCTTTAACATTGCACTTATTGATGATCAATTGTTATTCATGTCAAGACATGGATCAATAATAAAATAAAAATTACAGTTTGCAAAATATGTTTTTATGAACAAAAAATTGATTAAATGCTTTGCACATATTAAAATGGTTAAAATATTCAACATTTTAAAATCAATATTGTATCCAGTTTTTTAGCAGACACAAACACTGCTTTGTTGCAGAAGTAGAGCACACTTAATATGTTGTTCTCATGAGGATCCCTTTTAACGTCAAAGCAAATAGTAACGTTGTGTGTCATTGACGTATTAATGCGTCTATTGCGTTTTCTGCTATTTTCATGCTCCCAGATGCCTATTCTATCTAATATGTATGGGGATTTGCTTTAGAGCATATTTTATCGAGCCAGCAGGAGGCAGCAGCGCTGCGTCTGTATGTTTTGAAAACAGGATGCACTTTTTTTCTCAGCTTTTTGTCAGAGACTGGTGATTTCAGTAAAACTTCCCTCTACTCAACTGGGGATTACAGGGGAACGAATCAAGCTAGAAACAAAATTCTCTTTGCTGATGAAAGTAGGCAGTCCATTCTTTCAGAATTCAGGATTTCAGATAATCTTGAAAAATCAAAAAACCATCAGAAACGGCTGGCAATATGAGAGTACCTTTTCTGAAATAGGCTGGCAGGCAATGACTTTTAATTACATTTGTAACGAGTCCAGCCCACAATGCACCGATATCTCAAAGTGGCCTCCCGCCTGCTGTGTATGAGGATCTTTGAGTGACATTGTTTATAGTTTTTCCACGCCCGTCACGTGACTGGGTGGCTAAACAGCAGCAAAAGCTACCTGTATGCTAGAGAATTAGCCAGTTTTAGACGTTGAGAGGTTTTACTAATATAAATCAAATGGTCCACTTTTGTCGTTTGGTCAGTTGTACTCAGTGGGGGCGGGTCCCGGCTTAAAAGTGGCCAAAATGATGTGCGCTGGATTAGAATTAGCCAATGCTAACATATTGGCTAACAGCATTGGCAGACCTCTCGAAAATGTCTGTACAGGATGGTTTAAAAGTTGGCTCTTGGCCCAAAGCTCCGTTCCACATGTGTGTCAATGCTGACGCATGCGCAGATGCGTTTTTTCACAATTTTCTTATGGGCGGGACCACTCGCGGCCATTTTGGCCCATTATTTAGAACGGCAGAGATAGGCGTGACTCTGTCCGTTAATTTTTACAGTCTATGGTTGTACCAGATAAAGTTTTTTTCCCGAAGTTCTTTGGAAAAGTGCTTATATAAAGTGCATTTCGCCAACTAAGTCTTTTAAGAGTACTCGTTGCTTCCATGCTTTTGTATGTACCGTCTTCTTGCCACCCAGCGAGAGGCGCATGCGGATGTAACAAAGATCCCCCTTTTGGTTAAACAGGCATGGTACGTGCCCTTTAACTTCCTTACCTTTGGTCTCTTTGATGACGATGGCGTTCAGCAGGCCCTTCCCCCGCACCACGCTCACGATGTCTTTGGGAAGTTTGTTGAGCTCGGAGCGCAGGAGGTGACCCATGGCCTCCGCGTTTTCCGCCAGACGCTCCTCCTCCAACACCTGCCGCAGACAACACCAACGATTAGGACTGAACTAAAGACTCGCCAACCCTTCAAACACTGGCCTCTGATTACTCATTCCCTTGCATTAGGTGTAAACAGTCTGCACAGAGAAAAACCCTAAACATTCACCCTCTCCGGCCTCACCCTCTCCGGCCTCACCCTCTCCGGCCTCACCCTCTCCTCTCAGCCTTAAAACATACAGCTGCTACTAAGAGGATTTATTGGGTGTTTTTTGGAGAACACATCTCCCCCGTCATAAACCAGGGGCCAGTGTGTTACCAATTACCTTTGAGCCAAATTAGAGTAAAATAGATGGTTGTTTGAGAGAATAATATTGAAAATGAGGTACGTGTTTTCACTCTGGTTGATTAGCATATGGAGACTTTACATTAGCATAGCAATAAAAACAGTCCTGGCGGGCAGCAGTGGAGTTGGTGGGACTCACTTCCAGGGCGGCGATGGCAACCCGACACGCCACAGGGTTTCCTCCGTACGTGGAGCCGTGTTCTCCGGGTTTAATGGTCAACATAATCTCATCGTCGCACAGCACCGCAGATACCTGCAGGGGGCGACACAGGACCACTTAGCTCCAGTTCAGTGAGGAAGAAATACAGAGTTTACAATATCTGTATATGCAAAAAAGAAGTCCACTTCTTCCTCTCTGTTCTCCATGTCCTGACATTGACCTGGAGTTGGTTATAGCTCCATCCACGTCCAACATCAGATAGGACAAACATGTAGCTCCGCCCCTTCTGTCTAAAAGCTCCAGTCTCAGTCCTGGAATTTTTTTTCTTTCATTGTACCACTATGACATCACACTTTAAAAACAATTACTATTGCCAATTTCTCTTGTTTCACAGCAAGATTGTCCTGAGCGAAGTTTGCATGTTCTCCCTGTGTCTGGGCAGGTTTTCTCCATGTACTCCAGTTTCCCCTACCACTAAAATACATGGTGTGTTGTCACTGTGTGGAGAGAATTGAAATTAATGATACACTAGAATTGTAAAGCGCTTTGACTCGCGTTTTGCTTGTGTGGTGTTGTATATTTTAAATATACACTAAACAGATGTGACAATATTTGACCATTTGAACTCTAATTTTAATCATAGCCAAAAAAGACCTGTGCCCTCAGGTCTTAAGTCACAAGGACACAGGATAAGCGGACAGGAATCATAAAAAGATTACGCCTTTGAACAAGGCGAATTATTAACTTTAGATAATAAATATTATCTGCTGACGAGAGCAAAGTCCCTCACAATCAGGCGGAAAGGGAATTCACCAACGGCATTCTGACGCCTCCCAGTGGACAAGGGACGCCAGCACACCCGGATGGAAAACCCTTGGGCGCATATGGATGACGTCACCGGAAGTCTCCTACATTTAACCTCCCTGAAGGTCTTGGGACAGTCAGCAGCGAGGGACATAGACAGAATAGCATAGTATAGGAGCTCTTTTGTTTGAATTTCTGTATCTGATTGTAAGGATAAATTAAATACAGATGTTAAACTTGGAATCTTTTGTCTTACTTCTGCATCAACTTTGAACACGTCCGTCAAAGGGTATTTTTGACAACAGTGGCAACGCTAATGTGAATACACCCAGGCCTGTTAGCACGTGCCAAGCGGCTACGCTGTGCCTGCTGCTCTGTTGTGCTCAGTCAAAATCCAAATGCTTAAGAAACGTTCTTTGCAACTGAGATTGATTAATTTCACAGGGAAATAAAAGGATTCACAGTCAGTCAAGATCACCTGTGCTAACCCCCAGTGATGGGAATAACGACGTTACTAACGCCGTTATTTTTTTCAGTAACGAGTAATCTAACCAATTACTTTGACTGTAACTATAACGCCGTTAACATTTCCGACATCCCGTTACTGCGTGTTACTCAAGACGCACAATGAACTTCTCTTTTTACTTCGTGATAGGACTCGTGCGTGTTGTCATGAGAGAAGGGAGGATGATAAAACCTCTCAACAATAATTGGCTGATGTAAAACATATTTCCTTTACAATCTACATGTCTACAGTTGAGACGATGGCTCATAAATTGTGTTTTTGAAACAAATATGGGTCTTAATCGCGCTCAACCACGGCTTGTATCACCGTGAGGCCGCAGAGGAGCGCATGTGAGCGCAGAAGTCGGTTGCCTACAATTCCATCGATAAGCTCCTTTCTCTTCCTGGTTTATCTGCTAAGGACAGCAACAGGTTTGGCTAACATACATGTAACACATTTTAAGATAATTTAAAATGCACTTAGGGTAATTTTTCAATGACTATAGGAATGATAAGAAAGAGAGGTGAAGTGTAAGAGGGTTGATTTTAGAAATTGGATGCACCCGGCTGCAGCAAAACAGAGGAGTTTATGGAGGACACACGCGTTTTATTTTACTTTTTAAAACTCATTGGACTCATTTCCAAATGGAGGATTACATATCTACGCTCAAACTATTATCTGGACTTAAACACGGAACTGGTCTGAACCGAAGTGGCCTGTGCAAGTCATTTATAAGGTAAGACCCATAACTCATAGTTTTGCGTTTTGAAGGAAAAAACAATGCGGGCATGAAACATATTCTGCTGTAGCCAAACAAATTGTCCACTTGATATGATATATATGTTCATCTGATTGGGCTGAAGTCAGTGCTTCACCGGTGTTTCCACATTCACAGTGGTGGGTGTTTGTGTTTAGTGCTTACAGAACAGAGAGAGATGAAGAGTGAACAGGACTTCAGCAGCAAAACAGACTTTTTCTAGATGGAAATATTGGCACTATTTCTGACTCACTGAGGTTAAAGGTAAAAATGCACACGTCGAGTGCACATTATGTTCCAGAACAAAACGAAAAAGTAACGCAATAGTTACTTTTACTGGTAACTAGTTACTTTTATAGTGGAGTAACTGAGTTACTTTTTGGGAGAAGTAACTAGTAACTATAACTAATTACTTTTTCAAAGTAACGTGCCCAACACTGCTAACCCCTCAGAAATCTTGTAAAGATTAGAGCACCACCTGGTGTATACAAGCGCCCATTACACAAAGGAGAACACATATTTGACTCCTATAACTATACTTAGAAATAAGCTCAATAGACAAACTATACATCTATAATAACTTTAGCTAAAAATCAGCCTGATGTTTTCAGAGACATCGTAAAAGAACAGAACCCCTGCACTGTGATCCAGGAAAACCCGATCGACTGGACTGAGTTAAACATGAATGAAGCACAGGTTTTGAAAGACTAAGGCCCAGGATTTATCATAGTTTACAAATCTACATTTGGGGGCGACAGTAGCTCAGTTGGTAGAGCATTGGCCTTTAGGCCTGAAGGTCGTGGGTTCGATCCCACCTCGACACCTTCTCCACCGACTCCCACTGATCTGCTGTCGTTGTGTCCTTTTGGCAAGACACTTAACCCCACTTTGCCCGAAGACCCTCCTGTAGACTCACCACCTGCAGAGGATTAGTGAGGGGCTGGTGCTATGTGACTTGGGTGGCATCTCTTACTGCCAAACCCAGATCCAGAAATGGATTAAGAGGTAGAAAATGGATGGATGGATGGAAATTTACATTCATCAGTCTTAACTCTGAAAATCTCTGTATGACACTGCAATACGAGCTTGTTCCCCGCTCCACTTCACCTCCCAGTAACAGCGACTCGTCACACTTGTGTCACTCTTCTGTTTCCATCAGACAGAAACAGCCACATGTGTTTATGTGAAGTCTGTAGAATATCTTAAGAACTCCTCTCTGCTCCTGGGTTCAGCTGCTGACAGTGAAGCAGAGACTGGTGTGTGGATCGGGGCCTCGTTTCCTTGTGCATTCTTCTTGGTTCTGTTATTAAAAGCTGAACTAAACTCAGAGGCAGAGAGCTGGCCCCTCTGTGCGGCCCCTGGTCAGTGCAGTGTGGAGCTGTAGAAAGTTGTTGTGGTCGTCAGTGAGGAACAGTGTGTCCAGGTCACAGTGGTTCTGCCTCAGCTCACTCAGCTGAGCAACGGACAGCTCCCACATAACCTGACACTCTGACTCTGATCATGTGCTTGTGCGTAAGTCACCGTCATTTTACTGAGTCACTGTCCCAGAGCCTCATGATGCTAACATGTACAGATGTAAACATAGTACTTTATACTTGCTTCTTGCTAAAGTCAGGTGTTTTTGTACATAAGTCTTGCCTCTTCATCATGCTAGAGTTGGAGATTTTAGACTTTTTACTAATAATGCTAGAGAGATTTTATACAGTTTATTTTATAATAGCGATAAATGAATAATAATTACTAATGAATATTATTAATTATTATTTTTCATTTATCTGTATACTCATTCCTACTGTTCTGTAAATGTCATGCAACACTGCCATTTCCCCACTGTGGGATGAATAAATGATCTTTTAATCTAATCTGAAAAGTATGTGCGTGCGCACGTGTTCCAGTAATCAGCGTGGAGGGATAAAAAAAAACAACTCCAGGTGTGTGACTGAGGAAGATGTAACAAGGAGAAAAGAAAGTAAAACATGCCCTTTGTTAGTGTGTGTTTTGGTTAGTCCTGGGTTAGTGTCTGTTTTCTCACCGGGTAAACTCCTCCAGACAGAGCCTTCCCCAGTGTCACAATGTCGGGCCGCACGTTTTCATGGTCCACCGCCAAACGGCGCCCGGTGCGAGCCAAACCGGTCTGAACCTCATCTGCGATCCACAACACCTGTGGTCTCACACACACACACACACACACACGATAGTTGTCCACTTTGTTGATGATTCATAATACCGTCTTCCTTCACACAGAGCTGATGGCTCAAACAATTAGAGAAAAGTAAATTCTGAGAAATTAAACTCATTGTTGCTGATTGTGTGACACCATAAATAAGTTCACAGGGACGAGACTCCTGTTAGTGCCCAGAGTCAGGACTAAACATGGGGAGGCTTCATTTCAGACTCATGCAGCTAAAATCTGGAACAATCGTCATGAAGTGTGAGACAGGCCTCCTCTCTGACAATGTTTAAATCCAGGTTAAAAACAGTTTTGTTTAGCTGCAGACAACTGAGGGATTTTATATTTTTATTTTTATTGGGGCGACAGTAGCTCAGTTGGTAGAGCATTGGCCTTTGGGCCTGAAGGTTGTGGGTTCAAGCCCACCATAAGACCTACTTCACGACTCCCACTGATGAGTGCAGTCGTTGTGTCCTTGGGCAAGACACTTAACCCCACTTTGCCTGAAGCCCCCGCTTAAAGATCTCAGCTCCTGTGGACTCACCACCTGCAGGAGGATCAGTGAGGGGCTGGTGCTCTGTGTACTGGGTGCAGCTCTGACTGCCACCCCACCGACCCAGAAATGGATTAAGGGGAAGAAAATGGATGGATGGATTTTTATTTTTAATGTTCTGTGATTATTTATGATTTTAATGCCATCTTGTTTCGTTCAGCACTTTGAGTTGCCTTGTGCACGAAATTGTGCTATACAAATAAACTTGCCTTGCATGTTTTCTCTAACGTTAGGAGGATTCGAACCCTCAACCTCGACCCACACAATCTTCTTAGCCTCCAGTTCCTGTACATTCCTGGGCTGCCTTGCATTAACAGCTCATTGATTATGTTGTAATTTGAACATTCGGAACACGTTTAACAACCACCAACGAGTCAAAGTGATGATCCAGAGTCTTCAGGACTAAACATGAGGTCTTATTCCAGTCTCACGTTGTGTTTGGTGCAGAGCTCTCGGACTTTGGTCAGGTAGCCGGGGTCTGGGACCACCACGCCGGCCTCCCCCTGGATCGGCTCCATCATATAGGCCGCCACGTTGGGGTCTTGGAAAGCCTCCTGCACACAAAAATCTTTAATAGTTTTTGCAGCAGAGACCAGCAGACAGACAGCAGACTGTGTTTCTGGTGCTTTTTGTTCAGCAAATGTCCTTATTCCAGCAGAGTCCCCCAAAGATCCATTCTGGGTCCAGTCCTCTTTTCTTTACGCATTTCCTCTGGGATTGACACTTTGGTTAAGATGCTATAATTTACGATGGATGCTCCAAAACGCCACAAACACTGGTCTCTTGCAAAGTTTTTTTTAATCATAAATTAGATAATTATTAATACATTTTCAAATTTTTATTTTACATTCCCTCGTGGCACAGCGTCTACACAGTCCTTCAACACAGATCAACACAGGGAGTGTTTGTGGAATGTGGGTTAAGTGTGTGTGGTGAAGGTGCAGGTTGTGGTCATGGGCGTGTACCTCCAGCGCTGGCAGGTCATTGTAGGGGATGAGTTCAAAGCCGGGCATGAAGGGGCCGAAGCCCTCGTAGCTGCTTGGGTCTGTGGAGCTGGAGATGGCCGCCATGGTCCTCCCCCAGAAGTTACCGTCTGAGAACAGATAAGGCATCATTAACATCCCCTTTAAATGAGGAGGCGGTGATTGACAGCTGTGATGAAGGCTTAGGAACAGAACCAAAATGTCGCCCTCTCGCGCTCTGGCCTGGTCTCCCTCTCGCGCTCTGGCCTGGCCTCCCTCTCGCGCTCTGGCCTGGCCTCCCTCTCGCGCTCTGGCCTGGCCTCCCTCTCGCGCTCTGGCCTGGCCTCCCTCTCGCGCTCTCTGGCCTGGCCTCCCTCTCGCGCTCTGGCCTGGCCTCCCTCTCGCGCTCTGGCCTGGCCTCCCTCTCGCGCTCTGGCCTGGCCTCCCTCTCGCGCTCCTGGCCTGGCCTCTCCTCTCGCGCTCTGGCCTGGCCCTCCCTCTCGCGCTCTGGCCTGGCCTCCCTCTCGCGCTCTGGCCTGGCCTCCCTCGCGCTCGCGCTCCCTGGCCTGGCCTCCCTCTCGCGCTCTGGCCTGGCCTCCCTCTCGCGCTCTGGCCTGGCCTCCCTCTCGCGCTCTGGCCTGGCCTCCCTCTCGCGCTCTGGCCTGGTCTCAATGTGAACCAAATGACTCACTGGCAAACACAATCTTGGCCTGGTTCTTGGGGACGCCCTTCACGGTGTAGGCCCATTTACGAGCCAGTTTACATGCAGTTTCTCCGGCTTCGACGCCTGGAAGCACAAACAAGTCAATATTCAGTTCAATTTATTTGTGTAGCACCTTAAATCACCCAGCAGTCGTCTCAGAGAACTTTACAAAGTTGTGGTTTCATCACAACAAATCAGAGAATCAGACAACACAGGAAATGCAATACAAACACAGTGGTCCATAGGGGGCGGGAGGTTCATAAACACTCGCTCTTTGCGACCCTGTGATGTCACACGTTAGCACACAGATGACCTCTGACCTGTGTTCATGGGCAGCACCTTGTCGTATTGGAAGAGGCGGGTGACGTACTCCTCGTAGGCGCCGAGCACGTCGTTGTAGAAGGCTCTGGAGGTGAGGGTGAGGCGCGAGGCCTGGGACGTCAGCGCAGACACAATCTTGGGGTGACAATGGCCCTGGTTCACCGCGCTGTACGCACTCAGGAAGTCATAGTAACGGTTCCCCTCCACGTCCCACACGTAGATGCCTGCAGCAGTCAGAGGTCATGTGTCAGAGGGTCATGTGATGTCGCACACCTAGATGCCTTATAACTTTAAAAACAAGCCTCAAAAAAGCTCTACTCTCTTGGTCCTGGTTCTAGGTTGCTGTACTGTATTTATCCTAACAAACGCAGAATGAGGTACATTTGGGTTGCCAGTTTTAAGTTGTATTTAAGTGTTCAACATTTCAATTACTGCAGTAAAAAATACAAAAAGAATATAATGATTTGTTAATGGACACAGTGGTCTTTAGTCTACTCTAAACTAACTGAGAAACCTAAATTGAAACACTAAATGTCAGTGTTGTACTTCCATGTTTTGTCATATTTCCACAATTTAAAACCCTCTCTGGTTTCCCTCTCTCTGTTCTTTCTCTCACTCACCTTCTCCTCGCTCCAGAGCCACAGGCAGTGGGTGGTAGTTGTGGGCGCCATACTTCTCCTCTCTGCTGAAGATTTCTTCTGAGGAGAGGTTGCCAGGTTTCAGTTTGGAGGCGGTGCTGGAGGAAGTGAGTTTGGAGCCGGAGTGGAGCAGACGGGGGAGAGCGCGGCTGAGGGGGGAGATCACACGCCTCATAGTGCAGAGCTGCCAACACAACAGCAGAAACACATTCAACATTAAAACACATTAGATTATACTATAGGACTTTCTTCATCCCAAAAAAGGTACATTCTTGAGCTGGGTAGCCACTACATCACTTTGTGTCCCACAAGGTTCACTCCTCGGTCCATTACCATTTATCACATGCCCATGATACTGCTCAGGATTCTTTGCGCGTTTGGACACAACTCAATGTCTCCTCCCATGTAATAATAATAATAATAAAGTTTTATACAACGCTTTTTAGACACATGTCTAGGATTCACATGGCATTATTCCATTACTGTTCATGAGTTTTAACCAGAAGATTTGAGGAAATGGGTTGAAACTAACCCTGCAGCCACACCTGCCCTTTGAGGAACTGGTCTGACTCCCTGTTCAAGGCAATGTGGGGGAAGTGTCTTGCCTAAGGACACAACCACAGTTTGGCACTTTACAGCCGCCCCACTGTGGAACCTGGTGTTCCCAGAGGTCTCCCATTACAGTGCTAACCAGGCCCTGCCTTGCTTAGCTTCAGAAGTCTGACGGGATCTAGCCTCAGAACTATATTTGTTTTTGTACATTCACAGTATTAAGAGGTATTGGAATAATTATATACATTTATTTATCTTAATAAACACAGTCAAACAAACAGATAAAAAAAAACTGTAAACGTTCTCCACAGAAATCAATGCTTCTGAGTTGTGTGACATCACAAAGGCCTGGCTTTGTGTGAAAGGAATGTGGAGATCAGCAGAGACCAGACTGAGACCAGGGGCCTCTGATCCAACAGTCCAGACCAGATTGAGACCAGTGGGGGCGGGTCCCGGCTCAAAAATGTCCAAAATGACGCACGCTGACGTACTTGCAATACCACCCGAGGCCGATGGGGGTGGACTTGGAATAAGAATCAGCCAATGCTAATATATAGCATCGTCTTACTTTTCGAAAACGTCTTTACAGGATGGTCCAAAATTCGGCTCTTGGCCCAACACTACGTTTCACATGTGTGTCGATGCTGAGGGGAGTATATTTTTTTAGACCAGTCTAGTTTAGTCGCCGTGGACTTCAGAAGGCACTCGTTAAATGAATGGGGGTCGTGCCGGCTGACGCATGCGCAGATGCGTTTTTTCACATTTTGCAGCCCCAGCAGCCATTTTGAAACTGCCCATACACGGCAAAAGTGATGGCACATTAGTTAGAACGGCGGAGATAGGCATGACTACGTCCGTTGATATTTACAGTCTGATTGAGACCAGGGGCCTCTCATCACATGATCATTAGGAGCTGTGTGTGTGTGAGCCAAAGGTAACAGACGTTTCAAAGTCTGCGGTGAGCGACACAACGCTTGAAGAATAAGTCAATAAAACCAGTCAGGTGTGTGAGAAGATGTCATACTTCAGGAGAGAGACACAGAGAGAGACACAGACAAAGAGGGAGGGAGAGAAAGACACAGAGAGGAAGCACAGAGAGAGACACAGAGAGAAATAGAGAGAGGAGGCAAAGAGAGACAGCGAGAGAGAGGGAGAGAGAGACCCAGAGAGAGAGGGAGACACACAGACTTGGGTGCGAATGGAAATCTACCCAAATCCAGACAATACAAACAGTGAGGTAATCAATAACTTTGGGGCTGGGACCAGAGGAACAAAGTCAACAGAAGCACCTGCTGCATCTGCCCCCGGCTCCAGGCTTTTGATAGGCCCCCCACAGTCCCTCCCCCAGGCCCCCACAGCCCCTCCTACAGGCCCCCCACAGTCCCTCCTCCAGCCCCCCACAGTCCCTCCCCCAGGCCCCCCACAATCCCTCCTCCAGGCCCCCCACAATCCCTCCTCCAGGCCCCCCACAATCCCTCCTCCAGGCCCCCCACAGTCCCTCCCTGTATAACCACCACAGACTATAAAACGAAACGTACGCGCTGCAATCCAAAGACAACCCCACGTTGACTGCACTAAAGTCTGGATACGAGTTTTACTGTTGTTTTACTCAAGCATCAAACACAATTACAATATTTGCGCTCGCTCCCTCTTCCTCTCTTTACTCTCTCCTTTCTGTCGCTGTGCTCTCTGTCTCTCTCCTCCTTTTCTCTCGTGTTGTGATTGAATAGAGCCAAAGCAGTACATTTTACTAATAATGCAAACTGATTGTGATCACATGTACAGATGTAAGTGTCTGTCTCTCCCTCTTTCTGGTCTCCCCCCTCTCCTTCTGGTCTCTCTTCTCTCCTTCATCATAATATTACTTGTAATATGAGTTGTAACATCCTCCCTCTAATATGGCCTTATCACGACATGAATCACCACTTGACAGCGTCGATAATTGTGTCTGTTGCCATGGAGATATCAATAATACAAAGAGATCGTGATCACATGTAGTGATGTAACCTAAGTGTCTCTCTCTCTCTCCCTCCCTCCCTCTCTCTCTCTCTCTCCCCCCCTGGTCTCCCTCTCCCGCTATGACTCCAGACATAAAAAACTCATCATAATGTGACTT
This sequence comes from Knipowitschia caucasica, assembly GCA_964034765.1. NCBI lineage: Eukaryota > Metazoa > Chordata > Actinopteri > Gobiiformes > Gobiidae > Knipowitschia > Knipowitschia caucasica. The sequence goes on along the minus strand of OZ035845.1, from coordinate 9,174,184 downwards.
GTACTATGAGTTTTGCGATCATTCCTCCAATTTTGCATTATCACGACATGAACCATCACTTGACAGCAAACATACTAATTGTGTCTGTTGCCACGGAAAAATTACACGATTAAAACGTGCGTAATTCATTATCAAAGCGGCTTCAAGTGATGGTAACGACGTCAACTGTCCACATGCGGAGCTAACATGCTAACGCCGCTAGCATCGGATAATTCCCGGCAGAGCCCGGAGCGAACGGTCGCAGTTCACGGGGTGCGGCGGTGAGTGCGTGTGCGTGTGCGTGTGTGGGGGTACCTGTGCTGTGGTTTATTTCGTGGGTAGAGTCCGTAAAAAGCGGTGGATTTGTGCCTGTTTAAAATGACCCGAGCTGGAGCTTTATATGACAGGAGGCGCGAGAGGCGTTTCGTGACGTCACTGCGGATGAAACGTGTGTCAGCCGCGAGACACGTGTTGGAAAGTTTGGACACCTGCGAGACACTATTTACTTTGGCTTTGTACGGTTCTCTCTCTGCTCTCTCTTGCTGTGGTCTCCCAGGTCTCTCTGGTCTCTGATTAAGCCATGGATCTATTATCATATAAAGCTGAATTGCTTTGCGTACGTATGAACTGTGCTATATAAATAAACGTACCTTGCCGTTGTCCGGTTTGGTTTGTAGTCTGTCTCTCACACACTGAGGTCAATCCAATTATGTGTGTGAGAGAAGAGTGTCTCTGGTGAAGATAATCCACTGCAGACCATCATCCATCTGAGCTCTCCTCTTCTCTGTAAAGTCAGTGCCGAGAGTCTGTTGACCTTTAAAGCTTGGGTTCCGAACTTTCAAAGCTCAAAACATGAAATTATGTTCAATAACCCACGTCTCTGTTTCTGACTCTAAAACAGTTTGTTCTAACACTAGTTTGTATGTGTTTCTGTCACATCTTTAGATCAGCGTTTTCACTGATCTCAGGTCTCAGCCCAAAGAGTCAGAGAGTGACTCAAAGGGCTCTCTCTGACGCAAATATAACATGTTTTCTGATTAGACACTGGCAACATGTCGTGGTCTGGTGGTTTGTATAAAGTTCAGTTCTCCAGCTTTAAGTGGAAAACAAAAACAGTCATCTATCTTCTTCCGCTTTATTCGTTCACGGGTCGTGGGGGCAGCAGCCTGAGCAGAGACAGACTTTGCTCTCCACACACCTCCTCCAGCTCATCTGGGGGAATCCTGAGGTGTTCCCAGATGATAGTGTAGCGTACCAAACGGGAGAAGGATGAGAGACACAGAAAGAGGCAAATTGTAGTTGGAGACCCCCAAAAAGTGAGGTCCCCATTTATTTATAGAGGACCAAAACCCGCGAAACATAGGTCACAAGGTAACACACATGCGCACAAGTATAATACTAAAAAGTCGTTTACATACTTTAACAAGACATGTCCTATTAGTATTAGATAGCAATATGGCCTACGTGCAGGACTGTACAAGGACTCTACAAGGACTCCATGTTATGACTATGATTTGACTGTCTCTTTGTGACACGTATGTCTTTCGATGTGTGACGTGACAATGACTATATAAACTGTGTACTGCCTTTATTCTGTCTGAGAGGAAGAAACAGAGTAAACCAGTGGAACTTGAGAGAAACTTAAATAAACTTCCAGAGTTTGGCACACCACGATCCGTCTCTGTCTGCCTAATCCTAACAGATTTGGTGGAGAATGCGCGGCTCGGTTTGTGCCATTCTCTGGATTGTTTTGGGGGAGTTTGCTCTGTTTCTTTTCCTCGGCGTGAGAGATCGGCATGCTGTGTCTGGGAGCGGAGATTCCAGCAGACTGGAAGAGCTGTTCCTGGATGCTTCTTGTCGCTTCTGTCACTTTTGTTTTTTAAATTGAAGATTCCGACGCGGAAAAGAGTTGGCAGACCTCTCGGACAGCCCGTGCGCACCTCTTTGACAAGAATAAGGTAAGCAGACACCTTTTTAAATGTAAAGTCTGCATAATTGGATACTAGCTAAATTTTTTGAGGTCTGTCGAACTCTCTAAATTGTGTTCAAATAAGTGAAAAGGCCATTAAAGTGAATAGGATCCATAAAGTGAAAAGTGTTGGCCATTAAAGTGTATAGGATCCATAAAGTGAAAAGTGTTGGCCATTAAAGTGAATAGGATCCATAAAGTGAAAAGTGTTGGCCATTAAAGTGAATAGGATCCATAAAGTGTAAAGGCCATAAGTGTTGGATCCAAAAGTGAAACCATGGTGTAAACATAAAAGTTATTATAAAAAGGGAAATGTGTTAAAGAGGCCTTTGTTACAAAAGCTTTGAAATTGACGAATTTCAGGCTGATAAATGACAAAAGTAAAGAATCAACAATATTTCAGTGATCACGGTTTAAATTACATACAGAAAAAGGGAGTTTTTGTTTTTGGAGTGAACAGAGTTCACCGGAGAATGCAGAGTTATATCTACAGTTGAGCTATGAGAGGGTTGTATCCAACAGTTGTTTTTGTTTTTTAGAAAGAGATTTTGAGTTTAAACTAGTTTGCTACCTCGATAAAATAGAAGCGTAAACGTTAAAGACAAGAGTGCCTTTTGTTACTAGTGTGGAAAGTGATCACTTTCTAGACTTCGATGACAAAAGTATAAAGAACAACATCAGTTATATTTGCTTAAAAAAGTAATCTTGAAAGTTCTTCTTCTGTATCTTTTTGCCTGTGTGTGCACATCTCTATCTGCTGCCGTTGTCAGGGAAACGGCCCCCTCCTTCGCTGCTCTGGCTGTGAATCTGAAGCAAAGCTACTGCTTTAGGAATTTGGCTTTTCATAGTTGTTATTCCGTTAAATTTGCGAAATATGCCATTTGAACATTGTGTTATGACACAGTTAAACGTTTTTAAACACCATTAGTGAATAAGTTTTGAATATTAGTATGTTTTTGAAACCCAAAGATTAGTACAAAAGCTTTGCTTTTCTTTTTAAATCTGCTGCTTATTTTGTGAGTCCATTATTGTATCTCTGATATATTTCATAGCTGTTTGTGAGAATTTTTTCATGTATTTTTTATTTTAGTTACAAAAGCCGTTTTTCAAACATTTCAATTAGAATCTGTGTTAAAAGTGATTATTGATTATAGACTTCGTCTAAAAAGAAAGAGAGAATTAGGCTGTAAAAGTATTATATTATTAAGTTAAACTACCCAATTCACCCAATTCACATTCAAGTGGTGACTTTTGTTTTTGTTTTTGACTACACGCGTGACCTTGCTGCTGCTCAGAGACATGAGGAGGCAGCTCCGACGCACAATTGAGTTTTATTGAACCAAATCCAGTTTAGCTGGAGCTAAATCTTTTGTTTGATTTCAAGTTTTGTTTTAAATGTTTTTACAAATTAATGTTCATTTTTATAGAGATTTTTCATAATTTCATTTCATGGCGTCTTTCAAGAAACCCAAGGACGCATAGATAATTAATCACACAGTACAAAAGTATATAATACATGTTTTAAAGTTTAAAAGGTTGTTTGTTTTGAGTATAATTGTTGTTTTGATAACTTCTTTAGTTTCTGGTCTTCAAATGTCATCATTAGTAAGATAATAAGTAATCTTTATTTACATAGCGCTTGGGAAAGCCAAGAGCGCTTCAAAATTGTTTAGACTTCAGAGAGAAAAACAATCTCATTCACAATCTCTGTTGTTTTTTAATTTGACTATAAGGTTGTTTTCCAGAACAAAGAGCACACACTGTACAGGGTCACTGCTGGACACTGGACAGCGCGAAGCCCACCCAGCCACAGGTCACAGATCAAAGAGCAAAGGGAAATGCCACCTCCTTGCCCCTCCCCACGCCACTGCAGAACTGAGTGGGTGTGAGAGAGACCGGGGCCATGAAAGAGAGGTATCTGGAGACGTGATGGGTGGAGCATCAGGTGAGAGACCTGAAGGAGAGTTGAGAGTGTGTCCAGTTGGTTTGCATCACCACAGTGTGACCTTTGACACCTACAGGTGGTTCGAGGAGTCTTGAGAAACAACCCCAAAATTCATACACACACACATACACACATACACTCACACATTCACATTTACATATAGATACATGAAAAAGCAGAACATGAGAAAAAAGCATTTTAAAAGTTTACTCCAATGTAAACACATATTTTTAATTGTCTATCACTTGAATCTTTAGTTGAATCAGTATTTTTTGAGACCAGAAATGTTCATTTGAATTCTATATTGTCATGGACTTAATTGACGTCTGTCCTGACACTTTTGATTTGTTGATTTTGTACTGTGTGAAGTAATTACATTGATTAGAATTAGATCTGATAAAAACACAAATTAGAGAAGTAAACTGAATAACTGCGCTTGCTTTTGTCTAAGGGACATTAGCAACAGCATGAATAGAAATTGTGTTAAAGTAGAATCAAAGTGATTTAACCATAGAGAGTAACTATTGCATTACAAGCTGTGTACAGGAACTGAGACACTGCACCATTGACCAGAAGTGCATCGCAAATGACCTGATGTGCTTCAACTGAAAAGACTGTATCTGGAGATCTGATGTACCTGGAGTGACCAGAATGAATCTGGAGTGACCAGAACCATGGCTTGGACCCTACTGATGTCCAAGATGACCTGACCTGATGACGACTGAGACTCACCCTCAGGGGACTCTGAGGACCCTGAGGACCTGAGGATCTGAGGATCTGAGGACCTGAGAGAGAAAACTGGGGAGTGATGTTTATATTTTTAAAATCATACATTGATGAGTGCTAAATGAGAGAGATACTCATGATTCTTTCTTTTCGTTTTTGTTTGTCCCTAGCTTCTGGACATCTGATGATCTATTGGACACAGCCATTTGCAGAACAAGAACCAGCCAATGAAAAGTCTATTGCCGATGCTATTGCTACAACCAGAACCACTGTGACCAAATGCAATATAAATGTTAAGTATTCAGACATCTGACAGACAAAAACTTTGACTTTTTTAGTCTGGTAGACTGAGCAACTGTTAAAAACTTTGAAAATGATAAAGTTTGAGTATTGTAGCGTTTTAGTAGATGTTAAATAGTAGTAAAAGAGTAGAATTTGACTTTCCTTTGTTTTTCATAAATCATTTCCACATAAGAGTTAAATAGTACCCTACAATGTTATCCTCTTTGATAGATCAGCTAGAATATTAGAATCAGAGTTATGTTAGAGACATTAAAAGTGACAGAAGTCACAACTAGAAATATGCCTTGACTCAAGCTGCAGCCGAGCCTTTGGGTCACAATAGTGAAGATATGATTTAGATACAACATCATCAACCATAGATGCTTTCAAAAATACGAGAACATATTTGTAGCCAGTGCTAATATCAAATGGTAAAGGGACCATTCACAAACATTTACTTCAGAAGTAAATCAATTTAATTACAGTTTATGTACAGTATTCATTAGTTACTTGCCAAACTTCACTTGTGTTCACAAATGAGTGATGTGGACAAATTGCAAAAGTCCATATGAGTGTAGTCTAGATTATGCCCTAGATTAATGGACTAGATTACAACCCAACAGAGATCAAAAAGCATTTAAAGCATTTTGATGTATTAGTTGTCATCGCACAAAAACACAATAGTAGATAATCTTAGATATTGAGAAGTTTCCAGCACAAACACCATTGTTTATAGAATCAACTGACCCCAACCCCAAACCTGCTAAAAACAGATTAGCTCTTGTACAGGATAGTTTCCATTTTGATTAATGATGTTCATTCATCCAAATTGCCTAGACAATAATATCTTTAGATAAAAAAAGTAATAATTCTCTGACACTACTAGAAGTGTAAATGTTGACAATTTGCCTTACTGTGTTCCTCAGTTTATTCATGAGAATGGAATAGACATGGAGCAAAATCCCAACTGATAATAGCCACTGATAATGAGAGTAATTAATACCACAGCCGCGATTTATTAGATTAAAAATGTTGTTTAAGATATGGCTCAATAGAAGCAAATATGCAAACTATTTGTGAATAGATTAGAATAGTTTTTAAACTATAGTGAAATAGTAAAAGTAAAGTACACAGTCTAGATAAAAGTGAAATAAGTGAAGTGAAGTGCTATACAATTAGTTATAGAATACAAAGTATAGAGTAAGAAAAGTTACAATTAGCTTTTTACATTTGGACTCAGCTCGTGTTTGTCTGTGTTTTGACCTGAATCTGCCTGTGTCTTGTGTGTCAATAGTTTTTGTTTGTTTTTATTTTTGTTTGTTTTTATTTTTTGATTTGTTGTTGTATTTTTAGTTTTTTCCCAGGATAGAGGATAAAATCCGCTGATATTGATTTGATGAATTATGAGTTTAATGCATACATTTTTTTGTTTTTAATAATTTTTTTTTAAGTTTTTTTTTTTTAGAATTTTTTTTTTTTTAATTTATTGATTGATCAAATTGAGTGATCAATGTGATTATGTGATTCAAAGGGGAGGCGTACTTAGTATTAGATAGCAATTTTGCACTACGTGCAGGACTGTTACAAGGACTCTACAAGGGGACTCCATGTTAGCGCCTATGATGTGACTGTCTCATTGTGACACGTCTGTCTTTCGATGTGTGACGTGACAATGAATATATAAACGTGTACTGCCTATTTCTGACCTGCGGAAAGAAAACAGAGTAAACCAGGTGGAACTTGAGCGCAACTTAAATAAAACTTCAGAGGTTTGGCACACCACCGATCGTCTCTTTCAGCATCATCCTAACAATTGCGACCTTTCCAATCGCTGGTTGGGTACTCTGCTGGCTACGAGAAGCTCACAAGCTAATCATGAAGGGGTGCTGCTACACTACTATGCGCACAAGAAGAAAGGCCTAGGATCATAGAGGCCGAAAGGGATAGTTCAAGAGGGTGATCAACCGAGTGCTTAACGTGCAAGAAGCAGATAGCAAGGCTATGCCAACAACAAAGAGCGATCTTCCCTTGAGCGCACACACAGAGCAAACCCCTTCGAGTTTACCACGCTGGATCTTTTCGCGTTCCCTTTTGAAGTAAAGAGATGCGGTCAAGAAACGGACTTGGAAACCAGGTCTGGGGTATTGTGTTGCATGGCTTCCAGAGCTGTCCATGCAATATTCGTAGAGAACCTGGGCTGAGAGCTTTCTTCAGGAGTACTCGAGATTCACCGCTTTGAAGGACAAACATGGAAGTTATGGTCTGACAGGGGCACAAAATTTCGTGGGTGCCAAAACTGCACTAAGAGACCTTCACAGGCACTTGGACAGTCTGCAGGAAAGAGTCGAATCGAGACATTGCAGCCAAAAAATGGAACTGAATGGGCAGTGGGTCTTCCACCCGCTGACTCGCCCCACAGAAATGGAGCCGCAGAGGCAGCTGTCAAACTAAATGAAAAGAGCTCTCAATCGCCTCGGCGGAACACCAGCTGCTATACCTGGGGGGAGTTCCAAACTTTGCTGATACTCGCAGCAACCTAACAATGAGACGACTATTAGATGCCAGAGCGCAGGAGCAAGAGGAAACTGTATGGAGTACTTGACTCCGCTCTCCCTCATCCTAGGGCGCACTGGACGGAGCTGGAGAAAGCACGGGGGTCAACTTGGACACCCACCCCTTGGCGCAGTTGAGGGCGGTCAAGCAGGAGTCGACAAAGTTTTGGTCTAAGTGGAGTGAACTAGCGGACCAAACTTTGGTTTTATTATTCGGCCCAAGTGGCATAGAGCAGAAGAAAGTCAAGTGGAGAATCTCGTCTTGGATCGCTGACAAGAATGCCCTGCGAGGACAGTTCCGGATCCGGTTTTCGGATTGTCGTACTATCCGGACAAGACGGAGTGGTACGAGATGTCGACGTCGCCACCAGCGTAGGCCTTTCCTGCCCCCCGTGTTTCCAGGACCCATAGACGAAGACTGTACCTTGCCCTCTACTGTTGTCCTACGCAGAGATGTACGAAGATTGGTCGTGCTGATTCCGGTAGAAGGGACCAACTCAAGGTATGAAGTCCTCACCAGGGGGCCCAAAAGACTTAATGTGTTTAGTTAGTGGGTCACCATGGAGGTGGGCCGAGTGAGTCAAGGGCAAACCTACACTCGGTAGGATGCCAAGGTGGTGGGGCCTACCTTCTTAGTTAAGTAGCTTTAGGATTTATGATTTGCTAACGCCCTTACGGATTGGTCCTAGGATTCTACTAAAGATCATGTGACTGTTTATGGCCTCCTTGGATTTACATCAGTGGCAAAGTGGGAGGTGTTAGGTTCTCTTCGGGCATAGTCACGGTATGGGAAAAGTAGTATTTTATTTTTCATGGATCCTTCACATTTATCATTCCTGGGCGGGCGCAGTGACGCATCTTTAAGTGCTGCATAACGCACCTGTGACTGTAACATGCAATTAACAGACAAACCTAAGCCATCGTTCCAGGGACGCACACAGCCGTTGGTATGGTTACAAAGCTCATAAAACACCCAGCGCCGTAACATAGCGATGTACCAGCAGTGTTTAGGTCAGTGTGTGCTGGATCATCCCGCGGCACTTTGTGTGGCTGTAGTGGGGGTGAGTTAGTGGAGAGCGCCACAGCAGCCAGAGCACTCACTGAGAAGTGGTCATAAACACAGATTACAGGTGGACTGTAGCAGCAGTAGACTGCACGGGTGTAGCGGAGACACGTGTGGAGCGCTGTATGTGTGCGCTGTTTGTTTTGGTCCGTGCTGCACATGAGAGAGCAGAGGCACGCATATCGCAGGCGCACTCCGGCGAGGCATGCTGGGTAGAGTAGTTTTTCTGTGGTTGGTTGGCCGCGGTACCTGGTGAATGCGCGTAATGTGTTTATTTGCTTTACAAACAGTTTCAATGTGTACAAGATAAAATAAGTCACTAAATGTTTATTTAACAAATAACAATGTTCAGTTTAGAGGCAGTAATTTTAAATGGACAATTGTGGCAATGTTTATTTCTGTATTCTTGACCAGGTTTATGCCCTGATACCCCCCCCCCCCCCCCCCCCCCCCCCCCCCCACCCCCCCCCCCCCCCCCCCCTATATACCCCCCCCACCCTCCCCCCTTTACCCCCCCCCCCCCCCCCCCCCCCCCCCTATATAACAAATGGTCAAACATTTGTTCTAATAATTAACAAAATATGCAAAACGCGTCATGCATGTGAGCTGCCATGCCGTTAGCCCCTTCGGAGGGCTATAACATAAAAAAGTCCGAAACATTAAGTCCAAATTCAGAAATCCAGATTGTTCCAAAACATGTCCAAATTGTGTATCAAATTTTTCCAAATTATGTCCATGCAAAAAGAGGACGCTGGTGTTGTCCCACTGTCTCAGCAGTCCAGCCTGACTGGAATCAGGGGCTGTGCCGATTGAACCAGAGTGTGGTCGCCAGATGATACTCTTTGCAGCTCTCCCTCCCCCGCACGAATAAACAAAAGCCACCACAGGCCCCTGCTGATATAAGTTCATTTCCCTCAATTTGCAAATCAATAATGCAAATGTTGGCAGCCAACCTATCCATCTTTTCAAAACAGGGGCCAATTTCGCTTGGGTCTTGCTAGTGTTAAAACTAAGCAGGACATTTGGAGATTTCATAACACTTTGAAGCAACTTTTGTTAAACGTTAAACTCAATCATTCTATCAATGTGCAGAAGCCAGTACTTTTCCCCTGTTGTGTCTATTTGAAGGCCAAGCTACAAGCACACTGCTGGAAGCTGCTGAAAGGAGGTGTCCATGCTCCGCTCTGTCATAATACACTTGCATCTCTCTTGTATCTGTGTTCTTGTTCGTGCTGTGTCCTACCATCGACATAAAACATGTCTTTCAGTCTACTTTAAGTCGCGATCACCCCAGACATGTCACCTTCTTCAGGTGGTGGAAGGAATGCGGGGCCTTGTCCTGTAACATTAGAGAACAGAAGACTTATTTTTATACACACAACGCTGTTTTTTTGTTTTTAAGCCAAAACTGAGAAACCTCAAGAGAATGCTTCTGGACCAGCACCACTTGGACACTCAGCCAGCCCCAGATACCAGTCAGGCCTGCTGTGAGCTGCTGAAGACCATGGACAACACCATCGATCATATTTATGCCATGGACATCCATTTGGACAAATTGGACTTTGCACCAATTTGGACATTAATTTGGACAATCCTGGATTTCTGAATCTTGACGGACATAATTTGGAACTGAATTGGATTGCTGAATCTGGACACTGAAACGTATGATTGAAAGGACACATCACAGCTCATGATGAAACCTTCATTAAAATCCTGACTTGTGTGTGTAATATTTTGATCTGTATGTTTTTAAAATGGATGAAGCGCTTTGTGATCCTGGACAGTCAAAAGGCTCTATATTAAATACACTTTACGCAAACAGGGATGTGTGACCCATCTATTGCTGTGGCAGGCTCTGCGCTGCGTATTTACGCACGCCTATTTGTATTCCACATGCACATCTGGTAAAACGAATGTGTTATTTCATTAGATTTTGTGTAATCCCACACAGACACACACACCAATAACGCATCGACTGGTATTGCATCACTCACAAATGTCCTCACTGCCCTGTCCCACAGAGCGCAGCGAGTGCCGTGAGAGGTTCGCGGCCACATGTGCAGAAATTTAGGCTCAGGTTTCATTGTGAAATCTGGACCGCAAACGCTCTCTGAAGTGATTCATTCAAATCAATCTATATTTATTCACTTCTACAATTCAAGAGAGATTTTTCTAAGGTATCAAAACATTTTAGCAAATTTGTTCAAAACGCAGCTGAATATAATAGAGTATATTTATTTTTACATGAACAACAAACGTCCTTTTGAGGCTTCAACAGTCTTTTAGGGCCGGCTTCCTGCTGACTGTCCAAAGACGGGGCGTGAACACGCGATTTGCTGCATAATTCTAGGTGTGACTTTCATAAATATTTTCGTATATTCAGTCGATTTATCAACACCCGCAGCTGCGTCCGCTCAGATCTGGGCGGATCTCACATGTTCATAAATCCGACAGTGGATTTTGCGTATATGGATATACACCAAAATGTACACCTTTTTCTACGCAAGGTTTCATAAATGAGCTTTGAGTATGTGCGCGCGTGAGTGCGTGTGCGTGCGTGCGTGTGTGCGTTTGCGTTGCGTGCGTGTGTGCGTTTGGAGCCATATTCTTTGAAACCCCAATTCCAGCTAGCCTCTTGTAGTTTGCAAGCGAATTGGCCTACTTACTAATCTGAAGGCCTTACCCAAAATTGCAAACATTGCGCGCTACTGAGTAGGTACATTAGGGCCTCACAGCAGAGGCCTAATGCAGGGCCTCATTACCTTTAATACTACAACTGTGGTAAAATACACGGGCTACAGGTGTTACACGTGCTTAGACTATATTAATGCTTGTCATGTGTAACATTCAAAATAGATTGAGTGAATATTCCCTTTTCCTTCATTTCGTGGTTTGCGGAGGAGAGAGCCAGCGAGAGAAGTTTGGCATGGGAGAGCCGTGTGGAGTTTAAAATAAATGAAATACAGCTTGCTAATTATTTGAACAGCATCTTATTATGATTGTTATATTTATGTATTTATTATAAATGTTACGAGATGCCAGTGAAAAGGCGTCAGCTTTTTTTCTGAGTGGAGGAGACACCAGCGGGAGTGTTTGAGTCTCGATAAACGTTTCAGCGTTAGTATTACCAAATAGTTTCTCTTTTCATAACGATATTCTCTCTTTTGAAAGATCACCCAGTGATGCACAAAAGTTTACGTAATATGCAGTAGTTTTTAATGTCTGCGGGTTATTCCAGAGACTGGCCTGCTACAAGGGTTGCCCTTTTAACCGATTGTCGATGTGCGCGTGGCAGAACTCATAGGCGCACGGATATAATCAGTCGATGTACAGTACCGCTAGGCTTAAAGCCACAGATAGTTGTCTGGTGAAGCAAGAAGAAAGATCGTTGAGACGCCAATGTAACCCCTGCTCAAAGTGCCACCTGATGGTTGTTTTTGGACATATGCAGCGTCACTCGGGGGGAAGGAAATAAAAGACGGTGAATCACAAGAGTCTCGTGTGATTCACGCGTGAAAGGCGACAAACGAAATTGGGACCTATGAATATACGTTATTGGGTAAAACTGAACAATTCGCACATTTGTTCAAGGAATAGGAGATACATTTAAGACATTAAGTGGCTAAGCGTCAGTCATAAACCACACCTTTTCTACGAGAAAATTGAATGGAATGTTCCCATACTACATGTCACTAGTAGTTAATTCTGTATTTTTTTTGTTTTTTTTTTTTGTGAATTTGAAGCCACTTTCGGAAGCTGGTGTTCATGTAAATGTGCTATACAAATAAAGTTGACATTAACATTGAATTCTGATATGTAGTCTAGGATAGCCAGGCTACTCTAACTGTAAACATGAGTGGTTTATTTTCTTCTCATACGTGGTGATTTAACATAATTTTCCTGGTTTGTTGAAAACCCTTCAATAGTAGCTTCTAATTTCCCCAGATCAGGCAACATGGATTTCCCATAGAGATGAATACTACTGATCCTGTTTCTATTCACGCACTGCTTACTTTTTAGGAAGTAACGCAAACCTAAAAAACATTAAGACTAGCTTCTAGCACATATCCGTTCTGTATTCTATTCTAGTTGTTTTTTTTTTAACCGAAAATATCTATTTTAATCCTAACATTTGTACAGTATAAAGTCACCAAAGACAATATTGTCTCTGCTGTATCTATTATCTTAATTAGTTAAAAACTGTATTCTAATTTTCTAAGCTGCAATATTAATAGAATAGCAAACAGCTTTATTCTTCAAAACGCTTTGTGACCTTGTACCAGCTAAAGTTCCTCAATTCTCTGCCTTTTTTCAGTTAAACAAAAAAAAAAAAGTTTTTGGATTTTGAGATGAGACGGCGTTCACAAACTCAACGTGCATGTCGACAGAAAGAGATAAGCAGTTCAATGGGATTAAAGTAAAAGGTACCCGCCACACTGCAGGAGAGCTAATCTTTCACTGTCACCCCGCTCCCGTCACAATGTTAAAGCTATCATGACATTTAAGATAAACTGGTGAACATTTCAAATTGACTGACTTTTTCTGCTTTTGGTGAACAATCACTGTGCACATTGGAGATAAGTTCCTCACAATTATATACATAGGTATGGTGGGCTATAGGCAGTTTTAATGCAGGGTCAATGACACAATGGCTGTGGTGTATATCAGTCTATTTCACTGTTTATTAGGAATTGTTCAGTTTAGTTGGTAGAGTCTTAAATGCTGCACTGACTGATTTATTTTTGTATTATGACGAAAATGCAATCCATATCCATGTAGTGCATTGTCTTATACGTCCTTTTGAAGAAAAAGTAACGCAGATAAGAAAACTGTCGTGTCATTTTATTTTAGATCGCCGTTTTGTGCAACAAGGAAGATAATGTGTATTGGGTCCAGATTGTGACCAATCATAGAGGTCCACTGCCCTACTTCTTGAGGAAAATCTACAGGTCTCTTGGTTAGCACCAGACAGCTGAGGTAACACAAGCAGCGGAGGCTCAACTGAATAACTTCCGGTGTCTTTGTTACCTGTTATAACTTTACTTAGCGAAACCAGCCATCCAAAAGAACGTCTCGTTATCTCAGCGCTTCCCGTTCAATCATACTCATGGTACGCCAACCCACGTCTAATGTCCATATTGTAGACGTGGAGCTCCGTTAAATACAATTAGCATGTGAGCGCAGGCTGAGGGGCGAGGGGTGGTGGGTAGTTGATGGGGCGGAAGAAAGCTTCCGTTGGGGGACGGCGCGTAGTAGAGAGAGCGAGCTCGGCGCTCTCATTCGAAAAAATTTCGCAAAGTCAGTTAGTGCAGCTTTGAATAATAACAGATACAGCTATGAGCCATATAAGGATTAAACCAATCAGATGCTCCCCCCCCCCCCCCCCCCCCCCCCCCCCCCCTCATTCGTGGGCGGAAACTCAAGATTGCCTATACAACCTTGGCTAAAGGTGATATTGGATCATTTCTGATAACACATAGACGCAACACTGTTCATTGGTTGAAAACAAAGATGTAGGGACATTTTTTGAAATCTTTTATGACATGTTTCTCTTCCAAATAGCTAAATTAGAAACAATTAGGACAATTATGTCTTTGATATAACTGTTGGCAGTTTATCTGAGACATGATTGGCGCAAGTACACACACATAAAACAATGGTCTTTTCTCCACATGAACGTGAAACAAAGGTGAAGTATTAAAGTTTGAAACTAATTTTACATTTTTAAGGAATCCGAACTGGCTTTAAAAAAAAAAAAGGGAAAAACATTTATTGCACGTGCATGAGTTTTTTTTTAGTAACAAGAGCTCATTAAAAATATAGGGGACACAGTTTGTGACAAGCCCGAGTAAAGACCACGTGGTTTAAACACTAAAGTTTGAAATGGATCCTTTTAGGAAAAATCTCTCAAAGCTTTGCATGTTCTGCAGGCTCTGAAAGTTGCAACTATAAAATAGCTCATGAGACAATTGTAATTGGACATGGAAAAATATAACAAAGTTAAAATTACAGGCCTCTTGTGTATGTCTATATGTTTGTGTATGTTATATGTTTGTGTATGTTATATGTTTGTGTATGTTATATGTTTGTGCGTCATGTCCATGTCAATACACTACGTTGACCTTAACAAACTGGACCAATACTAACGTGGGGTGTTGAGTGTGTTGTGAGTGTGTTGTGGGAGTGAAAGAGGAGTGCTGAACGGAATCATGGAATAACAAAAGTTTTCTGTAATGTTTTAATGTGATCATGGAATAATTATTTTTTGTCAACAGCATACGGTGTAAGTACTAGAGATTCAAAGATGACAAGCTTTATTGAACAGGTGTAAAAGTGAGAGTACTCTGGGATGAGTACTCTGAGAAAAGTACTCTGCGGAAAGTACTCTGAGATGAAATACCTCGCTGAAGGTACTGGGAGCCCCTCCCTCTGCTGTTTGTCCGGACAGTGATTCGGTCCAACCGCAGTGAGCGGTCATTGGGCGGAGGACAACTTTGGTTTGTAATTCACATTTAGGGGAGTATAAAATTAGAAACATACATATTGTTAAGTCTGTATTTGGCTACAGCCTCTGCCCTGATGCCACACACCGTCTGTCAATGCAGTTATGTTTTGCCCAATTGGATTGATTGACAGGCCGCACCATGCGAAGAGAGGAAAGTGGGTGTTTCTTGTGTTCTAATGTTTGTTTTTCAGATGAAAGATAAACTGCACCTGCTTCAGGGATGACAGTAGTATGAATTAAGGAAATGAGCCTCTACTTTGGCACCAAAGCCCACAATATGAATTGAGGACGATCCGGGAGGAGCAACAGGATTGGAACAGTAATCTACACACACATACAGATGCATGTTTTATACTTTGGACCACGACCAACAGAGGGGAGTATTGTATTGTCATAGGTGGTCATGGTCCTTAACCTTCTAAATCATTAGAAAGAAGTGTAAAACATATATTTACAAGAACAAATAAATAATAGAAAGGGCAGCCTAAAAAAGCAAAATGGGAAAATTATTAAGTAATTTTCGGAGTTGCCAAAATGAAATAAAATTCTATATTTGTCCCATAGGGGGTCATTCTAAATTTAGTGTTGTGCAAATTCAAAAGGAGAAATAATAGCGCTTATAACATCAAACGGATCTACTCTTTAAGATAATAGATCATATAATAATAAGATAATAATAGAATAGAATGAAATAGTCTGGAGCTATAATGTCATTGGATTCGAGGAGCTATAGGTTGAAGTGTCAGAATAAACAATAGTAATAATAGTTAGACTAGTGAATAATCAAAATAGTTCTATTGTGGAAATAAGTATCAATAAGGTCAAATTGTTCTAATAACTAAAGTAAAAAGGAATCAAATGGAGTCAGATTTTAGATGTTTCTGTTTTCCACATCTGTAGGAACTGGTGCAGAGGTGTTTATAGAGAGTAGTATTAAAATGCAGACATAGAACGACAGGCTTTAACACAATTTTAAATCTAAAAATAGCTCAAATATAACATTGCTCTTGACGCAGCCTCTGAGCTGCTCCATTGGAGAACAGGTTAAATGTTATTGTTTATTACAAACAGCTGATGTATTTACACACATTAAGTTTGGGACAACTCTTTAAACAGTTATAAGCAGTGGACAGAAGCCATGAATGTGCTTTTGTTTATTAAATAATTAATTTCATAGCCTTATAATCGTAGAGAACGTTTTAAAATAGTTAAAATCCCTTTCAGGCAACTTGATTTAGATGTATGTCTTTAATATTGGAGAACGACTGTGTTGTTTTTGGAATTGTCTGAAATACAATACATAGAATAATGATTTGCAGAACAAGAACCGGCCAATAAAAAATCGTCTATTGCCAATGCAATTGTTACAATCAGAACTCAAAAATTGGGAATATGCCTTTGCTCAAGCTGCAACCGAGCTTTAGAGTCACAATAGAGTAAAAATAGGAATAGATAAATGCATCAACCATAGATGCTTTCAAAAATAGAGATTATTTTTAGCCAAGGCTAATATCAAACGGTAAAAGGACCATTTCCTTCATATTATGTCTAAAAGTATTTACTTCAAAGGTAGATAAAGTTCATTACAGTTTATGCACAGTTTTATTAGATACTGTCAAATTCACTTGTTTCAAACATGGGTGAATGTTGACAATGCAAAAAGCTAATGAGATAGATTAATGAGATCGATTAGAACCAACACAGATTCAAAAACATTTGAAAGCATTTTAATGTATTTGGGTATAGCACAAAAGTAGATCTTTAGGTAGTTTTGAGAATTTTAAAGAGCTGTCGATTTGTCAGCAACAGATTAGAGAATCAAAATACCGTTGTATAGGGACTGACCCCAGAGAAACCTGCTAAAATGGATTAGCTCCTGTACGGATAATACCAATTTGATTAACGATGTACATTTATCCCAAACGGTCTGAGAGAAGGAAGTGACAGCACTTCCTGGTTCAACAAAATGTGTTTGGAAAAATGAGCAAAGCCCCACAAAATGGCACAGAGCCACTGATAATGACAGCAAACCACAGTATAGATAGATTTATTAGATAAAAACATATGTTTAAGAATAGGGCTCAATAAAAGCAAAATATGCAAACATATTTGTGAATAGATTAGAATAGTTTAAAACTATAGTGAATAGTTTTAGTGCATACATTACAGACGAGGTTGAAGAAGAATCAGAATGACAGCAGTGGTCATCAAAGAGTTTTGTGAAGGAATGTTTCGAATGTTGTTGTGTGTGTATTCTTTTTGTATTAATTCTTCACAGATAACGAGCCAGAACCAAGAACCAAGGCGATGATGGACGAGCTCCCCAGTCTCGGCACCCAGGAGGAATATTGAAAGATTGTGACCTAAATTGGTTTAATATAGGTCAACAGAGGGGAACTGTTGTATATTTTAATATTTGACCATTTGAACATCATAGCCAGAAAGACCTCTGTGCACTCAGGAAAAACCCCAAGGACACAGGATAATCAGACATGAGTCATAAAGATAAAATGCTGTTTAAACAGGGCGAATTATTAACTTTAAATAATAAACATTTTGACGAGGACAAAAGTACAGAACCTGATCTTGAGGCAGACTGGGAGATTCACCAACTGCATTCTGACGCCTCCCAGTGGATAGGGGACGTCAGCACACCCGGAAACCTCCACCCTTGGACGCATAAGGATGACGTCATCGGAAGTCTCCCTCATGAGCCCGTGTGTGTGTGTTTTTTGAGGTCAGACAGGACAGGGCACGGACAGGGAAAGACCAGGCAGAGAATAGGAGCACTTTTGTTGAACATTCTGTATCTGATTGTAAAGATAATTAAATGCAGATGTTAAACTTGAATATCGTTTGCCTTACTTCTGCAACCATTTTGAAACACGTTAGTCAAAGGGAATTATTGACTACACACCGTCAGGTCAGACTCACCCACCAAAAAAGTACAAAAAGCAAGGCACAAATGTTCGTCACCGCGGCCACCATCAACTCAGGTGGCCACCAATGTAGAGTACCAAACGGGAGAAGGATGAGAGACACAGAAAGAGGCAAATTGTAGTTGGAGACTCCCAAAAAGTGAGGTCCCCATTTATTTATAGAGGACCAAAACCCGCGAAACATAGGTCACAAGGTATAATAAGTATAAGTATAATACTAAAAAGTCGTTCACAACAACAATAGACACAGTCCCTCCGTGTCCTGGGTCTTCCCCTGGTATGGGGACAGGTGGGACATGTCCAGAACACCTCCCCAGGGAAGAGACCAGGAGGCATGCCAAACAGATGAGCCACCTCCACTGGCTCTTCTCCACGCGGGGGAGCAGCGGTTCTACTCCGAGCTCCTCCGATCTGACTGAGCTCGTCACTTTTTCATTATTCAATCTATTTTGATTTATGAATATATATACATTACTTTACCCCATATGTTTACTCTCCTCTCCATTTCTCTTCCGCTTACGTTTATTTTTACTTTACGTAATGTATTTTGGCCTTCCTTTGGTTCCGTACTTGTCCTGGTGTCATGGCGGCTGCAGAATGGTCCCGTCGCTCGCAGAGTCTGAAGGGTGTGATCCTGGACATGTGCGGGGTCCTGTACGACAGTGGGGCCGGGGACGGAGTGGCGATCCCCGGGTCTGTGGAGGCCGTGCAGAGGTGCGGACCGACCCGGGACTAACCGCGTTAAACTGCTGACATGTGCGCGAGGACCGGAGTTAGCTGTTAGCATCGTTAGCATGCTGGATGTAAACAGTAGCTTCTCTAACGCCCACTTCTTCAACTGCTGCAAATGTTTGAGGAAATATTGAATCACACACACAGCTTTATATACTTTCATCTTGACTTTATAATTAAATGACAAACCCACCTCTGGCTGCGTCCGAATTTGTATTTGTTTGTTTGAATGGGTCAGTTTTTTGTTTATGAATGAACAGCAGGAGCTTGAGTCCCACAGTCACAAGCTCCAGCTGTACTCACCAACACTCATTCAACCCTCACCTCTTGAACATGTTTTAGTAGTCATGGTAACCGGAGACACAAGAAGAACATGCAAACTCCACACAGAAAGGTCTGGAAATGAACCTACAACCTTCTTGCCTTGAAGTGTACTGCGCTCATAGCTCATTAAAGCTGGGTTACCTGACTTTCAAACTACAGAAAATAGCATTAGAGTCCTTGTCACTGGTTTCTGGGTTGGTTCTAAATCAGGGAGAGAGAGAGACCAAAGAGAGTCTATTCTTGTGTCTTGTGTGCTATACAACTAAACTGTTGTGCAGGTTGAAGCAGTCGGATCTGCAGCTGCGGTTCTGCACAAATGAGACCCAGGCGTCGAGGGAGACGTTTGTGGCAAAGCTGAACAGATTGGGCTTTGACATCTCTGTGGATGAAGTGTTCTCTCCTGCTCCTGCTGCTGTGGCACTGCTGAAGGAGAGAGGACTGAGACCCCACCTGCTGGTGCACCATGGTACTGCAGCAGAGACCAGAGAGAGACCAGAGAAAGACTAAAGAGCTCTTCTACTTTCTTCAGGTTTGTTGCCAGAGTTTGAGAGTGTGGAGCAGAAGGATCCAAACTGTGTGGTTCTGGGAGACGCGGCAGAGTTCTTCTCGTACCAGAACCTGAACCAGGCCTTCAGAGTCCTGATGGGGCTGGAGGCTCCTCTGCTCTTCTCTCTGGGACAGGGGTGAGAGCCCCAGGGTGTGACATTTATCTGGTCTCTCTTTGGTCTCCCTCGGTCTCTCTCTGGTCTCTCTCTCTGGTGTCTCTCTGGTCTCTCTTTCTTCTCCCTCTCTGGTCTCTCTCACACATAGTTATGTGTGGTCTCTCTCACATAACTATGTGTTCTTTGCAGGAGGTACTATAAAGAGGGCGACGGCCTCAATCTGGACGTGGGAGTTTACATGAAGGCGCTCGAGGTAAAAGAACTTAAAATTTAAATAACAACGGGAAATACATAACTTTCAAACCACAAAAAATAGAACGATAATCAACTAGTTACTGCCTCTATAACAGTTTTCATTTCTCTCTGGCCTCTGTCGAAAGTGACAAAGAGAGGACCACCCTCACTCAGCTCCCAGCCCAAAGAGTCAGATAGTGACTCACAGGGATCTGACGAAAACAGTGTCTGATTTTACAGGACTTTTTTTAAATCTGAGACAAAGTCAGGTATCTCAGCTTTAAAGGCCACAGCTGATGCTCCATATATATAATTGTCCATATATATGTATGTATATGTATATAAATATGCATATGAAGTATTAGCTGTACTTCTACTGTGTGTACATATGCTGTGTACAGTTTGCGTGTGACGTCAAAGCGGAGGTGATCGGAAAACCTTCTTCCATGTTCTTCCACAGCGTCCTGAGAGACATGGGACTACAGCCACATGAGGTACTCTACTCTAGTTCTGGTCTCTCTGGTTTCTCTCTGGTTCTGGTTTCTGTCCTCTAGGGGTCGGCGATAAATATTGTAGACAATAAAATCGCTTAAAATGTTAATGTTTGTTTGTGCATGTTTTGCAAAGATGTGTGAAGCGCTTCAGAAATAGAAAGCTGCTATTGTGATCTACACTGTCTTTATCTAGATGCCCGGGCAAGCAAAACATTACAGATCATTTTGTGTAAAAATGATTGATTTTAAAGATATTGTGACAATATCGTTATCGGAAGTATTTTGGCCCATATCGCTCACCCATACTGTCCTCTCTCTGGTTGCAGGTGCTGATGATCGGAGATGACTTGGTGAACGATGTGGGAGGAGCTCAGAGCTGCGGCATGATGGGAGTCCAGGTGCGCACGGGAAAATACAGGTACTGTGTGTGTGTGTCTGGCCCCGTCCCAATACTCGCACTTCCACCCTCGCGCCCCTCATTTGCGCGTTCCCGATGATGGGTGCGAGTGCGTAGGGTGTCCCGATTCTCCAGGGAGGTCTTTGGCCCCACCTTCCTTGCGCCCCTGATCCACACTTCGCCGTAGCCTGTATCTATGCGCACTCTGGCGAAGGATATTGCCCATAATTCTTTGCGGTACACACCAAAACGTCGGGAAAATGCATTTAAATATACATTTTGAAATATATATGCAGTATGTGTGTAAATAAGTTTTTCTATGTTACTTGGAAAGAAGCATAAACGTCTGATGAAGAATTACGGACATAGTGTTTTAACAATTTAATAACGTTTTAAAACAAGCGTTTATATAACATTCCATTTAAACTTTACACTTTACAATAATCTTAGAATGTATAAAAACTGACCAGATAGTTAGTTTCCCACATTTAACTAAAAATTATACAGCTATCTCTAATTAAAAACAACTAATATACATGTATTTTAACGTGTGTGAAGCAATTCATTTTGTTTCCCAAAGGGTCAGACAAAATTACCTTTAATGTTTATAAAGTTTGGGTCTGAAAATGACCATCTCTTGACGAGTCGATGACGTAACCTGCACTCAGTGTGCACTGTCCCAATTCCGCCTTTTTGCACACTTGTAACCTGCGCACTCCAACCCTGCTGTGCACTTCGAACAAATGCACACTTCTTAGAGGTGTGTAGGGTGCAGTGTGGGTATTGGGATTGGGCCTATGTGTCTGTCTGTCTGTGTAACTGTTGCGTGTCTAAACTGCAGTTCTCAAATTCGTCCACTTGAGGGCGTTGGTGTCATAGTGCGACAACAGAGGAAGGGATTGTACTGAAACTTGCTCCTGCTGTTTTTTATGCTTGTGATCTAGGGACAACAGCAGTAACTCTCTGGTCTCTTTCAAGTCTCTCTCTCTGGTCTCTCCCTGGTCTCTCTCTGGTCTCTCTCTGGTCTCTCCCTGGTCTCTCTCTCTGGTCCCTCTCTGGTCTCTCCCTGGTCTCTCCCTGGTCTCTCTCTGGTCTCTCTCTGGTCTCTTTCAAGTCTCTCTCTCTGGTCTCTCTCTGGTCATAAATGTAGTTTCCTGTTGTGTTACAGACAGAGTGATGAGAGCCACGCTTCAGTTAGAGCTGATGGGACTGAGGCCGATCTCAGGCGAGCGGTGGATCTCCTCTTGGTCCACAGGGATGCGCCTCGGACCTCCTCCTGATCCACAGGGGGAGTGACGAGCACAATACATACAAATCAAATGTATTTGTATTAAAAAATTACTATATATTTATAACTATAGCACTTAGATCTGTCAAAGCTGCTAATACATGACTACCACCACTACTACTGTTGTGAAAAACTCTTAGATTTATCTGTGACTGAAAAGCCATTTTTCAATAAATTAAATCTTGAGTAATAGTTTTTCCATTATTATGCGATCACCCCTGGTCTATGGTCTCTCTCTTTGGTGTCTCTCTTGTCTCTTGGGTCTCTCTCTGCCTTCTCTGGTCTCACTCGCTGGTCTCTCTCTGAAGTTTTGAAAATAAGTTTTGAGGTGCTCCTGTCTTCCCTGTGGTGAGAATCTGACATGGGTCTGAACACAGTCTTGGCAGAGGATCCCCCCAACCCTTCTGAGCACTGACAACATTTCAAACTCCGCTTCCTCCTTGTTTCGTGTGTTTAACCTCATTTTCTGTAATTGGGGAATAATGAAGCGCTGAAGTGGACGTAACGCCGGCTCTAGGGTTTTGTCCAGATCACAGGGGCCCATTGTCCCATGGCCCAGATCCAGACTTGGTCCAGACCTGGTCCAAGTCCAGACAAACTGGCACCAGACACAAACTGAGACTGAACCAAGACCGAACCGGGTCTACAGTGGTCATACATGCTGCCATTGTTCCAAATTGTTGCATTTCCAAAACAGACCAGTTAGAGACCAGTCGAGTCTAGAGAGAGAGACCAGAGAGAGACTATAGCCTGGTCTTACCATACCATCGTACTCATTTAGTACATGTAGGGGAACTATAATTGACTGGTGGTTTACGTATGGCTAAGGCCAGGCTAGAGAGAGACTTAAGTTGTACTTATTAGGAAATCCAATGTAGTTTTGGAACTGAGGCTTTGATGCCAGTCCTTTCCTGGTCCAGTTCTTGTCCAATCCTGGTCCAGTCCCGGTCCTGATCCATTGGAACAAAGGGCTCTTTCTGCAGCGAGGCCAGAGACACGAGCGGACGACCAAAACATGCAAATGAGATGAAACTTTGACGTAGTGATGTGAGCAGGAGGCAGAGGTCACCGTTCTATGGACAAATGTCACTGAAGACAGACCAGAAAGCGACCACGGAGAGGCCAGAGATTCAATATTCAAGAATTTAGTTTCCATTTGCAATAAAACCACATTGGAAAAACTATGCAAGACTACCACAGTGTGCCTTAGATAGCACATGCCAGAGCTCTTGCCACAGCGCTATATTTTCAGTGCCATGCGACAGAGAGACCAGAGAAAGAGTGAGATACAGAAAGATCAGATTGACTGTATGACCACAGAGAGAGAGCCTCTGGTTCAGAAAAGAGGTCTTGGAGATTGTGGCGACTACGGTGACGTCAACTCTGGATGAACACGTCTTTCGGGTCGTGGACTCTTAAGTTTGTGACGTTTGGACAGAAACAGTTGGATCTGTGTGAGAGAGACTGAGGCAGAAGGGGGGATGAGAGGAGGGACGGAGAAGGGTGAGAGGCAGGAGAGGGAACAGTCTCAGCAAGAACAACCAGAGAGGAAGAGGCAAGAAGTGCCGTTTCTCCAAGAACAAAGGAACTAAAAAAGCCGTAATTTAGACACAATACTGGTTTCAGTCTCTCTATGGTCTGTACAATAGAAAAATCTCACAATAACACACAAACCAGAACAGTTACAGATGTTTATTTTAATATAAAACATGTATAAAACAACATATTAAACTGAACCAGAGCGGACGACTCGGACAGAGGACTCTGCTGTGACCCTGTTTCTTCAGTTCGTGTCTTGAATCTTATCAAAGTGAAAATAACTGTTGTGGAACATTGTCCTTTAAGCTGCCATTCGTTAGCCTCTGTTAGCTTCTGCGCTAACTGCTAATGCTAACGTCATATCTGCGTTCGTAAAGACAGAGATCCCTTTTCAGTTTCTTTCAATTTGTTCAATGTCCAGCTCTCCTCCCAGGGCACTGAAGCTGCTCCTCCTGGTCCACACAGTCTCTCCGTGTGTCGGGGGGGTCGTCACTTCCACGGCGGGACACAGAGGAGCAAGCGCTGATGTGAAGGTGTTTGGTTTGTGTGAGTCTGAGATCTGAGACCGACAGCTGAGACTGTGGAAACTCTGCAGCTTCTGTCCACAAACACACAGGAAGTGATGTCATTCTCAGCACAGTACAAGAACACTCATGTTATCACTCCGGTGTCTGGTCTCTGTCTCGGTCTCGGGTCTCTGGTCTTACCTGTGTCATCTTTGTGAGATCAAGTGATGGTCTGGTCTCCTCCTGCCGTCTCCTCTTCATTGCGAGTCTCCGGTCGTTTACACAGGACTGGGACTGACTCCAAGGGGGAGAGTCCGGACTGGAAAGGGGGGAGTCCGGACTGGAGGGAGGACAGCAGAGGGGAGGAGGGCTGAGGCTGGAGCTGAGGCTTCGGTGGATCAGAGGAAAGGTGAACCCTGAGGACGACAGCGGGACACTGCCTCCGCTGTGACATCGTCGCTTCTTCACAGATGTCCAGAGACCAGACCCCTGAGGCAGAGACAGATACTTTCAAGACTCAAAGGGGATTCTTCTGGAACACACTCTCTCCTCTCTCTCTCTGATCTTGTCTTGAGGTGAGTACATTTAAAAACAAAAGCGTTCCAAGGTGCGAGCCCTGAGGAACCCCAGAGTAAGTCTGCTGTTTTTAGTGAACACATACACTGGGATATGTCCAGGAGCGTTTTATTAGCTTTATTTTCTTATCCTGTTAAAATAAACATTAAACAAACCGTCACCTGTGGACGCCACATGGATTGTCCCAGATTGTCAGAGCAGGAGAGAGAGCGACACTGACGTTTGGTAGGGGGCGCTGTGGTGAGGCTGAGGTCCTGCAGCAGAGAGGAGATCATGCTGCAGTGACCAGGACTGGCCTCCAGTGGGCTCCACACGACCGGAGCAGCAGTCCACCGGTTCATGTCTGCAGAAAGAGAAATTAGATGATCAAAGCATTTTTACTGTAACAGAGAGACCAGAGAAAGACCAGACTAGGGCCTGGTCTTTCTCTGGTCTCTCTTTTCTCTTTAGACCAAGTTTAGATCTGATGTATTTATCTAAATGGTCGATTAATTTCAAATGTTTCAAAAGTTTTGATTCACAACGACTCCATTCAAAGCATTTCTTACTGAAAAAGGATGCAGACGATTTCAATCTGTGACAGTCGCATTTGGAAACACGCAAAACTAATGCGAGTTCAGACTGTGACAGAGAGAGAGGGAAGAGAGGAGGGAGGGGAGAGAGGAATTTAAGTAATATTTCTGAGTCCGGTTCTTACCTCTGAACACACAGGAGAGCCGAGCAGTGCTTTGGCTCATGCTCTGGACGGCGACCTGTCGACAAAGACAAATATATCATGAAATGATTTAAACATTATACAGAGATGGAATGAGAGGGAGGACAGGGAGGAGATGAGAGGAGAGCGGAGGAGGGGACTATAATATATTAGGGCTGTCAAAATTATCGCGTTAACGCACGTTAATTAATTTTGTTCATTAATCGCGTTAAAAAAATTAACGCATTTGACGCATGCCCATGCGTCCCATAATAACACTCAGAATGCCGCGGACACATGCGTGTGTAAGATGGGACAGAGCAGGTCTCTGGGAATTCAAGTTTTGAAAGAATACACGCGTGACCGCGGGGCACTTGTAGTTTCCTGTATGAACTCTGCATGATGAGCTGCGGGCGCCACAGCGCTCTGGACCGTTCCCACTTCCAGCGGCTGTGATCCCGGTGAACGGCGCTGCGTAATGGGATCATATCCAAGACCACGCACAGAACTATTACAGAACTATTCTCTAGTGTGCGTACGTGTCTTTGCGTAACCGATGCACACAATATCTACAGCGCTGAAGCTGGACTGCGGAGCCTCAGTCTCCTCCGTGTCTTCTCCCAAAGCGCACTCGCTAAATTAAAGCTGAGGTACCTAATTTTCCTTTCGACTACCAGTTCATGTTAGTTGTGCCAAAAAAAGTAATGGTGTGAGCAAATCAAACAGATTTAATGACATTCTGCTTCAGACTATTTTGAAATGTCCCTCATCTGTAACAAACAATGGTTTTGGTCTGAGTCTAAACAGAAAGACAGAATGTTAATAATGTTAATTCCATTTTATGTGGATTTATTGTTGTAATAAACAAATACAGTATATATGTTCACTAAGCTGTCATTTATCTTGCCATTCAAACAACCATTTACAGAAAAATATGGCATAATTTTGCCAATAGTTTGAAATGGGATTAATTACGATTAATTATTTTTTAAGCTGTTATTAACTCGATTAAAAAAAATTATCGTTTGACAGCCCTATAATATATATATCATTATTATTATTAATATTATTGTTAAAATGACAAGTGAATATTGGTCCCTCTCTGGTCCCTCTCACCGGTCCCACACTGCTGCTGGTGCTGGTGCTGGTGCTGCTCTTCTGGTTCTTCTTACAGATGACCACCATCTCCACACACATGTCCGTTCACACCGTCACAAATAAATCCAGAAGGAGAAAAATATCTCACAGTTTCTCATAACTTCAGGATCCTCCCAGAAACAGGTCTTGACCAGAATCCTGCAACGACACAAAAAACACACCACAGACCATCACAAGCTGACTCAGGGCACATGGTTCAGGTGAATAGGACTGGTGTAGGAGACAAGGAGACAGGAGACAAGGAGAGAGGAGACAGGAGAGAAGAAAGGAGAGAGGAGACTTTTCTTGTGCAGGCCTCTCTCCTGTTTCTGCCTCTTCATCTGTAACTGGTACAAACCATATTTTAATAAATGATTTGGTTCAGACTCACAGCGGATGAGATGTTTCAGCATCTCCTGCACTCATCAAACTCCTGCCCCTAACCCCCCCTCACAGAATGCTCCATGTTGAATCTGTTAAATCAGATACACCAGGAAATGGAGAAAAGGTTTTCCTCTGGTTTCTCTCGTCTCTAGTGATAGAACAGACTGACATGATTTTTTTTATTACATACAGTTCCATAGTTGTAGTTTGAAAGTTTTGTACCCCAGCATTAGTTTCACGTTTTACTATAGTTCTCATGTTTCTAAAGCAGTTTCCCCACATGGTGCTTCTTTCTGGTTTTGTGCTGGTTTTAAAGAACACATGTCTGTTCTTTGGCTCGATTGGATGCAGACTCCTCCGGCTGTAATCCGAGGGGCCCTAATGTCGGATCAGCTCTTTGTGTGCGACAATTAGAGTTAAAGCTAATGCTAATACAGTTATGTACGAGAGACAGCTGCTGCCACAGGGGAGGTGGAGGAGGAGAGAGGGGAGAGCGGGAGGAGAGAGGAGGTGGAGAGGAAGAGGAGAAATGAGAGCGGGAGGAGAGAGGAGGTGGAGAGGAAGAGGAGAAGAGAGAGAGGGAGGAGAGAGAGAAGGAGGAGAGAAGAGGAGGGGAAGGGGAGAGAAAAGAAGCTGAGAGGAAGGAGATAAGCGACAGGAGCTTAGAGTAGAGCTGCTGCTCCAAAACGAGCCAGTGGGAACGTTGTTCTTTGGGGAAGACACTCAGGAGGAACTATGGCCCTGTTTCCACCATATACTCTGCTCTGCTCCTCTAGGAGGTGTGGTCCACTGTGTGGTCCAACCTCCTGCTCTGTGTCTCTGCTCTGTGTGGACCACAGAGCAGCTGCAGGGCTCAGACAGCAGGAGGACCAGGAGGAGTCCTGGAGCGGAGCCAAACTGGAGGCAGCTGCTTACTTTCCATAAACACAAAGACGAGGGAGCTCCATTCAACTGTACAATGAGCAGCGGCTGCAGCGCGAGCTCAACATACACCAGGAATTTACATGTCAGAGACCAGAGAGAGACCAGAGACCTGAGAGAGAGACCTGACATGCTGGAGTGAACTTAGAAGCATCAATACTGACTATGAGTTTTTGTAAGCTCTCAGTCGTACAGGGATCAGTCAAAGCAAAGGAAGGTTTCTCACCCATCATACATACTTCTAGCAGGTTTTCCCAGGTTTGGGAAAACCTGCTAGGAGTACAGATGATGGGTGAGAAACCTTCCTAATACTGACTATGAGTATCTTCTTCTAATTATGAAAGTGATCGCTTTAGTGTTCAGTGGAGATGATGTTGTGTGAAGCTGTGTTTGGACTCTCCCCACAAACTAAATACATCAAAAAAACTATTACTGCAACTGGTCTCGCTTTCTTTCTCATGTTTCTCTGTCTCTGTGATCTCTCTGTGGTTTGTCTATGGTCTCTCTCTCCGAGGTTTATCTGTGGTCTCTCTCTCTTTATCACTCCACAGTCAAACTCATTTGCATGTAATGACGTCAGACCGGTGACATTATTGAAAATTCAAAAACTAGCTTAAACTGCGCACAAGCCGCTAATTAAAACTTCTAGATTCGTCAAAAAACAGCACTTACAGACATCGTGTGGAGACTTTGTGATGTCCTGAAGGTGTGAGGAGGACTGCTGGAGTCTTGTAATTGTTTATAGTTGTTTGGTTTTGGCGAAAAAAAGTTGTAAATTGTGCAGAAAAACAGGCACTGGAGCGACAGCGTTATAAGCACTGAGCTGCTGTGGTCCCACTACAGAGAGCACACGCGGACCGTACCAACTCCCGCACAGGGGTCGACACTGTCATTTTTACATGTTAATGTCTTTACTCACTTGTTTCCTTCACGTATTCGATTGTATGTGTCATTTACAGCTGTTTATCCAAGTTTTGTGGTGTAAACAGTGATGTGAATCGTGTTATTTTGGACACGTGAACATGCTAGCATCCCCGCGGTGCAAACTTTTGGCGTAGTCCGCCCCAGGCAATGAAAAGCAATTAGAGTAGTTTTGACTTGTGTGTTTACAGTGGATAAAACTGAACCAGGGCCAAGCAAGACTAAATCAGGTCTAAAGCATGGTCTACAGCAGGACTAAACCAGTTCTAAACCAGGTCCAACTTGAACAATTTGTCGTAATATTTCACCTCTAAACTTAGACCAAAAACCAACAAATCCATGGTTCCCTTTCTCCAAACACGTTCCAACGTTCCAGATGAAAACCAGGAAGTGTGCGAATATAACAATCTTTGGGGAAAATCTAAAATAAATATCTTTATGTAAAACAGATGTGGCGGCGGTGAGGTGAACGCAGAGACAGGAGCAGGTCTGTGTGCACCTTTTATAGATGTTTATATCAGAAAAAACAGACATGATAGCTTTGAACTGATGGTTACTTTTGCTCTGACTGAAAAAGGAACCAGGACAATCTGCGGTGGGTCTGGGCCATATTCCCAAGATTAGAATCATCACTCATTGCTGGTGGTTGTGTGATGCCATTTCTTTTTGAATAAACTTAAAATATAACAAGTTCTTAATGCAGTTTGTTACAGCGAGGAGTCTTTCTTAGATGAGGTACTTTATCCTCTCTCTTTCTTCAGTCTCTGTTATCCCGGATGGTAAAGCAGCCCAGTCTTCTCCAGTTCCTGAGCTGCAGCAGTATTATGCTAGTAGCAGTAGCATTAGCATTGGTAGCAGTTCTACAGTATCTTCAGTGGGTGTGTTTCTGTGGTGTTAATCAAGTTTTAACATCTGCTGTTGAAGTTAATCCGTCTGCAGACACCTCCTCACCCACCCTCACCCTAATCCAGACCCTCCTCCTGTCCCCTGTCTAGGCCGCTTTGCAACAGGTCACACAACTTTAAACTATGTACAGAAACAGGCACACAACCTCCTCACACCAACACACTCCCTATGTTAAAACTCACAATTCATTTTAAAAACAAAGACACAGAGTACAGTGTGTTGTCTATTAAAAGGCACCAATGAAGAACAGATCCTGAAACAACTTAACAGTGAGAAAAATGCAGCAACAGAACATGTGATTGAAGTTTTAATCCAACGGCAACAATGGTCCCTCTCTGGTCTCAGTGGTCTCATTCTGGTCTTGAGTTTCTCTTGGGTCTCTCTCTGGTCTCTAAAAATGACACAATCTCCCTTCCACTTGTCTCATAAACAGAGGTATTTATTCCACATAAATACCTCTGTTTTTATTCAATTCAGTGCATTTAACAGATTCAAGTACGACAAAAAAAAAACATTTTATGATAAAGTTGTGCGAAGGATTAAGATTATTGAAATCTCACACAAACATCTCAAACATTTAAATAAATAATATATATATATATATATATATTCCCTTTTCCCATAAGTGCTATGAAAGCTGAGGTACCTAAATATCTTGGAAAGAAAAGATTTTGTGTTTTGGAAAGACTTCTGGGTCCGCAGCCTCAGGCCTGGGTCCGCAGCCTCAGGCCTGGGTCCGCAGCCTCAGGCCTGGGTCCGCAGCCTCAGGCCTGGGTCCGCAGCCTCAGGCCTGGGTCCGCAGCCTCAGGCCTGGGTCCGCAGCCTCAGGCCTGGGTCCGCAGCCTCAGGCCTGCAGCCTCAGGCGCAGCCTCAGGCCTGGGTCCGCAGCCTCAGGCCTGGGTCCGCAGCCTCAGGCCTGGGTCCGCAGCCTCAGGCCTGGGTCCGCAGCCTCAGGCCTGGGTCCGCAGCCTCAGGCCTGGGTCCGCAGCCTCAGGCCTGGGTGTCCAATGTGTAAATTCCCCTTTTCACAGTTTGATGAGGAACCACTGCTTAAAGTCTCATAATAAATATTTAAAACGTGTCCAAAGCCGACGTTGTTTCTATCTCTTTGCAGACTTCAGCTCCTGGTCCTGGTCCTGGTCCTCCTTCTCCATGTGTCTCTGCAGCTCCTGGTCCTGGTCCTCCACCTGGTCCTCCTCCTCTATGTACCTCTGCACAGACCTCCAGAGGGCCCTGATGTTGCCTTCTCCAAACCCAGACGCTCCTCTCCTCTCGATCAGCTCCAGGAAGAACGTGTCCTCAGAGAACAGAGGCTGAGTGAAGACCTGCAGCAGAAATCTACAGAGGGGAGAGAGGGAGGGGAGAGGGAGAGAGAGAGAGAGAAAACCATGAATAAATATTATTTGGATCGTCCTAAAAGGCATTTATGAACCCGGCAGTGGTATTAAAATAGTTTCCTTGTATTGACATAAATAACCACTAGGGGGCGTGCTCTCTCCTCACTGTGGGGAACATCAGAGGAAACAGGTCTCTCTGTCCTCTGTGGGAGTCTGTTTTATTTAGATGACGATGAAGATGATGATGAAGAGTACCTGGGCAGCTGTCTTTCTCTCCCCTCCGTCCTCAGGTCAGTGTCCAGCAGAATCCCAAACCGAGACAATAGCTCAGGACTGAGTCCAGCGGCACAGATCTGCTGCTTCTTCTCCTCCTGACACACAATACAACACAATTAACATATACAACACAATATAACACTTTCAGACTGGAACTCTGAGCATTTTGGGACATTTACACTGATACTCTTCACTTTGTCATGTTGTAGAATGAGACATATTCTATAAATAAAAAATATGGAGTAAGTGTGAAAAGTCAATAATGCTTTCTGACTAGCTCCCTCTGCTGCCACCAGAGGGAGGAGGAGACCGGCGAAAGCACAATCTTTCAATTAAGTTGAGTGTGAGAAAGTAATTTATCGGCAATACTTTTGAGAGGGAGGACAGTTCTACTACTACACCTCTGTGTAGTAGGCCTGGGTAGGACCG
This sequence comes from Knipowitschia caucasica, assembly GCA_964034765.1. NCBI lineage: Eukaryota > Metazoa > Chordata > Actinopteri > Gobiiformes > Gobiidae > Knipowitschia > Knipowitschia caucasica. The sequence goes on along the minus strand of OZ035845.1, from coordinate 9,142,467 downwards.
TTACCTCTATGTAGTAGGCCTGGGGAGGACAGTTACAGTGCCTTGCGAAAGTATTCGGCCCCCTTGAACCTTTCAACATTTCGCCACATTTCAGGCTTCAAACATAAAGATATAAAAATTAAAATTTTTGTCATGAATCAACAACAAGTGGGACACAATCGTGAAGTGGAACGAAATTTATTGGATAATTTAAACTTTTTTAACAAATAAAAAACTGAAAAGTGGGGCGTGCAATATTATTCGGCCCCTTTACTTTCAGTGCAGCAAACTCAGTCCAGAAGTTCAGTGAGGATCTTTGAATGATCCAATGTTGTCCTAAATGACTGATGATGATAAATAGAATCTCAAACAAGGAGAAGACTGATCAGAGATGCAGACAAGAGGCCTATGATCACTCTGGATGAACTGCAGATAACTACAGCTGAGGTGGCAGAGTGGGACGGAGATTTATCTTCCAACAGGACAATGATCCAAAACATAAAGCCAAATCTACAATGGAATGGTTCACAAATAGACGTATCCAGGTGTTAGAATGGCCAAGTCAAAGTCCAGACCTGAATCCAATCGAGAATCTGTGGAAAGAGCGAAAGACTGCTGTTCACAAACGCTCTCCATCCAACCTCACTGAGCTCGAGCTGTTTTCCAAGGAAGAATGGGCAAGAATTCCAGTCTCTCGATGTGCAAAACTTATAAGAGACATACGCCAAGCGACTTGCAGCTGTAATTGCAGCAAAAGGTGGCGCTACAAAGTATTAGCGCAAAGGGGCCGAATAATATTGCACGCCCCACTTTTCAGTTTATTTGTTAAAAAAAGTTTAAATTATCCAATAAATTTTGTTCCACTTCATGATTGTGTCCCACTTGTTGTTGATTCTTGACAAAAAATTTAATTTTTAAATATTTATGTTTGAAGCCTGAAATGTGGCGAAATGTTGAAAGGTTCAAGGGGGCCGAATACTTTCGCAAGGTACTGTACCTCTGTGTAGTAGGCCTGGGGAGGACAGTTACCTCTGTGTAGTAGGCCTGGGGAGGACAGAAGAAGCGGACACCAGCTCGGCTCATGGTCTCGGCGGTCGACAGGATGTTGCTGGTGTAGAGGCCAATGTGCTGGATTCCTGGTCCTCTGTGCTGATCCAGGAACCGGTCCACCTGGTTATGGCCTGAGGAGAGAGGGAAAATACACACAACAATATAATGTTAACATACTGATAAGAATTTTTTATTGCTTGCTTGCAATTGACGTCACGTCCGCCTCATTACGTATGCGTATCACGAAGTGGTGGTCAGCCGAGCTAGTTGTTCACTAGAGCAGCGTGTCTGAATATGTCTTTTGCATGTGTTGTTTTAAGTTTTCTAACCGATCGAATCGTGAAACCTTTAATGGATACTTTAGGATTCCTTGTAAAGAGATTAATAAAGAGCCTCGCACAAAGGACTTTACGAAAAGACGCAGGAAAAGTGGCTCGCCAACATTTCACTAGCAAATGCTTTTACCTCTAAGGATTATTTATTTACCCAGCCATAGAGTCACAATGCTCAGTTTTAACATCCCCATCTTTATTTAATTAATGGTCAGGTATGAGTTGGCGTTTTAAATAAACACTGTGAATGTTTGACCTGAAAAGAACACAGCCACATACGCATTGTTTTGTTGAGAATGATAAGTTCATACCAATCCTTACTTACACGGCTCTGTACGATGCAGGATGTGTCCTTCAGGACCTTAACTCTGAGTTCTTAAACCCACAGACAGACGGAAAAGTTGCAGTATCCGTGCTTATCCAAACCTTCATTTGTTTAGCAGTGCAAAAGCTTGATTGTAACACTAGCTCTTGGGTTAGAATCTAAAGTGAATAAAATGACAGTCTAGGATCTTGTCTTTAATTCAGACAGAAGACATTTTTTATTGTCGATGGTAGAGGCAGCATAAACAAAGACGTTACAGAATGTAAGTGACATACAGCGGAGGAATGGAGACTTATTAGCATATTAGCATATTAGCATTTACCACTGTGCCAGTAGCTTCAAAGTGTCATGAAATATCCAAAAAAGCAAAAAATACTCGGAAGAGTCGCATTTTCTTCATATATCAGCAGCAACTCTTGCTGGCCTGACCACCACTCCGTCAACCGGAAGTTTATGTGTCACGTGATTGCAAGCAAGCAATAGGTAGCTCAGGAACATTGCTGATAAACAGTCTCTGGTCCAAACCATAGATGACAATGCTAACCTGCTAGCTAAACTACACGGTCCATGGTCTCAGTCTCGGTCTCTCTCTGGTCTGGTCTCTCTTTAAATACATAAGATTAAATCACCTTTTTCTGGGAGAGACTCTGCGATGACAAACTTGCAGTCTGGCTCCCCCTGGTGGACAGAGGGCAGCATCAGGCCTCTCTGGCTGCACTTCCAGTATTGCATCGCTGTGAGCCTCAGTCCGATCCCGTCCTGGTCCAAGACCAGACCCTCCTCTGGGTCCTCGTTACTGAAACAGAGAGGAGAGGGTCTCTTTTTCATTGGAGAGCCACTTTTATCAAAAAGAAACGGCAGAGAGTTACTCCTCTAGCTGTCATACAATAATAGTCTATAATAACGACAGCCGTCACAGAGAACACACATTATAACATTATACAGTCGCCTGCATTAGATCTATAGTTCAAACATAAACTCAAAAGTGAATAATTCAGGATCATCTGTTACATTCTTGAATCCTTACCTCCCTGAAAGGGGGTGGCGAGCTAAAGGTAGCTCCCGAACCACAGGTTGGGGACTCCTGTTCTAAAAGGACCAAGTCTTCACACACGCAGCCACAACTGCTGGGATTAGATTCACAAAGAAAAGAGAAAGACCAGCGAGACTCCAGCGAGAGAGACCAGATAGAGAGAGGGAATAAAGAGATACCAGAGAAAGACCAGTTTTGGAATATTGTCACCACTACTAGCCGAGGAAAATAATGAGATGTGTCTGTTTGTCTGTGTGTCTGTGTGCGTGTGTGTGTGTGTGGTTCATTACCTGCCGATGAAGAAGCGTTTGAAGCCGAACATGGTCTCGTACCACTGCAGGGCGGTGTGTGTGAACCTCTGAGGACACGCATATGTGATGTGGTCAAAGTGTGTGACCGGACACGCCTCATCCTCAGGCTCCTCCCCCTCCTGGAACACAAACAGTCCTCTTTAATTTGGCTTGACAGTGATGCTGTCAGCACTATCCTCTCCTCTCACTACTTTATCTGCAGCCTCAGGCCCTGTTTATACTGAGACGGTGCGCAGACGTTTCCAGGCTATTAACAGAAACGACCTGGCTCCTAATGCAAATTTCTCAGCGTTCACATGAGTTGAAAAACGATGTAGTTCTAGCGCCCGGCCAGTAGTGGGCAGAGAAACTTTACAACACTCACACGACCCCCAGCCCCGTGCCCAGCCCCCCTCTCGGCAGTGTACTCACTTCCTGTGCCAGACCCTCAGAATGCACCAACATCATTCTGCATTTTAACAGCAGCTGTGAACATGGAAACTGAACCTAGAGCTTCGCGTGGTCTCGTTTGGACGAACGAAGGAGTAGAATTATCCTCTGTCCCGCGCTGGAAGCCCACGTAGCTAGTTTGTGTGGGCGGCGCCATTATTGTTGATGATTGTTCTCCGCTACTGCGCATGTCCAAATTTACGTGCGGGGAGCAGCGCGGAGGTGGGGGTCAGAGCAGAGGGGGATTTCACACCTTTTTCCCTCTCGCGGGTGTGAAAGAGCTCCCTGCTGTGCAGCGTTTCTGAGTTGTCCCACTCTGCAGGCTGGATCTGAACACTTACGTTTTCACCCCCCTGGAACACAGTCTTCGTATGAACGGTTGGTAGCAACCGACATCCAACTATACCGTTTTACTGCCACATTGTCTCCGTGTAAACTCAGCCTCAGTCTAGGGTCTACAGCCTCAGTCCAGGGTCTACAGCCTCAGTCCAGGGTCTACAGCCTCAGTCCAGGGTCTACAGCCTCAGTCCAGGGTCTACAGCCTCAGTCCTGGATCTACAGCCTCAGTCCTGGATCTACAGCCTCAGTCCAGGGTCTACAGCCTCAGTTCTGGATCTGCAGCCTCAGTTCTGGATCTGCAGCCTCAGTTCTGGATCTGCAGCCTCAGTCTGTGTAATGTGTAATTTTGTTTGATCAGGTACCCCAGTATACGTCATTACACCTTTATTACACTATTACACCCCTCCTGTAATAACAATGATAATAATATTAATAATAATAGTATTAATAATAATAGTAACTCCCGAACCTCTCCGATGAGCTGGAATCCGGGAAGGAACCCTCCCTCGTACCGGGACTTGTCAATCAGCGTGTGGCACACATTTCCCACCACGGATTTGACCACAGCGTACGTCACAACGCCACTGTCATCGCGCACGCACGTAGGGGTCACTGGGAAGCTGCAACCGGAGCGTTTCAGCGTCTGGAATGACCTCTGCACGTCTCGCACCTCGAAGCACACGTTCGCCACCGTGTCCACGCCATAGGGAGCGTCCACGTCGTACAGACAACCGGAGGACACGCCATCTCCATAGTTACTTGTCTCCCTGGTTACGCCTGTAAAGTCCCATTTATTCGCTACCGGTTCGCCCGCTTCTCTGCGGTCGTTGATGACGAACACGGCGCGTCCCTTGCGGAGGGCGAGCTGGTGGGACGCGTCGCGGTAACGGGAGGCAAACGGGCGGAACTTGAACTTTGACACGAGCTCACGGGCTACTCTGTCCGCGTGAGAGACGTGCAAAGAAACGTGGTGTAATCGCTGGACGTAGGCCGCCATGTTGTTACGTCATGCGGCTGCGACGACGTGACACGCCCACAAGCACTGGGGCGCTGTCATGTAAAGGGGCTGTTTTCACGCGAGACCAGGGAGAGACCCCCTGGTCTTGATATGAACCATGGATTACTTAATTATTTAACATGTAACATATTTAATGCTCTTTGCTGAAAAAAATCAGTGATAAAAGACGCTGAAAACATTTCTGAGAATCATTAATTTATTCAAACATCACGTACTCACTACAAATCATCCATCCATCCATCCATCCATTTTCTACCCTTTAATCCATTTCTGGGTCAGGGGGGTGGCAGTCAGAGATGCCACCCAAGTCTCATAGCACCAGCCCCTCACTGACCCTCTGCAGGTGGTGAGTCCACAGGAGGACGGCTGCTCTCTGACTGTGAGCATAGCCTTGATCTTTCAGTGGGGGCTTTGGGCAAAGTGGGGTTAAGTGTCTTGCCCAAGGACACAACGACAGCAGTCATCAGTGGGAGTCGATGGAGAAGGTGCAGAGGTGGGAATTGAACCCACGACCTTCTGGCCTTAAGGCCAATGCTCTACCAACTGAGCTACTGTCGCCCCTAGCTCAGTTAAAATCATTAAAACTATTATTATTCTCAGATTACCAGCAATAAAAACCAAAAATGAGACTATATCAACTACGTATCTAACATTTCATCACCAAAAGATCTTTATAAAAATACCACATAAGTTTACCACAGAAATGCAGCTGTTTTAAATTCCTTCGAGACAAAACTGAGGGATTTAAACAGTTTTTTCAAAAATTCCTGAGTCGAGAAGTTAGATTTAACCCTTTCCTTAGAGAACAGTCAGACAGACAAAGAATCATGAGCTTTGTGTTAAAAGCTTTTAAGGATTGATTTATGAAACAGTAGCGAACGAGACCTGTTTGAATTCAGTTATTGACAAATAATAATAATGGGAATAAATGGAAATGAAGCGTTTTAAGAATGTCCATTTTGTTTTCTCAGTAGTTGGATATTATGATGACATGTTTTGACTATTTTCTGGTTCAGGAGATAGAAATCAAAGTCGCCTCTTCCTTCTGAGGAGGCTGAGGTCCTTTGGAGTGAGCAGGCCTCTGCTCAGGACTTTTTATGACTGCCATGTGCTGGGCCCCGGGGCATAGAGCGGGACAGGAGCAGATTTCTCCTGTGTGAGATCAATAAAGTCTATCTTATCTTATCTTAAATTAATCGTTTTAGGATATTATTATCTTGGTAGACTACGTTGATAGAATCTGGTAGAAATTGTTTAGAAAGGTTCATATTCATTTCTATTAAAGTCATCTGAGAAAATAATTTTTATGAACATAAACTACTGAGAAAACAATAGGAATGAATTATTCTTTGAAAGTTGATCTTGATTCCTCAGTAGATTAATAGACCTTGATGTTTGAATGAAGGTTTGACAATTGTCTGGTTTAGAAGAACCACATAAAATTAGGGCTGCGAGAAATCTATATATAGTTTATGTTTGCATTGTCCATCTGTATAGAGTCTCTGCACTGGACCAGTCATTCCCAGTCTTCTTATCTATTGTGAAACTACATAAATGGGTGAGAATTTTTTTTTTTCTCATCCATTTAATGTTTGCATTTTTAGGTTTAAAATCTCAATCGCCATCTCTTGCAGGTGTGTGTTTAGCGTCAGGGAAAGGGTTAAAACTCTGCAGAACAAAACATCCTCAATGATAAATATTGAATCCATTCACACTGACAGTAAATATTATAATAGAGAACACGCTTCTGTTACATACAAATACAATATCACAGAGAGTTGCTGCTCTCGTCAGACGGCAGCTCCCAGAAATCAATCACTTTCAGAGTCCAGTAGCTTTATCTGCTTCTGTCTACCTCCTGGTTTTGCTGGACTACATTTCCCATGAGCCACTGGGGCAGCATTAGAACTATGGTAGAGTCTTTGTGTCTCTTTTAATAACAGTTCAAACCCAGATAAATATAGCAATGCATCAAATTCCAGAAGTTGTTGTTGCTGCTAGCTTGTCCGTTGCTAGGTCCATTGCTAACTCGTCCATAGCCGCGCTTGGTTCCTTGTCGTGGAGTTTGTGTGAAAAGTGTTATTGCTTTTCTGGTTCTTGTTTTTAGTTCTGTGGTTCCAAAATGCTGCCAAATAAACATAAACATTTATAGCAGATCAATGATAGTTTCAAACCTCGATTTACTTTTAGTGGTACATATTCAAATGAATTATTGAAATTAACTATTCTAAATCAGTTTGTATTTGACTGATTTCTAATACTGGCTCTGTGCGCAATGTTGCCTAGTTAGCAAACTGTTATTGTTTAGCTTGTTGCTAGCTGTTAGCATCACTAGTTTGTCCCATTATATCTCTACCATTGTTTTTTCGGAGTCATGCTAACCAATGGAATGAAGCTTTCTGAGAACATTAGAATTGGTTAAGACAGATAAAAGGCTAAAGATGATACATAAATACAACAACTCCAGCACAAATAAACGTTATCTATGTAATAAACAGTTTATTCAAATAATTAGTTTGATTTAAGTAATTTTAGTTGAGTTAGCATGACATTTTAGCCACCACGAGCTAACAATCTGTTCCCACTGTATCCAAACCTAAACAAATTGCTTCGCACAGAGCCTATTTACTTTATTTTTCCAAAACCACTCAACGGAATTGATGTGGAACGATGGACAAAATTGAATAATAACAACATTATTAATAATAGTAAAGACAAATCCAAAAGGCTGAATCCTGAATCCACTGGCGTTTGAGGCGTGTGTTTCCAGTCCACAGTGGTGTGTGATGTTGTGTATTTCCGGTTTACAGTGGTGTGTTGTGTGTGTGTGTGTGTACAGTATCTCCGGCCCACCGTGCTGTGTTGTGTGTGTGTGTATCTCCGGTCCATAGTGTTTGTGTTACTGCTCGATGAGGTGTTCTGCCAGGGGCTTGGGGCAGAGCTGGCTGGGTGATGGAGGCTGAGGAGGGTTGGATCCTGTGCAGAGGTTGTGTGAGCCGGGGATCCCTCCTGTGGAGCCCAGTCCGTCCAGAGCTGAGGCCGAGAGAGGACCAGAGGAGATGCCCATCACACCAGGAGCAAATCTGAACACAGGCACAGGTGCACATGGTAGAGCTGCTTTACTGGTCAAACAAAACCAGGAGCTAAGATCTACAGTATTGAAAATAGTTCAGCAAACAAAGAGAAGGTGGTGGGTGTTTGTCAGCTCTATAGATTCCACTAAAACAGTCTCTCTCTGGTCTCTCTCTAGTCTTTCCATCTGGGCTCTCTCTGGTCTCTCTCTGGTCTCTCTCTGGGCTCTCTCTGGGCTCTCTCTGGTCTCTCTCTGGTCTCTCTCTCTGGTCTCTCTCTCTGGGCTCTCTCTGGGCTCTCTCTGGTCTCTCTCTCTGGTCTCTCTCTCTGGGCTCTCTCTCTGGGCTCTCTCTGGGCTCTCTCTGGGCTCTCTCTGGTCTCTCTCTCTGGTCTCTCTCTCTGGGCTCTCTCTCTGGTCTTTGGTCTCTCTCTGGTCTTTAGACGTTGAACTTGAAAAAATCTCACAGAACATTCACACAAGAGAGGGCAGAATGTGACATTGTTAGTGTTATAAAGGAGCGATTGAAAGGTTTTCTAAAGAATCTAGGAGACGGGGGATCGGGAAGAAGCCGGAACAAGACTGAGCTAGCATCATATTTACCTCTGGACTCTCATGCATTAAGTTTGTCTTGTTGGAGGCCTGTGGTGACGGCAGTGAAGCTTTGGTTCACCTGGCTGCGAGCGACACATACCTCATGTTAGCTTCACACGTAAGCACAGTTAGCTTTGTACGTTAGCACAGTTAGCTTCACACGTTAGCACAGTTATCTTCAGGACGAGAAACTGATTTTTAGGAGAAAAACAGAGAAAGAAGAGGTGGGAGGGGCGTTTGAGCAGGATCAGTACTACTGCTGTAATTACTACTACTGCTGTTACTGCTACTGCTAAGATAAGATAAGGTAGACTTTATTGATCTCACACCAGAGAAATCTACAACTGTTGCTGCTGATAAGGGGTATCCAGTTGTTCCATGGTAGTAGTATAGAGTACTAAAGTGATTAATATTAAAGCTCAGGTGTGCGTAACTTTCAAACTACAGTAGAGCTCTCAGCCCAAATAGTCAAGGTTCTTTCTTACAAAAAGATGTTTATCCTTTGAGATGAAGACAATGCTTCACAAAAACTCTTTCTGTTGGACACACTACCTGTTAACTCTACTACTACTACTACTGCTGTTCCTTGTGCTTACCTGTAGGGGGCGCCATTGAGCTCTGGGTGCATTCCCGGCTGCTCCATTATGGCCCAAGGTCCAGAGGTGACGAAGAATTCTTTATTTACGCAGTTCCTCAGACTATCAGGGATCCGCCCTGAGAGAAAGACCAGAAGTCAGAGAGAGAGAGCAGAAAGAGGAGAAAGACCAGAGGTTAGAAAGAGAAACCAGAGAGAGACCATAGAGAGACCAGAGAGAGGAGAAAGACCAGAGGTTAGAAAGAGAAACCAGAGAGAGAGTGGTGTTGTCCTCACCGGTCAGTGCTCTCCTGATCTCTGTAGCAGCTGCCTCCCTCATCTCCAGGGAGGCCTGCTCGCTGTACCAGGCCGTGTGCGGGGTACAGATCAGGTTTGGGGCGTCCTTCAAAGAACCCTGCGCAAAACTGAGACAAAAACAAAACTGGAGTTCAGAAGTCCATTTAGAAGCTACAGCTTCAGTCCTGGGTCTAAAGCTTCAGTGTTGGAACTGTCTGACTCTCTCAAACAGAGAGACCTGCTGTAGACCTGGGGCCGTATTCCTAAAGATTCTGAGAGTCCTCTCAGAGAGCTCTTATCTTAACCTAAAAACTCCTAGCTAGGAGTCTTAGCTTAAAAGTTATTCCAGAACACTCTTAGAGAACTCTGAGCAAGGAATTGACAACAACTTTTATCTTAGTGAGGAGGTGTGGCCGACCCCGTTGCTAGGTATGAGTCATCATTTCAGACGCTGTGATTGGTTGATCCTAAAAGTTAGAACAAACATATTTTTGATGATAATAGGCAAAATAAGGGCCCTAAAATGGACAAACTCAATCATGGAATCTAATCTTAGGAACACTGTGTTATTGTAAATAATAACCAAAAGCTATAAAGTCAGATATATCAATGGTACATAAATACTGTGAATAGTAAAGTTAGACTTATACACCATCATCAGAGCTTGCTCAGCACCAATTTATCACACATAATACGTATATATTATGAGCACTTATAATTTTATATATATATATATATATATATATATATATATATATATATATATATATATATATATATATATATATATATATATATACATATATATAATTTAAATATTACTCTATATATAATATACATGATAAAGAAAATTATTATTATAAACTTATAAGGAATTAAGGAAACAATATTAATATAAACATATTATACATACACTGTACAAATCAAGTACAAGGGAGCTTAAAAGTCTTATCCTCTCCCACTCCTTTTTGAGCTGGATTGTTGTTAATAAAACAAAACTGTATATTTGTACTTCTATTCTGTTGTTGTTTTGTTTGTTTTTGTCCTTTTTTCTTGTTTGCCATGGCTCAAAATAAAGTATTCATTCATTCGTACTGAATGTGTGACAATTTAGGACCACTTTTTCCTCTCTTTCAACTTTTACCATTTCTACTTACTTTTGTGTAACAAAGGTAAAATGGATGAGGTGTTATTGCTGACCAGCCAATGAGAAGCTGGTCACATGATTGACTTTTAAATATACCACAAACATGATTCCTGCTTGAATCTGTAGCGTTTCACTGATTCACTGTCATCCAGTGTATAGAATCTTTCTCCTGTCTCCACCGTCCACCATTTTGTGCTCTTAGGGAACTTTTAAGTCGCTAAAAGTCCTCCTCTCAACTCTTAAGGGATCTCCCCTTAAGAGCACTCTTAAGAGCTAGGATTTTTTAGGAATAGCTTTTATCTTAACTAGGAGCTACTCCTCACTTTTAGGGGAAATTCTAAGAGTTGGTCAATATTCTAAGAAAATTCTTAGAATTTGGCCACTAGGAGCAACTTTTAGCAGTAAGAATCTTTAGGAATACGGCCCCTGGTGTCAGACTCACGTGAATGGTTCGATCTCGTGCACGTCCAGAGCTGCTCCTCTGATCCTTCCCTCCTTTAGAGCCTGAGCCAGAGCCTTTTCATCCACCAGCCCTCCCCTCGCTGTGTTCACCAGAAACGCTCCCTGTCGCATCTGAAATAAAGGGAGAATAAATATATAAACATACATGTATGTACACATATGTGTATATGTATATGGATATATATACACATGTATATGGATACACAGTGCCTTGCAAAAGTTTTCGGCCCCCTTGAACCTTTCAACATTTCGCCACATTTCAGGCTTCAAACATAAAGATATCAAATTTTTATTTTTTGTCATGAATGAACAACAAGTGGGACACAATCGTGAAGTGGAACGAAATTTATTGGATAATTTAAACTTTTTTAACAAATAAAAAAATGAAAAGTGGGGCGTGCAATATTGTTCGGCCCCTTTACTTTCAGTGCAGCAAACTCAGTCCAGAAGTTCAGTGAGGATCTTTGAATGATCCAATGTTGTCCTAAATGACTGATGATGATAAATAGAATGCACCTGTGTGTAATCAAGTCTCCGTATAAATGCACCTGCTCTTTGATAGTCTCAGGGTTTTCTATTTTTTTCTATTTATTTATTTGTTCCTTTCATGAAAATGCTTTGTTCACATAATAATAATTACATTTTTTTACATGAAGGAAAGGAGCAGAAAAGAAGAATACAATTCTTATGTTTTTCTGCCCCTTTTCAAAATCATATCAACCCTGGGCTTTCACATGGTACCAGTTTCACCAACAAAAAATGTTTAAACAAAAAAACATTTACATATGTTTTGATGCAAATGCATTTGCAACAAATTTGCATTTAAACAAATACATCCAATTACTCAAGAGCTTCATATGATTCAATCATTTTTACTATATACAACTTTTTAAATTGAGAGATATTTTGACAACGTTTTGATTCATTTTCCTGAGCATTCCACAGTTTGACACCTTTGACCGATAAACACATTTGTTTTAATGTTGTTCGTGCAAACTGGTGTTTAAAGTCAAACCTTCTCCTGGAGTTTATTTTCTGACGTAACAGTAAACAGTGATTGTATATTTTCTGGTAGTGCTGCATTTCTAGCTTTAAAGGTCCTATATCACGCTTTTCTTCATGTTTCACACTCAATCCTATACACATGTGTGATATTAATGTGTATGATACACCACACAACAATCAAAGCTTGTGAGATTAGAGCCATCTCTTGTATAGAGGTGACGTCACCTCGACTCAAACGAGCTGATCCAGAGAAGAGTCTGCTCCTCTGCCTGTGAGCCCGCCTCCCCCCGCCCACACGGTGACGTAGCATCACGCTTTTGTCGTTTATCGCCTGTACTTAGTAATTTCATACATAAGAATAAACTTTTTCCAACGATGACAATCCGTCACATCGAGCCCTATGTCCTCGATGCACAATCAGACCCTAGTTATTTAGTTTACAGAAGTATACAGCGAGTTAGCGTCACTACTTACAGATCGAGGGGGTCTGAGTTACGTCTTTTACCGTGGGAATAACGTGTTTCCAGATCAGCCTTTGAGTAAGTCCAGTTCCATTGTCCCTGTAGTTCTGGAACAGTCTCAGTGAAGTGTCGCAGATGAACCGGTTTATAATAGATCCATGAGATGAACAGATGAAAAAAGTCGAGCCGCTTTCTTCCTCTTCGGGCCAAATAGTGTGTCACATATTTACACCCATAACACACTTAATTCAAGTTGACGTGATCCTAACACTTTTAGTTTCTGACAAAAGCATAAAAACAGCAGCTCTATGTGGTGTCCGCGAGACCAGACCACAGACGCTGGACTCGGGAGCCGGAGCCTGTGCGCTCTGATTCGCTGTTTTGATCCGTCAATCACCTCCCGCCGGCTTTTAATTTATTTATATTTTTATTATTTTTGACAAAAAACAGCATATTAATTGTGTATTGTTTACCCCGTTTTGACAAAAGTATTTAACAACTATTTTAAATACAAAGCAAACGGGGTCATGCGCGTCATGCGCGTCATCAGTGTGGTTTTCGTCACTGAAGTGGACCCGAGCGTTTCTGTGCCTCACGCTGGGGAAGGAGACAGATTGCTCTCTTACAAAAGATTGACAGAATCAATGAATAAACTACTGTGGGCTTGTGTATGAAGGCCAAATAGCATTGTAATCATGTTTAAAGCAGAGAAAAGTCAAAAACCGTGATATGGGCCCTTTAACTCATTGAATGCCAGCCTATTTCAGAACAGGTACTCCCACAGTGCCAGCCATTTCTGATGATTTTTACTGATTTTTCAAGACCCACAGAATATTGTGTACTATGACTATCTGAAATCCGACACCAGATTCTAAAAGAATGGACTGTCTACTTTCCTCAGCAAAAAGAATTTTGTTTATAGCTTTTTTCGTTCCCCTGTAATCCTCCGTCGAGTAGAGGGAAGTTTTACTGAAATCACCAGAAATCACCAGAAAGTTGAGAAAAAAGAGGCACAACGTGTGCACCTACATGTTTTCAAACCATTCAGAGAGCAATGCTGCCACCTGCTGGCTCGATAAAATATGGTCTCAAGTCATCCCCATACATATTAGATACAATAGACGTCTGGGAACGTGAAAATAGCGAAAAAGGCAATTGACGGATTAATCCGTCAATGGCACACGACGTTACTATTTGTTTTGACGTATTTGTGCGTCAATGGGACACAATGAGTTTTAAACATGATTAATAATGTCTGTAATTCTATTATATTTTTGAATTTCAACAATTTGGACCTGATGAATAGTGAGTTTGTATGTTCTCGAAATGCAGCTCTGTGTATTATACGGACAGCTCTTTTCTGTAGTAAGGATAACGATTTTATACTACTTTCATAAGTGTTACCCCACACTTCTACACAGTAAGTAAAATAAGGCAAAATCATAGAACAATATAACATTCGCAATATGTGGACGGGTAATATTTATTTAGATTTGTTCAAAATAAATACGCTTTTCGATACTTTATTTTTCACGTACATTATATGTGGTTTCCATGTTAAACTGTCATCCAACACTACACCAAGGAACTTTATTTCATTCACTCTTTCAATAATTGTGCTGTTAATAGATGGAGTGACTTCAGTATTTCTTTTTTTACCAAACACCATAAACTTTGTTTTTGCTATATTTAAAGATAATTTGTTGTCATCAAACCAAGTTTTCAGTTTTACCATTTCATTTCCAATATTTTCAGCCAGGTCTTTTAGATCATTTCCAGAAATGAAAAAGTTGGTGTCATCTGCAAACAACACAAACTGTAATAACTTTGACACTTCACAAATGTCATTTATATATGAAATAAAAGGTTTAGGTCCGATAATGGAACCTTGAGGAACTCCACACTTGATATTCAGGCATGTGGATCTCTTACCTGTTCTGTTTAAAGCGCAGAGAGAACCATGAAGACAAAGGAATACACCAGGCAGGTCCGAGATACTGTTGTGGAGAAGTTTAAAGCCGGATTTGGATACAAAAAGATTTCCCAAGCTTTAAACATCTCAAGGAGCACTGTGCAAGCAATTATATTGAAATGGAAGGAGTATCAGACCACTGCAAATCTACCAAGACCCGGCCGTCCCTCCAAACTTTCATCTCAAACAAGGAGAAGACTGATCAGAGATGCAACCAAGAGGCCCATGATCACTCTGGATGAACTGCAGATAACTACAGCTGAGGTGGGAGAGTCTGTCCATAGGACAACAATCAGTCGTGCACTGCACAAATCTGGCCTTTATGGAAGAGTGGCAAGAAGAAAGCCATTTCTCAAAGATATCCATAAAAAGTCTCGTTTAAAGTTTGCCACAAGCCACCAGGGAGACACACCAAACATGTGGAAGAAGGTGCTCTGGTCAAATGAAACCAAAATCGAACTTTTTGGCCACAATGCAAAACGACGTAAAAGCAACACAGCTCATCACCCTGAACACACCATCCCCACTGTCAAACATGGTGGTGGCAGCATCATGCTTTGGGCCTGCTTTTCTTCAGCAGGGACAGGGAAGATGGCTAAAATTTATGGGAAGATGGATGGAGCCAAATACAGGACCATTTTGGAAGAAAACCTGTTGGAGTCTGCAAAAGACCTGAGACTGGGACGGAGATTTATCTTCCAACAGGACAATGATCCAAAACATAAAGCCAAATCTACAATGGAATGGTTCACAAATAGACGTATCCAGGTGTTAGAATGGCCAAGTCAAAGTCCAGACCTGAATCCAATCAAGAATCTGAGGAAAGAGCTGAAGACTGCTGTTCACAAACGCTCTCCATCCAACCTCACTGAGCTCGAGCTGTTTTGCAAGGAAGAATGGGAAAGAATTCCAGTCTCTCGATGTGCAAAACTGATAGAGACATACCCCAAGCGACTTGCAGCTGTAATTGCAGCAAAAGGTGGCGCTACAAAGTATAAGCGCAAGGGGGCCGAATAATATTGCACGCCCCACTTTTCAGTTTTTTATTTGTTAAAAAAGTTTAAATTATCCAATACATTTTGTTCCACTTCACGATTGTGTCCCACTTGTTGATTCTTGACAAAAAATTTAATTTTTATATCTTTATGTTTGAAGCCTGAAATGTGGCGAAATGTTGAAATGTTGAAATGTTCAAGGGGGCCGAATACTTTCGCAAGGCACTGTATATATATATAAATATTCATACATATATGGAATAATACATATACATATAAATAGATTGATAATCTCGGCCCCAAACACATCTCTGTGATGTGGAGTCAAATCCGTCAGTGCAATTGTGAAGCCATCTGCCTAATCTCAGCACAAAGAGCTCTAAGACTGAATCAGGTCTGCGGAGAGGAGAGCTGTGTTTGAGACCAATCCAAGTGTTAAAATAAAACTGGGAAACGTGTATATAGTGTGGTTGATAGTACAGGTGCGACTGATGGTGTATCTGTGAGAAACTCTCAAACTCCATCCATCCATCCATTTTCTTCCCTTTAATCCATTTCTGGGTCAGGGGGGTGGCAGTCAGAGATGCCACCCAAGTCTCATAGCACCAGCCCCTCACTGACCCTCTGCAGATGGTGAGTCCACAGGAGGACGGCTGCTCTCTGAGTGTGAGCATAGCCTTGATCTTTCAGTGGGGGCTTTGGGCAAAGTGGGGTTAAGTGTCTTGCCCAAGGACACAACGACAGCAGTCATCAGTGGGAGTTGGTGGAGAAGGTGTCGAGGTGGGAATTGAACCCACGACCTTCAGGCCTGAAGGCCAATGCTCTACCAACTGAGCTACTGTCGCCCCCTCTCAAACTCTAAGAGAGTTTACTCTATGAGTAAACTATTTATAATGTATTTTTATGTGGAACAATGTTAGAAAACGGATAAGATACCCAGGACGAGAGAGAGAGACCAGAAGGAAACCAGAGATAGACAAGAGAGAAACCAGAGAGAGACCAGGGAGGCCAGAAAAACTAGAGAGAGATAGACCAGAGAGCAGAGGGAGAGAGCAGAAAGAGAGAAACCACATAAGAAACCAGCTTTAGTCCAGCTTTAGACCTGCCCAAGACCTACTTCAGACCTGGTTTGGACCTAGTTTAGACCTGTTTGATGGTGAAGTCGTTGATGAGGTGGTGGTTGTGCTCGTTCAGGTTGCAGTGCAGGGACACACAGTCGCTCTGGTACAGTAGGTCCTGCAGAGTGTAGACCCGCTGGACCCCGAGAGACCGCTCCAGTCCGTCCTGCAGGTACGGGTCGTAGAAGATCACGTTAAAGCCGAAGACCTTCGCCCGAACCGCCACCGCCTGCCCTGCACGGCCTGTAGGGGGAGACACACAGCAGAGGTATACTACAGAGGTGGATCCCTGTGTCTCTCTGGACTCTCTCTGGTCTCTCTCTGGTCTCTCTCATTCTCTCTGGTCCCTCTCTGGTCTTTCTCTGGTCTCTCTCATTCTCTCTGGTCTCTCTCTGGTCTCTCTCTGGTCTCTCTCATTCTCTCTGGTCTCTCTCTGGTCTCTCTCATTCTCTCTGGTCCCTCTCTGGTCTCTCTCTGGTCTCTCTCATTCTCTCTGGTCTCTCTCTTTCTCTCTGGTCTGTCTGGTTTTTATGGTCTACATGTTTGTGCTTCCTGGTATCAGCGTGGATGGATCTAAACACAAGTGCAGGTGTGTGACAGATGAGGAACACACAAAAACTGTCATTAAAACATTGAAAGTTACATCCCCCAGCTTTAATATATGTCAGGTTCAGGTTCACTCGCTTGAAACATGAACAAGATTCTTTTGTCTAAACAGCTGCTCAGTGAAACTCTCTTTTGTCCTTTTCCCAGAAATCTTAAAATAAACTCTGATGTCCATTTGTTTTGGTTGGATCTGTTCAGCGTCAAACTGAAGTTTTCTGTTAACTAAATCTCCAAAATCTCTCTCTCTTCTCCTCCTCTCTCTCTTTCTCCCTTCTCCGCCTGCTCGCCTACCGACCCCGATGAGCCCGAGTGTCTCGTCTCTCCTCTCCCTCCCCCCTCTCCCTTCTCCTCCTGGTTGCGTACCGAACCCGATGAGCCCGAGTGTCTCTCCCCTGATGCGTGCCGCTCCTGATGCCACCTCCCTGATCTGCTCCACGCTCTGGACCCTGGTGCCCTCCCTCAGAGCCTGGTACAGCCACGTGTTCCTCCTGTACAGGTTCAGCACGTGGCACAGAGTGGAGTCTGCCGTCTCCTCCACCGCAGCAGACGGGATGTTACACACGGCAATACCTGAGGGGGAGAGGGAGGGGGGTAAAGGGGCAGGCAACGGGAATCAGAAGAATCATTAAAAACGAGAGAGAGGGAGAGAGAGGGAGAGAGAGAGACAAGAGAGAGACCAGGGAGAGATAATTAAAATGATTAACATGATCATTAATATAGACGAGGAGCTGTGTACCCAGTTCTCCCGCTGCCTTGATGTCGATGTTGTCGTATCCGCTGCCGATGCGGATCACGATCCTCAGAGCTTTGAACTTCTCCAGGTCTTCTCTGGTCAGAGTGATGGTGTGGTACATCATGGCCCCCACCGCCTCGTTCAGCACCTGAGGACCAGGAGGAGATTGAGGACCAGGAGGACACTGAGGACCAGGAGCACACTGAGGACCAGGAGGAGAATGCGGACGAGGAAAACACTGAGGACTAGAAGGAGACTGAGGACTAGAAGGACCAGGAGAAGAATGAGGAGACCAGGAGGGGAATGAGGACTAGAAGGAGACTGGGGGGACCAGGAAGAGACTGAGGACCAGGGGGACACTGAGGACCAGGGAGACACTGGGGAGACCAGGAAGACACTGAGGAAGACCAAAAATGCACTGCAGCACCTGCAAGAGCTGATGATCTGAAGAAGTGACAAATGTGCATGAGAAAACTAGCGATATAGTTTCTATAGTTTCTTTCTGGACTCTCTCTCTGATCCCTCTAGTTTCTCTCTGGTCTCGCACTGGTCTCACTATGGCCTCTCTCTGGTCACCTCTGGTCTATCTCTGGTCTTGCTCTGGTCTCGCTCTGGTCTCCCCCTGGTGTCGCTCTTGTCTCGCACTGGTCTCTCTCTGGTCTCACTCTGGTCTCACTCTGGTCTCACTCTGGTCTCACTCTGGTCTCACTCTGGTCTCACTCTGGTCTCACTCTGGTCTCACTCTAGTCTCACTCTAGTCTCGCTCTGGTCTCGCCCTGGTCTCGCTCTGGTCTCGCTCTGGTCTCGCTCTGGTCTCGCTCTAGTCTCGCTCTGGTCTTGCTCTGGTCTCTCTTTGGTCTCGCTCTGGTCTTTCTGATGGTACCTTCTCGTGGATCTCCTGGGTGGACTGTGCGTCGCAGAAGGCCACTGTGGCAAGGTCTTTGAGGATGGGCATCTCCACGGTGCAGTCTCTGCCGTCCAGCAGCGCCACCAGGGGGCGCGGCTGCATCGGACCGTTCATGATCTGAGGACGGATACCTGCCGGAATGGAAGAGACTGTTAGAAATCAGAGGGAGACCAGAGAGACCAAAGAGAGACCAGAGAGAGACCAGAGGCAGACCAGAGAGAGTTCTTACAAATGTTGAAGTCACTGCAATGAAATATACAGTTTTAGTTTTACTCGTCCTAATCCAGGTTATTTATTATTGCTTCAAATCCAATATTTCCATTTTTCTATAGTATGAGTTTGAGAACAAAGCAATCAGATAGAAGGGAAAGGGGACATGATTAATGGAAGAAGTTCCTGATGTATGCCAAACACAACTCTCTGACTGACGGGTCTCTGACTTACAAGGAACAATGTTGTAATGAAGGGAAGTTGGCCCGAGTGTCAAAGTGAGACGGCAAAAGTCATACCAAAAAAAGGTGTAAATCGGAAGATTTATTGTAGACAAAAGCGAGACCAGAGACAATCCTGCCCCTCGGGTGTGTTTTCCTGATGAGGTTCACCTGCTTTCAATGGAGGCGGCTCCACCCACAAAGGTGCAGAATGGCCGACTAGGGTACACCCTCTTTTACAGGTATAAAATACAAAAAGGACACAGTGGCATTACAAAGGGACAACGTATCGCACTTTGTCACATGGAACATGGCTGAAAAAAAGTCCTATTTAACCCACAGCAGCCCCAGTTCAAGAGCAGGACTAAACCAGGACTAATCCAAGTCTAAAGCAGGACAAAACCAGCACTAAACCAAGTCCAAAGCAGGACAATGCAGGTCTTAAGCAGGTCTAAAGCAGGACTAAAGCAGGTCTAAACGAGGTCTGATTGAACCATAAAAAAGTCTTGCCTGTAAAACTCGGACCCCACATCATCAGATTCTTTTTAATCCAAACTCCTCTCGTTGCATCCTTCTTCCTTCCACACTTGTCTCCTTTCCTAGCTCCTCAAAACTCCTCTTTGTTTCCTAAAGCATCTCCCACACGTTGAAACACAAACAGCTTAAGCTTTGGGGAAAACGTCCCGAAACACCGCCTGCCGCTACAAGGCTAAAGGCAGCTCTGGTTTGGACTCAATGTGTGTGTGTGTGTGTGTGTGTGAGTGTGTGTGCCGGTGTGTGAGGGTGTATGTGTGTTGTGTCTCTGTGTGTATCGCTGTGTGAGTGTGTGTGTATCGGTGGTGAGTTAGCAGAAATAGCAGCTCCTCCCTGCTGTGAGGTTTTTTATAGCCAGTGTGTTACCAAAAGGAGGAAGAACAGAGAGGAATGGTCTCTCTCTGGTCCATATCTCTGGTGTCTACCTTGGTCTCTCTCAGGTCTCTCTCACTGTTCTCTCTCTAGTTTCTCTTTCTGGTCTCTTTTGTCTCGCTCTGATCTCTCTCTGGTCTCTCTTTCTCTGGTCTCTCAATGGTCTCTGTCCTTTCTGGTTCCTCTCTAGTCTCTGTACGGTCTCTCTCTGGTCTCTCACTCCTCTCTCTGGCATGTTTTCTGGTCTCTCTCTGGTCCCTCTCTGGTCCTCTTGCTCTGTGTGAAACCATATCGCTCTCCTGCACCCGACACCATGACGTCGCTGCTGTCCCACTTTGATGACATCATATAATTGTCTATAGCAGGTGGCGTCACTGTAACTCTATGGACCAAACACAAAACTATTCATCAGGAGTCTTTTCCTGGTGGTTTAAGACGATCTTCTACCTTTACTTTTGCATTTCCTCCTTTAGAATTCAGGGACCAGAGAGATAGAGACCAGAAGGAGACCTGAGAGAGACAAGAGAGAGACCAGAGAGAGACCAAGGAGAGAGACCAGAGACAGGCTAGAGAGATAGACCATAGAGAGAGACCAGAAAGAGACGAGAGAGTTAAAAGCTGGCTGTAAGAACAATGGGATAATGTGTTGAATTATGCAGAGTCTGAACTCGAGTCGCTGTCACTGGTGTTCTGAGGGTCTGACCCCAATCCCGGCGGCCAATCAGACGCTAGCTTTGTCCTCTCCTCATTCACCTTTACTGGATTATTCTGACAGGTGTCGCCGTAGTAACTTCTATTTCTGTCACAAACATGAGACATAAGCCACTAGAACAGGAACCAATCAGGAGCCAGAGAGAGAACTGAGAGAGATCACAGAGACCAGAATGACCGGAGAAAGATAAAGGTAAAGGTAAAGGTGCAATTTATTAAGAGCTACTCTACTCTACTCTTCCCTGATTGGGATTGTTTCCTCTGATCATTCTTTAGTCCCTCTTGCTCTTGCCAAGCTGGTACTAAAGTGTTCTAACTAACCATGATTGGCTGCTGGAAGCCATGGTTAGTAGAGTAGAGCAGAGCAGAGTAGAGTAGTATGGCGCCCTATTTCAGTTCAATGGCCTGTGCTCAGTAGCTCACGGGGCCGAAAGATTAGCGGGACTCGTCCATATTTGGGCATTGTCTGGTCCTCTCGGTTCTGCGGAGTGGAAGAGCTCCCATGCGCCAAATACGCCTGTGTGGCTCTCATGCAATCAGAGCTGATCATCAGAGCGGAGCTTGAACAAGGCCAGGGCGGGAAGGAAACAAGCAGAGTTTGGTGCTCTAAAGTGTGGATTTAAAGAAGAAACAAGAAAAAAAGTTCAGGATGACAAAGGACACAATCTCCACAAAATCCGACCTTTATGAAAGCTGTAGTTCTATAAGCTAGTAATACCCCATCAATGTTATTATTATAGATCCATGAGCCGCTCTCCTCCTCGACCATCACAGCAAAGCAAGTTCCCTGTCGACCTGTGCCACTAGTAGGTCTTATGCCACCTGTACTTAGGCCTTATGCCACTAGTCTATGTCTTATGCCACCAGTACATAGGCCTTATGCCACCAGTACCTAGTAAGTAAGTAAGTAATGTTTATTTTTACAGCGCATTTTTACAGACCAAGGTTACCCAAAGCGTTTTACAATGTTCCAGGTTCAGATATTGCTCCAATCACTCCACACACGGTGCTGACAGAAGCGAGACGCTGAAAAGACTGGCGCATCAAAGCCCCAACAAACACCATCCATTCACTCTCACCTTGGCCTTATGCCATCAGTAATTAGGCCTTATGCCTTTATTATGGCGCATTAAGACCACCGACACTTGAACGCAATTTCCATGCGCACTGGACGCACATTAACTAAATTTCAGATGCAGAATGACGTACTGCCCTGCTTTTGCGCATGGCGAAAGTGGCAGAAGTAGGGCTGAAGTGGCAGGCGGGCTTTGATTCTAACGCAGTTAAGCTAACAGATTTTTTTGTAAAGTTCTCCTGCAATAATGCAGCTCTGCCGCGTCTCTGCGTCCAGAAACCTTCCAGAGACTTTATATAACAGCAGTATGTGTTCACGGAGGTGCGGCATAAGTTTATTTTATAATTGAACGGTACTTTCTGTGGCATATATTCACAAGCACCGTGTTCCCCATTGTCAATCCTGGTTTAGTCCTGGTTTTGCTGTTTACAAGTGTCTTCAGTCTGCTCGCTCAGACCGCTAGTGTCCCTGTGACCACATTGCAGCTCTCTGATTGGTCGCTGCACAAGTGACCAACAGAAGAAGTTCAGCAAAGTCCATCTCCTGCCTGCGCCGAGTTGCTGCAATGCCGCATCGCACATGCAGCTCCATGCTCAAACGAACGTCACCGTTGTCTTTGCATTGAAAGTCGCCGCAAGGCATGATCCGGTCTGAACGCCCCATTAGAATTCTCAGCTGGCCTGGGAGTTCCTCAGGGTTCCCCCACATGAACTGGAGGTAGTGTGGAGAGGGAAGACTAAAACTGCTGAGAGAGGCCAGAGAGAGAAAGCAGAGCGAGAAAGAAGAGAGAGAAAGCAGAGAGAGATAGCAGAGAGAAAGAGTGCTGATCCAGGACATTGGCATCTGCCCCTTATGAACCAATGGTTCTATAAGTTTGTCATCATTGCATTCCCTGTGTTTGCACTGTTTCAATCTCTGATCTGTGTTGACGAATCAAGTGCTTTGTAAAGTCCCCCAAGATAACTACTGTTGTGATTCAGGGCTTCAGATACTTTGAATTAATGTGCGTAAATTATGGCAAAAAGACGGTTGGAAGGTGGTTTCCATGCCCAGTTCCCTCTCTTGCTAGAGCTCTGGTCTGTTCCTTTCTCCAAGCGGCGTCTATAATAAGCCTTATATCTGTGTCTAATCCTCACCCACGTGTCCCCCCCCCTCTCACCTGCAGACTGGGAGGCCGCGGACAGCTCCATGAGGATGGCAGGCTCGGTGTGGACCCAGGCTGAGCACCGCAAGCTCTACTAATGTTATTATGAAGCGGAATTACAGCCTCAGCCAACCAGACGCAAGGCCCTCCCACCGGGCTGAGGCCAGAGAACAGGGGAGAGGGGCACAGGGCTGAGGCCAGAGACCAGGGCTGAGGCCAGAGACCAGGGGAGAGAGGCACAGGGCTGAGGCCAGAGACCAGGGGAGGGGGGCACAGGGCTGAGGCCAGAGACAAGGGGAGGGGGGTACTGGGCTGAGGCCAGAGACCAGGGGAGGGGGGCACAGGGCTGAGGCCAGAGACCAGGGGAGGGGGGCACAGGGCTGAGGCCAGAGGAGGAGGGCAAGTCAACCTTTGGTCCCAAACTTTAAGTCATTGATGAAATGTGTACTTTTACAAAGTACTAAAAGTTGAAAAAACTGTTTGTTCAAAGGCTAAATGCTGTCAAGTCAACCGTGTCGCTATTCTAACTATAGCATTCAAATTCCACTGGTGGAAAAAACAAGCTGACTCAGCTCAAAACCAGAACCGGCCCAGAAACAGCTCCTTGGTAGACAAGCAACGAAAAATACTAATATATACTAATAATAAGGATCATGGATAAGGAAGAATGCTACAGTTCACACAGAAGCGTTTCCTTGTGTATGAACTGTGCTATACAAAAAACTTGCCTTACAGGACATTATTCATTCATGCCACCACCAGCATCTACACACACCAGACTCCCAATGCTCATGTGGGTGAAGTGTCTTGCCTAGGGACACAACCTGCTGTTCCCAGAGGTCCCCCATCACAACACTGGCCAGGACCTGCCCTGCTTGGGTTCTGAGATCTGAGAGGGTCAGGATTTTAGACAAAGGATAGAGACCAGAGAGAGACCAGAGCGAGACCAAGGGAAGAGATCAGAGAGACCAGAGCGAGTCCAAAGAGAGAGACCAGAGTGAGAGAGATCAGTGAGAAAACAAAAAGAGGCCAGAGGGAGAGACCAGAGAGAGACAAGTGAGAGATCAGAGAGAGGTCAGAGGGAGAGACCTGAGAGAGAGACCAGAGAGAGAGGACAGAGAAAGACCAGAGAGAGACGCCAGAGAGAGAACGGACCCTCACTCAGCCAATCAGCTCTCACCCAGGAGTCAGTATATGACTGTCTTTCTTACACAAAAGATAACATGTTTTCTAATAGTTGTTTGTGATACTGAAGGAACAACATTTATTGGATGTGTTTTCTCTGGTTTCAATCTGGTCCTGAGTCTTGCTTTTTTACCTGGTTGGACGTAATGCAGTCCTAGTCTTGTAAGTGTTTATTAGTACACATTTCACAGACCAGTTCTTGTACTTGTGTTGTACAACCATTCGGCCCAGGAGACACACAAGAAATTTGAGAAAGAGAAGTTTAATAACCAGTTGACTTTTTGGGAATTGTGTTGTTCATTGTAGTCTTTTAACTTATATTGTGTATCCTGCTGCTGTGTGAACTGTGAGACTCACTGTGTGTTTGTGTAGAGTATGTGTGTTCTACTTTGAGTTTATGCTGCAAATGAATTGCCCTTTGGGATTAATAAAGTTTTCTGAATCTGAGACTATATCCACACGAAGACAAAACGCTTATAATTTCAGAAACTTTTTCTGTAAACACGGAGTTAGCTCAGTAAATGTGTGCGTCCATATGAATGTAGTCAATACGCCTGAAAACGCTGTGAAACTATGCCAGACCTGTTGGTGGCGCTGTGACGCAATGACGGGATCAAGCCCAAACTTCCGTGGGCATGCGCGGAATTTTGTAAACAGACAACATGGTGAGTGGGCGAGCTGGTACTACATTAGTATGGACGGACGATGAGGTTGAACTGTTGCTTCGGGTCACACTGGATTACAAAACCAACAAGCTACATTGTTGTTGTCATTATTTTCTGAGTGCGGCGCATGCGTGCTTTAACAAGAGGCGGGGCGATGACGCAAGCGTCTCAGATACATTGCGGAGAGGCAGTAACCACGGAGCGGCATAAACGGAGTTTTGAAATCTTTCCACTCTGGGACCTACTTTCAAAAATGTTCGTTTACACCCCCCCAAAACGCCGGCCTCGTATGGACGATACACTGGATTGATAAAGTATTTTTGCGTTTAGGCCTGAGCTTGACTTCGTGTGGACAGGGCCTGAATCTGAGATGATATAAGTAGTAATACTAGTAGAAGTAGCAGCAGAAGCAGCAGTAGTAGTAGTAGAAGTAGTAGTAGAAGTAGTAGTAGTAGCAGTAGTAGAAGCAGTAGTAGGAGTAGAAGTAACAGCTGAAGCAGTAGTAGTAGTGGTGATCGTAGTAGTAGTTGTGTAGTATTTGTCCCCAGACCCAGATGATCCAAAATGGTGTAGATCCTGGTGATTGGCACCGCTGGTCACCTTGAGCAGGACCAGGAGTAAATAAAACACAGGAATAGCTCGGGTGGAGTGTGCGTGGTTGAAAACAGACGCAGGTCGAGCTCATTACATTTAATTGGATCAAGTTAAATCCTGATCAGAGAGAGAGCGAGGAAAGTGACAGGAGTAACACAGGAAACGGTCTGGACATGAACTGGGACGTAAACATACAGGGGTCCTCCATTTAAAGCTGGGGTACGTAACTTTCAGGCCACAACAATAGAACTCTGTAATAAAGTCCATGTTATTCACTGCACGCTCTGAAACAGCCTGTTATTTTCCCAGACCATTATTGGATAGTGATTAGGAGAGAGACCATAGAGAGACCAGAGAGAGACCAGAGAGAAACCCGAGAGAAACCAGAGAGAGAGACCAGAGAGTAGAGAGAGACCAGAGAGAGACCAGAGAGAGACCAGAGAGAGACCAGAGAGAGATCAGAGAGAGACCAGAGAGAGACCAGAGAGAGACCAGAGAGAGACCAGAGAGAGATCAGAGAGAGACCAGATAGAGACCAGAGAGAGACCAGAGAGAGATCAGAGAGAGACCAGATAGAGACCAGATAGAGACCCGAGAGAGACCTGAGAGACCCGAGAGAGACCCGAGCGAGAGTAGAGAGAGACCAAAAAGAGAGTAGAAAGAGACCAGAGAGAGCCCAGAGAGGGACCAGAGAAAGACCAGAGAGAGAAACCAGAGAGAGTAAGATGAGAAAGAAACCAGAGAAATACAAGAGAGAGAACGGAGAGAGATCAGAGACCAGAGAGAAGCCAGAGAGAGAGACTAGAGAAAGACCAGAGAGAGAGACCAGAGAACAGAGGGAGACCAGAGAGACAAGAGAGAGAGAGAAAAAAAGAGAGAGAGATCAGAGACCAGAGAGAAATTGCCAGAACTATTTAAACTAATATGCTAATCCGTACCAAGTAGCGTCCATTTCCACAACATAATATGAGGTTTGAGCAGTGGTGACAAAACATAAAAAACTCATTATTTCCAAACAATAAAATCAATATAATGTCGACTTGAGGCCAAAGGGTTAATGAGTTACAACCAGCAAGAGAAAATAATGAGATCATAGTTCATACAGGGACCAGAGAGACACCAGAGAGAGACGAGGAAGAAGACTAGCGAGGGACCAGAGAGAGACGAGGGAGACTAGAGAGAGACCAAACAGAGACCAGGGAGAGACCAGAGACCAAACAGAGACCATAGAACAGAGAGACTAGAGAGAGAGACCAGATAGAGGCCAGAGAGACCAGGGAGAGAGCAGGGAGAGACCAGGGAGAGACCAGAGATATTAGCGAGAGACCAGAGAGAGATGAGGGAGACTAGAGAGACCAGAGACCAGAGAGACTAGAGAGAGACCAGAGAGAGACCAGAGAGAGGCCAGGGAGAGGCCAGGGAGAGACCAGGGAGAGACCAGGGAGAGACCAGAGGGACTAGAGAGATCAGGGAGACTAGGGAGACCAGAGAGAGAGAACACATCGAGAGACCAGAGAGGCTGAAAGAGAGAGTGAGCTACAACACTGTAAATTCCCCGCTGTGGGTCAAACAAAGCTTCTTTCTCTGTGTTCTGTTTGTCTCCAGACTCTAACCTTGACTCTTACTTGTATCTGGAGCAGGCATCATGGTGGACATTATCACCGGTGGTCCTGTCCGGCGTCCCACCATCTTCTGGTTCAGACTCTGCGCCTGTATTGAGTTGCTCGCAGCCTGCGCCGCCATTGCCGCGTCCTGCACGGCGCTCATGCCTTTGCGCAGCAGCTGTGGACTGTGCATCGGGCTCGCGGCCATCATCGGCGACGCGGGCGGCAGGTTTGTGGGTCTCTTCATCAACTCCATCGGCGAGTACGACCCGGAGAAGGTCTTGGGAGCAGCACCTGGAGTCACCGCAGATACAGATTGAGCTTGCGCGCCAATCGCGGACATGGCTAGCCCTGTGTGTGCGTTGTACATCGAGAAAGACCTAGCTTGGTTGTAGTCTGGGCTCACTGGGTATGCGGCTAATGGTCGAGCTCCAGCGTATGTCGTCTCTAACAAGTGTTGTGAAGGCGCGCTGCTCGGTCGTCGTCCCATAAACTCTCCCATCCGCGGCGAGACGTTAGCTTGTGCGCCGGGCGGAGGCAGAGGTGGAGGCTGGTGCATTAGTCCTGGGTCCATGCTCAGCCCGTGTGGCATGTAACCCGCATGGCTGAAGCTGTTTGACCGGCCACGCATCGCCGCCCCGCCGCTCTTACAGGTGGCCGCGATCCGGGTCAGAACCCGCGCCTGCGCCAGGTTTGGAGCCACGGAGCGCACGTCGTGATCCTCCATCATCCCCAGCATTGTGGACGAGTCGAAGCCGTGTTGCAGCAGCAGCGTAATGGTGCTTTCGGCCAGCCCCTCGCAACGCAGGAACGCTAAGAACGCAGGGTCCGCCATCTTCTTTGGATCGGCGAGTGCAGCCGGGTGATGCATCCCAGTGGCTGTGGCGGCGATGACGGCAGAGGACGGGTCGTAGTTCGGGTCGTAAGGCAACCTCTGCGACGCTACGGCTCCGTACGGTCGCGCCATGCTGCCGTCCATAATTTGATTAGCCAAATCCAGAGTATAGTTGTTGGACTGGTAAGCCTGCTGCTGATTGGCGCCTGCTTGCTCCGTGGCTCTGCTGCTGCTGTTGTTGTAGATGGGGAGCGTGGCTTGCACTGAGTAAAGCCCAGGTGAAGCAGCAGCTAGCCTCTGCGCGTCTGACATCATCTTAGCCCCAGAGAGAGTTTCCCTGTACAATCGGCTCAACTCCAGGACGGAGGCGGGTGGGGGAGGAGGCGGGGGAGGTGGAGGGGGAGGAGGAGGGGGCGGGACTGGTGCAGGAGTCGGCGTGGAGGCTAGCTGTCTATTGGCTTGATCCCACGTAGCAGCAGAAGAATTAGCCTGTGCAGGGGAGCTTAAGCCGTAATACGAGGCTGATCTGGTAAGAGGTGGCCGCTTATCCCTATAAAAGCCGGCCTCGTCTCCTGCCACGCTGCGCACTTCGCTCTGGTAGTACTCCTGGGCGCCTGCGCCGTTCTGCACCTGGGTGTAGAACCCACTCAGGTCCGGGGCCGAGCTCTTACGTAGCAGCTGCAACCGCTCGGGGCTCAAACCAGCGCCGCGCAGACTCAAATCTGACTGGTTTTCCACAAAAGAGTACCCCCCCAGGTCATAGTCGCCCAGGAACGAGCCGCGCCTGGCCATGGTGCCGCAGTAGGTGCAGCGGCTGCTCGGTGCGTCGTGGCCGAGGAGCTGCGTCTGGAGGCTGGTCATGGCGCTCACAAAGCGGGAAAAGGATAATAGCGAGGGTCGGGGAGAGGGTTGGGTTACTGTACGCTCTGGTTTCAC
Organism: Knipowitschia caucasica; assembly: GCA_964034765.1. Taxonomy (NCBI): domain Eukaryota; kingdom Metazoa; phylum Chordata; class Actinopteri; order Gobiiformes; family Gobiidae; genus Knipowitschia; species Knipowitschia caucasica. The sequence goes on along the minus strand of OZ035845.1, from coordinate 9,113,624 downwards.
CCAATGAGGCGCGAGCGTTTGCGGTTTGTTAGAGCGACACGTGGAGAGGCGCGGCGCTCAAAGGATGGGCTCCTCCCACTGCAACTTGGGTTACGGTGTAGTTTGGCGGCCGGCTGCTGAGGCCGATCTATTATTCACAACGTCGAAAGACGAGGACCAGAGAGAGATCAGAGAGAGAGACCAGAGAAAGAGAGATTAGTGAGAGAGACTAGAGAGACACTATAGAGAGACCATAGGGACCAGTGAGAGAGAGCAGAGAGATGAGAGAGTGCAGAGAGAGTAGAAAGAGACCTGAGAGTGAGTAGAGAGAGAGAGACCAGAGAGAAACTAGAGAGACCAGAAAGAGAGCAGAGAGAGAGACCAGAGAGAGCATCATCAATTATTCAAACGTGGAAAGACGAGGCCCGGAGCAGCTTGGCCAGAGACAGAGATACAAGTTGTGGTTTGTGAAGTGACAACAGTTTTAATCAAGGAACGAAATGTGCAATAGAAAAAAAGTTATGAAATAAAGACTCACTACTTTAATATTCTTGCACTGGTACTTCAGATTTATCTACAGATGTCACATACAAGTACAAGAATATTTTTATTTCACTTCAGTATAAGATTTATGACATTTTGTATTTCTTATAGTGCTATATTTAATATTAATTTATCTCGTGCTGTGTGCTCCTCATTCTGTTGTTCTGTAACGTTGTGATGCAACACTGACATTTCTCCACCTTCATCTGAAATCTGGCACTTGTTCCACTTCATGATCAAACAGGGAAAATCTCTATGGCAACTAGTCGGCAGCAGAACCAGGTTGACAAAAAACAACACAATATTAAAGGAGCAAAAACATTTTCTCTCTGTCACAGCACTGTTCCTTCTCTCAGACCTGCAGCTGTGTTTAGATCCATCCAGGGATCCCATGCTCTCGCTCCCTCTGTCCAAACACTATTTGTCATATTCAACGTATTTGTACATGTCTAAACCACAGCAGCAGTCGTCTCTGCGGACTTTACAAAGTTGTGGACTCACCAACAACAGATCAGAGAATGCAACAGTTCAAACACAGAAAATGCAGTAATAACAAACATATAGGGACCATCACTGTTAGTTACTATCACCAACTAGTTACTTTTGAAGTATATTATTAGGTACAATCACTGGAGTCAGAATTATTAAAAGGAAACACGTGAGGTCATTACAGAGAAAAAAACGTGTGTAGAAACAAGTGAAACAGCAGAAGGATTTCAATCTCAGAACAACGTCCTTCGAGAACAGTTACTAACTTACTCACAAACTTGATTTTTCGTAGCTTTCAGTGTTTTTTTGTTTTTATTTGAGAACCATGTCCTCCTGTGAGGCTGGTTGACTGCAAGAAGCTTCCTGAGTCCCAGACCAGAAGAGGTACTGTGGTAGACTTCTTATCCCATGTGGGGAAGTCTATAGAGACCCAAGACAATGGGCCTCATTCACGAATAACTTCGTAAGAAACTACTCAACTTTCTTCTCAAGTTGTCCTTAAGTAGATTTCTAAGAAGTCCCCACGTGGGATTCATCAACGCACTCGTAAGCCGCTGAATTGTTCGCAGCTGTTCTCTCAGATTGATGAATCCCATTTCCTCGTAAGTACAGCGCGCGTGCCAGGTGCTTCATTAGCATAGGTACTTAGCATAAGTAACCGCCCATTAATGCCCATATAAGGGGATGCAGGGCCGTGTGCAGACGGCTGAGGAAACAGCAACAGGCCTAAAGCAGGCCTTTTTTCTTCTTTTACCAGACTGAGAATAAAGTTATAAAATGTTGACTTAAAAGTCGAAATATTATGATAATAAAGTCGAACTAGCAAAATTATGAGATTAATCTAAGAATATGATGAGATGAATCTCAAAATGTTATGAGCTTAATTTAAAAATATATTATGTATTATTTTAAAGATGAATCTCAAAATGTTTTTTTTATTTTATTTTTTTATTTTTTTTTTTATTTAGAGAAACAGGGACAGTGTACAATAAACATTAACCCCAAGGGGAGAGATGCATTGTACCAAGTTATAGCTCAAGAGCTAATTTCCACCCGTAGTCCCTGGGCAGGCTGATGTTATAGTAAAAAACATAAAAACATCATGCACACATGGATAATGGCATTTACATTGATCAAGTTCATAATAGTAAAAGCAAATCTTCACATGCACAACAATCAGATACAAACTCTTATACACAGATTTTGAGATTAATCTCAAAATATTTTGGACCCTGGGAGGAGATCCAGTGCGGACCAGCGCTGAGACCAATGCAGACCCGAGGAGAGACTGGAGTGACCAGCACACAGAAACCAGCGCGGACCTATAGGAGAGACCGCATAGACTGGAGTGACCTGACTGGAGAGACCGGTGCGCAGAGACCAGCGCGGACCGAAGATAGACCGCATAGACCAGACTTGAGAGACCAGCGCGGACCCGTATGGATCCAGGAGCATGCAGCACGGACCCGTATGGAGAGAGACCAGTGCAGACCCAGCGCGGACCCAGTAACCTCCTGCAGCAGCAGTATATATGCCGTTGTTCTGTGGCCCGTGGATAAAGAAATGCCCCCTATAAATAGGAAGGGGTCAGTTCCTATAAATAGGAAGGGGTCACTAATACACGGCAAGATTTCCAATGTATTTGATAAAGCGTTGGCACATTTCATTTCAAAATGAATTAAAAAGTAGGCCAGATCTGCAGTGAAAAAGGCGGTATATAAATAAAGATTACTAATAAAGATTACTACAAATAAATAAATACATACATCGATATGACGGACATATCACTGGAATGTTGTATTTTTATTAAACTTCACCAAAGAGGACAACCCCGGCGTGTGAACATGTCGGCACTGAATGCGTACGAGTGCTCCTGAGGACTCGTAGGATTTGTACTTGCCCAAGAGAAATTCTGGTTACGAGAAATATTCGTGAATGCCACTTTCTTCGTAAAAACCGCGTAAGTAGGATTTACGTACAAATCTGTTCCTAAGAACCGTTCGTGAATGAGGCCCAATGTCTCTATAGACATGAATGTCTCATTCATGTCTATATGTCATGTCATGTCTATTCATGCGGCACGGTGGCTGAGTGGATAGCACTCTCGCCTCTCAGCAAGAAGGTCCTGGGTTCGAATCCCGGTCGGACCAGGGCCTTTCTGAGTGGAGTTTGCATGTTCTCCCCGTGTCTGCGTAGGTTTCCTCCGGGTACTCCGGTTTCCCCTACCACTAAAAATATGTCCAATAGTTCTGGCATGTGCCTCCTGTACTGGCGACCCTGCTCCCATCTCTGTGTGGAGTGAGAGACAAATGCCCATAATTAACAATTGTAAACCGCTTTGAGACTCAGATCTGCAGTGAAAAGGCGGTATATAAATAAAAACTTAACTAACTTAACTTAACTCATGGGGGGATCGAACCCACAACCATTTCGCCCAAAGACCAAAGCTCTACCAACTAAGTCTGAGTGTTAGTCTTCTCCAGTCATAGTATTCATTCATACAAATATGTGATCTAAAGCTGTTATCAAAGTGAACATTCTTTACATCCTGTTTCTGTTGGTACCTTCACAGATGCGGTCCAGCCTCTGCCTCTTCACCTTCTTGTCCACCGCAGTCATCACTCGATCCAGACTTTGTTCTCGGCTCAGACTCGATCCAGACTCAGTCCAGACCTGGTTCTGTCAAAACTGATCCGGACACATCGCCGCGGGCTCCTGAGGACAGAGCAGAGATATTAAAGCTGGGGAACCTAACTTTCATATAAACAATAATACAAGTTTGTCCCAACAGAAAGACTCTTCTTCACAAACATGATCTATTGTGTAATAAAGAGCCCTGTGAGTCACTATCTGACTCTTTGAGCTGAGAGCTGATTGGCTGAGTGAGGGTGGTCCTCTCTGTTTCACTTTTCCATCTGAAAAAGATTATCTGAAGGTGTGACAGAGGCCAGAAGCACATGAAACTAGAGGTGGTACCTCTCTGATATATCTCTGGTATCTCTCTGATCTGGTATCTCTCTGTATCGCTCTTCTCGTCTCTATGCATATGCATGTGAAAACTAACGATAAAACCAACTGTTTTAGAGCCAGGAACCAGAGACATGGATTCTATGACAGAGTTCTATTGTTGTGGCTTGAAAATTATGGACCGCAACTTTAGGTAGGTCCTGCGCACACACAGCTAAAGACCAGAGAGAGAGACCAGCAAGAGACCAGAGAGAGGAACCAGAGAGAGACGATCACTAGTGTTTTCGGTCTCTGTCCCACCACTGCCTCCATGTTAAAGTGTGGGTTTGTATCAATAAAACATGTCCGGCTTCTTTGCTCTGGCCCAACTGGGTCTGCATTTATTGAAGTACCACATTCAAGTGTACAGTCATTGTTGTATAAACTGGGCGGCATGGCGGCTGAGTGGATAGCACTTTCGCCTCTCATCTTTCTGAGTGGAGTTTGCATGTTCTCCCCGTGCTTGCGTAGGTTTCCTCCGGGTACTCCGGTTTCTCCTACCTCTAAAAACATGCACACTAGGCAAAAGCCTGACCAAGCCGAGAATCAACATCTGGAGATGGGTTCCCGGGCGCTGTACCACGGCGGATCAATTAAAGTGCACCTTTACCTTACTCTGGTTCACCCTCATGTGACTGACCCCTTGTGGTGTATATCATATATGCAGTACAATCAATATACTACAACTTCCTTTTCAGACAGTAAAGTGAAAAAGAGAGGACCACCATCACTCAGCCCAAAGAGTCTGATAGTGACTCACATGTTCTCTAATATAATGAAGACAGTGTCTGTTTTCTTCACAACATTTTACTTTAACAAGACTGTTGTGTCCAACCACAATAAACTTTGCACTGCTGCAGAGTAGACAGCTCCCTCTGCTGGACAATCACAGGCACATGTCAATTACTTTATTTGCAAATGCACTAGACTGAGACCAGAGAGTGGACCAGAGACCAGAGAGAGAGGACCAGAGACCAGAGACCAGAGATAGAGGACCAGAGACCAGAGAGAGAGGACCAGAGACCAGAGAGAGAGGACCAGAGACCAGAGACCAGAGATAGAGGACCAGAGACCAGAGAGGCACAGGTGTGTAGCAGGGAGAATTCAATGAGAGTAACGGCAGGAGATACTCGAGTCTTCCAGTTTTCCACTATAGTTCCTTTATAGACATGTCCTCAGACCCATCTTCGGTCTCTTCTTGTTCCTTGGATGATATTTTATTTTCTTGGTCCATGTTTTAAATAATACCAGCAGCATCTCACCAGTACTGGGTCAAACTAGCACCAAAGCATTAATTCTATATTTCCACTTTTCTCCCCAAAACTCTCTCTCCTTCACAATCCCTTTCACATATTACCTTCTGCACTTGACAAAAATCTGTGAAAACGTCGATTGGATTATGCAGAAGTGAAGCACAGACATCTGCCGGAGGCCCTTCCTGAGCGCTCCTCTCCCCAGGACCAGGGTCCGTGTGGGGGGCAGCCTCACGGACAACATGCAAATCAGGGGCCGGGGTCAAGAGGACAAACGCCGCCACAAAAGCAGTTCCCACAATTTAGAGAGAGGCGTTTAGGGACAAGACTAAAAGGGATGTTGGGGTTTGGTCACAATCAGGTTAAGGTTTGGGTTGGAATAGATGACAATTAAAAGAAAAAAATTAAATATATATAGTCGTACATTTTTATCAACATTTCTGGACATAAGTCTCTGTCCCCTATGGACCTGGGACCAGAGAGAGAGAGAGAGAGAGAGAAACCAAAAATACCAGAGAGGGAAACCAGAAAGACCAGAGACAGACCAGAGAGAGAGACCAAAGAGAATGAATGTTTTATTTGGATGAGAAAACAAAAGAAAAAACAACCAGAGAGAGACCAGAGAGAGAGACCAAAGAGAGAAACCAGAGAGAGACCAAAGAGAGAAACCAGAGAGACCAAAGAGAGAGACCAAAGAGAGACCAGAGAGAGACCAAAGAGAGAGACCAGAGAGACCAGAGAGAGAGACCAAGAATGAATGAATGAATGTTTTATTTGGATGAGAAAACAAAAGAAAAAACAACCAGAGAGAGACCAGCGAGAGACAATAGAGAGAGAGACCAGAGTGAGGCCAGAGAGCGAAACCAGAGAGAGACCAAAGAGAAAGAGACCAAAGAGAGAGACCAGAGAGAGAGACCAGAGAGAAAGAGACCAAAGAGAGAGACCAGAGAGAGAGACCAGAGAGAGAGACCAGAGAGAAAGAGCCCAAAGAGAGAGAGCAGAGAGAGACCAAAGAAAGACAGAAAGATTCAAGTTGATTTCGTTCCCTTCACGTCTTCAGACCCAACTTTTTCAGTCTCTTCTTGTTCAAACTCAACAAAAGCTCCTTTAACAAACCCTCGCGTCACTCTCTGCTCTCTGCGTTTGGTCTCTGTGGGTTTAAACTTTGATCTGTGTTCAGGTCTGAAGCCGAAGCCCCGTCTACGATCGCTCTTTCTAATGACTCCGCACGGCTTTTACGTTCAACATTTTTGGGCCTTCGCCCCTAATTTGCAGCGCTTCACTGGCTTTCGTTGCAGATCCGGAGATAATGAAGCAGCGTGTGTAAACAAGCAACAACAAAAGACAAAGAGGATAATGGGAGAGCTGTCAGAGGGGGACGCGGACAGAGGCTCAGAGTCAACTTTAATGAGAGATAGATGCTAGCTCACATTAGCATTCAGGAAACAGACCAGAATCGCCACAACAAGGGAGTTACTACAGTGTCATTAATGTTGTGATTCAAAAGTCCACTAATATTTTGGATTCCCAAAGTCTGATTTAAAGAAGCTGTTGAGCATGATGTGAAATGCAGCCTCATTTATTATGGTTTATTTATTAGCAGGCAATGTGGGTCCTGTGAGGACCCCTACTGGCGTCAAGTAGCTCTATAAATTGCACCTGTTTTGTTTTAATAAATTGATTGTTTCCTCAACTGGAAAGCTGGCTGCTCGCGTCTATTGATGGAAAACACAACAGGTTATGGGCCCAGCACGCTGTCTGGCCAACGTTTCAGTCGGCTGCTGTTCGATGGTGATGAGAGGAACTACGAACTTTGGGAGACGAGATTCCTCGCGCATTTGGAGTTGCGTGGGCTTGCCGGGACACTGAAGACTGAGCCGGTGTTCGATGGGGCAGCTGAGGGCGTTGAGGATGCACGAGTTGCAGACGCTGGGAGGAATGGACAGGCGTATGCGGAGTTGGTCCAGGTTTTGGACAATAAAAGTCTGTCGCTGATTATGAGAGAGGCGGACGGAGACGGGCGCAAGGCGTTGAAGATACTTCGCCATCATTATGCAGGCAAAGGGAAGCCGCGTATAGTAAGTTTATACTGCACGCTGTCAGCCCTCCACATGCAAAGCAACGAGACTGTCACAGATTACATTGTTCGAGCCGAGACGATATTTGCAGCGTTGTCGAGGGCAGAAGAGAACATTAGTGATGGTCTGCAAGTTGCAATGGTTGTGAAAGGTCTGCCCAACTCATTTAAGCCGTTTGTGGTAAACATTACACAGATGAGCGAAGCCCTAACGTTCAGTGACTTTAAGACAAAGCTGAGAGATTTTGAGGACACTGAACGATACAAGCCAAGCGATATCACAGAAGACAATGTGATGAGAGCAGCGGGGGCAGCCACCTACGGGCCACAAGGACGAGGCAGAGAGCGGAGGAAGGATTCGGCCGAGATCGAGTGCTACAGATGCCGTAAAATGGGACATGTGGCAAGGAATTGTCCCAGCGCGTATGAGGAGAGGCGACGGGACCGCAGGAGCGACGCGCCACGCCGAGGGGGACAGCGGGACTCCATGGCAGCAGCGACGGGGGAAGAGCAGCAACGAGGAGCCACAGACCGCTGGGAGCGCTGGGCTCGACCCGAGAGGAGCGACAGGGACCAAGAAGGACCCTGCCCCTGGAGCGCCTACAGAGAAGCAGCAGATGATGGAGACGAGGACTACTATGAAGACCACAGGTCGTATTGTTTTAAATTGAGTGACAACAGGAGTTCAAAGGGGGCAGTCGATGTTAAAGGTTTACTAGTCGATTGTGGTGCTACATCGCATATGATAAATGACTTTAAAAAGTTTAAGAACATTGATAAAGACTTTAAGCCTGTAAACCATGTGTGATTGAACTAGCTGACGGTACCAAGATCACCGGAGTGGCAGGCGCCAGGGGGGATGCAGAGGTCTCTCTGGTAGATAGCCATGGACATAAAGTGACAGCACTACTGAAGAAAGCCCTGTATATACCTACTTTTCCACAAGACATTTTCTCAGTAAAGGCAGCCACAGGCCACGGGGCGGAATTGCATTTCAGAGAGGGTGATAACTGGATGGGTGTTACGGATGGCACCAGATTTAACATTGAGACCCACACTAAACTGTATTATCTACCCACAATTATTGATGCAGACATTGACAAGTTTAAGAGGTGTCACGATATACAGACGTGGCACAGAATACTTGGACACTGTAACTTTGAGGATGTTTCCAGATTGGAGAGTGTGGTTGAAGGGATGAAAATCAAGGGGAAATGTATCAAGTCTGCCTTCAGCTGTGAAGTCTGTATGGAAGGGAAGTTCGTAGATAAGAGAAATAGACAGGCTGATAGCAGAGCTAAACAAATATTACAACTGGTGCATACTGACCTATGTGGTCCTTTGGAGCCTACGGATAGGGATGGGTATAGGTACACCCTAGCCTTCACAGACGACTACAGTGGCATGACCTGGGTCTATTTCCTCAAGGCAAAAAGTGACACTACCAGAGCAACAGAAAAATTCTTAGCTGACACAGCTCCTTATGGCAATGTGAAGATTATTAGATCGGACAATGGGACGGAGTACACTGGTAAAGAGTTCCAGGATCTTCTCATGAAAAATAGGATCAGCCATCAGACTAGTGCCCCTTATTCACCTCATCAAAACGGTACAGCAGAACGAAAGTGGAGGACGTTACTGGACATGAGCCGGTGCATGTTACTTGAAAGTAAATTACCAAAAACTCTATGGAGATATGCAGTGCAGACAGCTGCACATATACGTAACAGGTGCTATAGTAGGCGACTAGGCAAAACTCCATATAATATTTTCACAGGGAAAACTCCAAATATTTCCCATATGCTGATTTTTGGTACAGAGTGCTATACTTACAAGCATAATCAAAAGAAATTGAGTCCTAGAGGTGAAAGGGGCATTTTCGTTGGGTATGATAGGTACAGTCCTGCATACAACATCTATTTTCCAGAGACCGGAAGAGTTTCCCGGCATAGACTAGTGAAGCCCCTACTGACACTGGACAGTCAGATATATAGTGACGAAGAGGATGTTGGACTGTATACAGCACCACCAAGGATCGGTGTACATCCCCAGAGCCACCAGATCGAACCCACGGGTGCAGCAGGTGGAGGTACATCACCCACTCGCCAGACCCCTGTTGCGGGGGATGAAAGCGGTGCAAAGTCTGGTATCAAAGGAGATAGTGAGGGGGCCCGTCGCTATCCAAGCAGAGATAGACAACCCCCATCATATCTCAGGGATTACCAATGTAAGACGGAGGACGTTGTGGAAGAACAAGACATTGATCACTTTTATAGAGCGGTGTTTGGTGTACCCAAAACCTACACAGAGGCTGTGAGAGCTGAGAGGTCCCATGAGTGGACTAAAGCAATGGAAGAAGAAATGCACTCTTTAAGAGAGAATGAAACATTCTCTCTATGTAAGCTCCCAAGGGGAAAAAGGGCAGTAGGGGGCCGCTGGGTGTTTGTAGTCAAAGAAAGACCTGGTCAGCCTGAGGTTTTCAAAGCAAGATACGTGGCAAAAGGCTACAGCCAAGTAAAGGGGATTGACTACAAAGAGACCTTTTCCCCAACGGCCAGTATGACATCTGTGAGGATATTGATGCAGATAGCAGCCCAAGACGACCTTGTACTTCATCAAATGGACGTGAAAACGGCATATCTTCATGCCCCCAATGGACTGTGAGGTGTACATGGAGCAGCCAGAGGGGTTTGCGATAGAGTCTGGGACTGGTGAACGCTTGGTCTGTAAACTAAATAAATCCTTGTATGGTCTAAAACAATCTGGACGCAACTGGAACAAGCTGTTAAATGATCACCTAGTGGTTAATGGTTTTGAACAAAATGCGGCGGACAATTGTGTTTATGTTCGACAGTCTGGGGCTGAAAGGGTCATTTTGATAATTTGGGTAGATGACTTGTTAATTGCAGCCAATAACGAAAGGCTAATCTGTGAAGTAAAAGAAATGTTAGAAAATAAGTTTAAGATGAAAGATCTAGGGGGACTCGGTACCTAAGACATTTCTTAGGTATTGACTTCACACAGTGTAAAGGTGAAGTTAGAATGAGTCAGACTAGACATATTGGAAAAGTGCTCCAGAGGTTTGGGATGCTTGAGTGTAAACCAAGACTAACACCTTGTGAGCAAAAGTTTGATTTTGATGATGGAGTTGAAATGGCTGATTCCACAGGCTACAGAGAAATGGTTGGGAGTTTAATTTACATTATGACCTCTACAAGGCCCGACGTAAGCTGGGCGGTCAGTAAATTGTCCCAGCACCTAAAACGGCCAACACAACAGCACTGGGAAATGGCCAAACAGGTATTACGTTACCTCAAAGGCACTATAGACCAGGAACTGTGTTACAGACGAAAAGACCCAGGCCTTAGACTCGAAGGTTATAGCGATGCTGACTGGGCGTCAGACCCTACTGATAGGAAGAGTACTAGTGGTTACTGTTTCAGCCTGACCACAGAAGGTCCAGTAATTTCCTGGAAAAGCAGGAGACAGCCTACTGTAGCTCTGTCGACATGTGAGGCTGAGTACATAGCCCTTGCAGCTACTGTGCAAGAGAGCATGTACCTCATACAACTTCTGGGTGGGATGGACAAGGAAAGACAGCACACTCCAGTAAAGATCTTTGAGGACAACCAGGGTACAATTGCTCTCTCCAAGAACCCAGTGTGTAGACAACGTAGTAAGCATGTGGATGTTCGCTATCATTTTGTACGGTCTGCACACGCTGATGGAAAAATTATAATAGAGTACTGTGCAACGGAGCAAATGGTGGCAGATGTGCTGACCAAACCCTTAACAAAGGTAAAGTTTAACACTTTCAAATATTATTTGTTTGGACAATAATGTAGTATTGTATTTTCTTTGTTTATCTCTGTTTTGTATTCTGTAAAAATGAGCCTGAGTGGGGGTGTTGAGCATGATGTGAAATGCAGCCTCATTTATTATGGTTTATTTATTAGCAGGCAATGTGGGTCCTGTGAGGACCCCTACTGGCGTCAAGTAGCTCTATAAATTGCACCTGTTTTGTTTTAATAAATTGATTGTTTCCTCAACTGGAAAGCTGGCTGCTCGCGTCTATTGATGGAAAACACAACAGAAGCTATACCTGATTTATTTTCTAATGAGTTAATAAAAATGTGTATTACTACATACAAGTTGTATTAACATTTAATTGAAATTTAATTGAAAACTTGAGCTCATTGATTCAACTTATGTATGAATTCAGACCGTAAAAAGTACTGAGTAGAACCATAGCGTGACATGCGTTCTCCTCCACTCACAGAACGAGGGGTGGCGCTATTACGAACAGGTTGCGTCCTCTAGCCTCTACATTGCTGGTAAACACAGTAGCATGTTAGCAGAATTGGCTATAACTCCTCTTGCTGTAACTGCAGACACAGCAAAACAGCCCAAAAGACGCAACAGTGAGGAAGAGAAGAGGGAACTAAAGTGAAAACATGATCAAGACCGGATGAATGTACGTAGCGTTTAACCTGGCAAAAGCCAGATTGATGATTGTGTAGAACTCGAACGCGTTCTCCCCGATATCAATCTGGGATTTCTCCCGGAGAATCCTTTCGGGGAAAGGAGGGGTAAGCAGCAGAATACTTGAAGCTGATTGGGCGAAGTGACGCTGTGTGCCCGCCTACCAAGGTTGCCGTCCAGAAATGTACAAAGCGCCTCTCGCTGTTCATCTTTCAAAAAAGAAATTGGAGATTCTGCTAAAACTGACTTTGCGTCCGTCCTCCTGCGTAGCCATGTTTGTTTTGCTTCGGCCCGGCACTTCTTGCTTTCGTCAAACCCGGATATCCCGCCCTAAACCCCCAGACTGGCGCGTGATTGGCTCGCACACCCAGTGGTTCGACTCGAAAAGTGTAAGCGGGAGCGGTACAAGATGTATTCTCAAGTGTTTGTGAACTCACAAATACCGCGAGAATTCAGCTTGCAGGCAAGGTTACGTAGCGTTAGCTTACGTCGCATCCTCTGGAGAGACTTGCGGGAGCGGGACCGCCTCGGACTACATTTTGATGTGAAACTAACTCTTTCAGTTATATATTTTGTTAGCAGTGCGTTGCTTTTGTACCATTTCATCAGTGATTGTTGTACAGCTTAAGTTGCGCTAATGCTAATGTTATCATCAGATCGCAAATAAAACTAGATGGCTCTGTGGAATGAGAGCGTAGGGGAAATGAGAAGTCTGTGAGCGAGTTGAGGGCGGTGCTAAACATTCAAACCTTGCAGAAACGGGTACAGCTCCTTTAATCCTCTGAGATCTCAAACTGTGCACACATGGTACACACACACTTCGTATCTGCATGAACCGGAGCAGCAGTGACCAGCAGTAACCAGCAGGGGACGCTGATGTGGGACCAAACACACAGAGCAGAAGAACAGTCCAAGGTCAACACAGAATAATAATAATGCATTGGTTTTATAGGGCTTTTTAAAAAAATATATAATTATTAATCATAGTGATTATTAAACAACCACAGTTTGGCACTTTACATCCGCAGCCGCCCCAATGTGGCACCTGATGTTCTCAAAGGTCTCCCATCACGGTACTAGCCAAGCCCTGCCCTGCACAGCTTCAGTAGTCTGACAGAATCTGGCTTTCGTTTACAGTTAAACAAGACTCAACATAACTTTATCTAAAAGTACATATCAGCTACATCTCTCTGAGTTTTTACCCATATCCACATTGGTTTATTTTACTCAGACAGACCTGGAGTTGCTTTTAGATCCATCCTGGCACGCACTGTTAAGGTGCTGATCCTGCAGACTCAGACCACAGCAACAGAACAGCAGAGGTTTCTGTCAGAGGAGCCAGAGGGAAAAGTCCCCTCTGTGTGACTTCTGTGTCCAGTTCATGATGGATAAGGTCAGGGTCAGATTTATTTCTTGTGTCTCGTCTCGTCCACAAACATGGAGTGTGGAGATAATCATCAGTGTCTGTGACGGCCGCTCTCTGCAGATGTCCCACTCAGCAGGAGGGACCAGCAGAACTGCCTCACTTAATCCTGGCTTGGTTCTGGTTTAATCCTGCTTTAGACCTGCTTTAGACCTGCTTTAATCCTGCTTTAGACCTGCTTTAGACCTGCTTTAGACCTGCTTTAGACCTGCTTTAGTCCTGGTTCAGTATTGGTTTAGTCCTGCTTTAGTCCTGGTTTAGACCTGCTTTAGTCCTGCTTTAGTCTTTCTCCAGTCCTGGTTCAGTATTGGTTTAGTCCTGGTTTAGTCCTGGTTAAGACCTGCTTTAGTCCTGCTTTAGTCCTGGTTTAGACCTGCTTTAGTCCTGCTTTAGTCCTACTCCAGTCCTGGTTCAGTATTGGTTTAGTCCTGGTTCAGACTTGGTTTAGACCTGCTTTAGTCCTGCTGTAGTCCTACTCCAGTACTGGTTTAGTCCTGGTTTAGTCTTGGTCCAGTCCTGGTCAGTCCGGGTTTAGTCCTGGTCAGAGGGTCCATCTGTCCTGCACAACAGGAAACACCACAAATCTTTGGACCCGTTACATCGATAGACGACAGAGAGAGAGATTGTTACTGAAATATGCAACTTTTTATCAAACTACATTTCTTAAAGAGCATTTCGACAGAAGGGTTGGGGGTTCATGTTTGTGCCAGAAGTCCCAGATATTAGTCCATCCAAATTCCTCCACCTAAAACTAGATATGACAGAGAGAACACAGAGAGACCAGAGAAAGACCTGAGAGAGACCAGAGAGAGACCAGAGAAAGACCAGAGAGAGGGACCAGAGAGAGGGACCAGAGAGAGACTAGAGAGAGACCAGAGAGAGACTAGAGAGAGAGACTAGAGAGAGACCAGAGAGAGACCTGAGAGAGACCAGAGAGAGACTAGAGAGAGACCAGAGAGAGACTAGAGAGAGAGACTAGAGAGAGACCAGAGAGAGACCAGAGAGAGACCAAAGAGAGACAAAGAAAGAGCGATCAGAGAAGGACCAGGCAGAAAGACCAGAGACTTCAGCAGGACTAAACCAGGACTGGATCATGTCTAAACCACACAGAAAAGTCCCGTAGAGCAGCTTTAAAGACTTCAAACCATTCTCCTCTCACCTGCCTCCTCCGTACATTAACATTCTCCGCTCACACCTTAATGAGCGCCGACTCCAGCGTAACCCGGGAAACCAATTAGAACGCATGCTCGGAACATGAAAAAGACACGGGTTTCCTTCCAACAACACGACTCCGCAGCCACATTTAAATAACAGTAAACAAAGATTGATCAAAGTCACATTTCCCCATCACATGTTTCACAGATCAAACATGCCCATACGTTAGAGGTGGATGTTGTTTTCTCTGCGGAAAAACAACGGTATCTCAGAGTTCATTTAAAGGATAACTTAAAGCTCAGGTATCTAACTTTTCTGTGGAAATAAGCAAAAGTAGTTTGTCCAGAAAAATAGTCTGGTCAAAGTAAACTGCAAATCAGACCACAACATGCTGTGTAGGGTAGAGGAGAGCAGTAGTTCCCAAAGTGGGGGTCCCAGTGGGTCGCGGGATAATTTTCATACATTTTAAATATTTGTTGCAACTGATTTGATTCAATAGGACTACTTGTTAAATTGTGCGCAAATATAACATATATATATGTTAATAATGTATTAATAATGTATATGTATAATGTGTTCTCTCATTAACTTTTAAATGTGTTACGGAAACGTAGGTGTAGACCAATCAGAAAGGAAGGCTCTTTCTGCTCCCCTCCCCGCACCCACGAAGCTATCTCCCCCCACACACACCCACTGTTGGGACGGAGCTAGCGTCTCCCAATATGGATAATACATGGATATGGATTAAACGTGGATGGCGTGACCAAAGAACGATAGAACCGGGAAGCGCGGAGGAACGGGACTTTCTTTTGGATGGCTGTCTCGTTGTGTAAGCAGAAACAGGTGACGAAGACACACGAAGCTTCAGGTTAGCTCCGCCGCTTGTTGTGCTAACTCAGGCGTCTATGCTAACAAGACCTGTAAATTTCTCACGAAAGTGGGGGCAAGTGGTCCGCTGTGATTGGTCACAATCCGCGACCCGAAACACATTCTCTTCCTTGTTTCATCAAAACTCGATCTAAAATATAATGTCACACCAGCACAAATCTGCTAAACTTTTTCTTCAAAAGGACGTATATTCCAATGCACTACATGGACATGGATAGCATTTTCGTAATGAATACAAAAATAAAGTCAGTTAGTGCAGCTTTAATATTTGAAGCTGTAATGGGTATTATCTTTTTTAAATGATATATGAAAAATAGTTAGTTCCCAAAGGTTGCACCGTGATGTGGCTAGGCTAGGAACAGCTATGCCAGTAACAGCTACGCTAGCTAACTAACTAGAACTCTCTGGAACTACATGAAAACTTAACAAAGAATTCTGAAAATCAGCTGTGAGTTACATATTTATATACCGAACCTAAATCCATCAGATCCTCTTCAAATGTATCCTAAAATGTTCCACTAATAGTTACTTCCTGATTTTTCGCGATCGATTTTGGTCAGATTAAACAGTATTTTTGCCATGAAAACCTCTGTGCACATGTGTTAAGAATGTATATGCATAATGTATTCTTCCATTAACATTTAAATGTATTGATTGATTGATATTTGTGTTATTGAGCATGGCTAGCTCCGATAGCTTCCCTGCACAGACAGAAGTAGTGACATATTCGAATATTTAAATGAATGAACAAACAAACTTCGAATATGATTTTTGTGCAAAAGTCAAAGCCCTCGTGTGTATCTGTATCTGCGTGTCCAGAGAGACTTTTACAAGACTCTTTCTGTTGGACATACTACATGTATTATAAACTTGTTTATATCAAACAAGTAAAAAGCTAAAACACTGCAGCTAACACTGCTCTGCATTAGCATTAGCTTGAGTGGATCTTTGGCCCTGAGTCCATTGTCCCGACACGGCCCATATTTCCTCATTGATTTCACAGCAGCAGCTCACTCAGCACAAGTCTCCATTGTTCCTGAAGTCAGCTGAGGTCCGTCTCCACTGCCATTTACTCCACATCCTTGGCTGAGAACAGTGTTATATGGAATTGGGAGATAATCGCAGGCGTTAAAGGAGAGCGGGTGATTTGGGTTTTAAACTAGACGTGTCTGTATTTGTCTGTTTGAGTTTGGGAGAAGAAGAACTGCAGAACTATCTCTAGGAACACATGCAAGTGTCGCATGCACATGTTATTTACAGTTTTTAACCATGTTTCAACTATAGAGTATACAGATGGACAAGGCTAACCTGCTAGTTCCATGAAGCCCAAAAGGGAAGGGCTCGTGGATGAAGTTTTTCTCCAACTTACAGAGAGAGACCTGGGAGAGAAACCAGAGAGAAAGGCCAGACAGACACAATGTAAGTCAATAGCCAGAGCGAGTTGGAGCTAAATTTGGTTCATGAGCACTTCCCAAGTGAACTTCATAGAGCTAGTGGGTTAGCATTGTCAATCTGTATACAGTCTATGAAACATACAAAGCTATGTTTTCATCAACTGTGTAATAACTCAAACCAATAAAATAACTCGCTGAGGATCTGTCTTGCCCAAAGTGCACTGGGCAGAGCTGGAAGTGAACCACACAACTCTAGAGCTAATCCTACAAGCCCACCTACTCTACAAGTGTCAATTTATTCAAAAAGATAGAATGCTTCTCATAATTTTACACTCATATTCAACATGTGGTCTCTGAGACAGTAGACAAAACACCAGTAAAAACAACGGAGAACCAAACAAAATTAGATGAAAATATTGACGCTAGCTTGAACTCTGCCACACAAACATTGGTTTGCCTTTATCCATTATTCTCACACACTGCTTAGAGAACTGGCTGAAATAGGCCATTGCTGAGTAAGCCAATTTTAGAGGAATCCTATTAAACCTTTGTAAATGATTCCAATTTGACGTTTTAATACTTATTGAATGAACAATGCTGACTCTGTCCACGTGTCATTCACTAGTAATAATGCACAATACAGAGAGACCAGAAAGAGCAGAAAGAGAGAGACCAGAGAGGGACCAGCGCGACCAGAGAGAGGGACCAGAGACCTGAGAGAGACCAGAGAGAGACCAGAGAAAGAACAGAGAGAGACCAGGGAGAGACCAGGGAGAGGGATGAGAGCAGAGAGAGACCAGGGAGAGCAGAGACCAGAGAGAGACCAGAGAGAGACCAGGGAGAGACCAGGGAGAGACCAGGGAGACCAGAGAAAAACAATAATTAAACCAGAGTTGATATGTGTTAACAAAGACGTGGAACTTTGTGACAGATTGGTCAGAAATTAGCTCCAAACTCAGACTAGAATCTGAATTGCCCTCGCAAAATTGTCACTTTATCAGCTATAAATTATTGTCCATATGCTGCTCTGTACGTACCCATAACGTATTGATAGTATTCTGTCAATGCTAATCTTCTGTATTATTAGTATGTGTTTTTGTGTTTTTAACAGACTCAAACGTATGTATGGTGTGAGGGCTTTCATAGAGATATTGCGTGAACTGTGTGGGGATGAATACAGACAATCATTGATTCTTCTATCGTCTGAGCTAAACATCAAACCAGTTGGCTGGGCTGTCCCATCAATAGATCAACAACTCAACTTAAGCTGTGCAATGTTTGTGAACAAAAAAATTACCCACAAACTACAGAAACCCGAGTTTTTCCAAGCTACAATCTGCTCCACGCTCTTTAAACTTGCCGTAACCCAATATACTTGATAATTACTTAGCATTCGGGCTTCAGGGCTTTGCTAATGACGCTTTGAGCCACGTTATTATGTTAGCAATGATGTAAACAGGCGTAGCTTAAACACATTCGCGGTGGCGTGGAAGAAATGTACCCCCGAGAGACTGCAAGACCATTGCCCATCTTTGAGACACGGTTCTCGGCCACTGTTATCAACGCGAGCCGCTGTGCATCAATAATCACAGAAACGGCGATAAAAACAGCGTAATTCAAAGCGCGCGAAAAGTAACGGTAGATTGTAGAATGAAGAATGAGCTTACCTGACGCTAACTGACGCTAACTGACGCTAACGGGGGAAGTTTGTCACGCGCGCGACCGTTGCATCCTCTGAAGAATATTTGGGCAATAATCCTACGGTAAGATCCGACAACTTTGCGTTAAAAACGTGGGAAACGCTGCGTAGATGGATTCGTAGATGAGAAATGTCCGTAATCATGAAAGTGGGCTGTGTTTTGATAGTATAGCCAGGGTGGTAGTAGTAGTTAGCGGTGGTAGTGGTTCGCTTCCACCGCGGTCTTCGCTGGGTCTTTCCCCGGGATGGAGAGACTCGCAGCGGGAGGAGAAGTCTTGATTTCGAGGCGGGGTTTTGGAGGGTCGTAAAAAATGCGTGGACCCTCCTCCCACTCTGCTTCGCTTCTTCAGGGAGATAATGAGGCGGCGTCATTATAGAGAATGTAACAGGCTTTTATTAAAGACGTTACATCGGTGTGCTCCTGTGGTAGAATCTGGGAACAAGTTTGTGAAGAGTAAGAGATTGTTTTAATGACATCGGTTTAAAAGTGTATTATTATTTTATGTATTATATATTATAATTTAAACAGTATGAAAATAGTTCTTATCTATTATATTACTATTATTCATTCATGAAAAACACAATAAACATAATTGCATAATATAATATCACTTTTTGTTCTCTCCCTGTTCTCTCTCTCAGGTCTCTCTCTCTACTCTCTCTCTGGTATCTCTCTCTCTCTCTCTCTCTCTCTCTGGTCTATGGTCTCTGGTTTCTCTCCCTCTCCCTGGTCTCTCTCTGGTCTCTCTTTGGACTCTGGTCTCTCTTGGTCTCTTTCTCTGCTCTCTTCCTGGTCCCCATTGTAGTTTGATATGAAGATGTTTATGTATATATCTTTATATTTTAAGCTCAAAACACATCCAAACTAGTACAGCTACAGCTTGGCATAATATCTACTCGACTCTGCTTTACTCACACAAAAATAATTGAGCAGAATAGGGTAGTCATGAGTAGAGCAGTGGTGGAAACCAGGTGGTTTATGGCACCATGTTGTGTTATGTTATGTTCTGGCAAAGTGGTTTATGGTTGTCTGCTTCTCGGGGGTCTGTAGTTTAGCTGAGAAGCGCAACATCGATTATATTTGAGATGCAGCAGCTGCACAGAACTTGTATCGTTCTATACAAAAATTAAACATGTATACACAATTTAAATATGACACTTTTTCAACATTCAACTTTGCTTCAAATGTATTTGAATTCATTTTTGTGTCCCTCTCTCTCCATCACATGGAATATTTCCATAGTTAATTAAGTCACTTTAAGCTGTTATTAAATGACCACAGAGATTAACCAACACATCAATAATAACGTCTTCAGAAGCAGATTCACAAACATCGATGTAGTGGGAGGAACTAATAAAGTCTGGATTAAAAGGTATTTGAAATTCATTTGAATAATTCTAATTACATTGTTATTATTGCATAGACTACAGCTGTCACATCATAGAAACAACACGTCATTATTGCATATTTATTACATTTAGTTATTGAAATATTGATTCTAAACGAGGCACTTCTGTGTTCAGTCCGAGCTCCCCTCAGACAAATCACGCATAATTACACTTACAACGGTACAAAATAAATACATCACAATGTGCTGTAGGTGGGCTGCATCCAAATTCACAGAAGCACTTTCTTCTTTACCTGTCCTTTAATTTCCTTTTTTCAAACAAAGTAGATACAGGTTTATCCATCCATCCATCCATTTTCTTCCCCTTAATCCATTTCTGGGTCGGGGGGGGTGGCAGTCAGAGCTGCACCCAGTACACAGAGCACCAGCCCCTCCCTAATCCTCCTGCAGGTGGTGAGTCCACAGGAGCTGAGATCTTTCAGTGGGAGCTTCAGGCAAAGTGGGGTTAAGTGTCTTGCCCAAGGACACAACGACAGCAGTCATCAGTGGGAGTCGTGAAGTATGTCTTATGGTGAACTTGAACCCACGACCTTCAGGCCCAAAGGCCAATGCTCTACCAACTGAGCTACTGTCGCCCCCACATACAGGTTTAGTCAACATAAAATAATCTTTTTAAGTGACACTTTTGAACAGTAGGGCAAAGACAAGGTATGTTTTATAATTTCGGATCCTGCCAAATAACGTTTTTTTTGTTTTTTGTTTTTCAAACACGCACTGAAATTTTGGTATTTCTTCCCAGGCAGGAGGACATACCATGATTCTATTTTAATAAAATACTTACATTTATACATAATTTTGTAATTAAAAATGGTATTTACATAGACACTCGGGTTATGGTTAAAGTTACATTTCAGTTTAAAGTCAGGTACAGTTAGGGTTGAAGCTTTATTTGCAGAGGGACAAAATAGAAGATTAATGTCCTGGTCCAGAGGCGGGAAACACGGAGCCGTGATGGCCGTGGCTGGAGCCGTCAGTTTAGGCCACAAACTGATATAAGGAAAGTGCTTTAAATTGGCTCTTCCGCTCACTGTGAGAGGATTCCCCGTCCCTCGAGAACAGGACTGGCGGAGGCATCGCAAAGCCAAGCAGATGAGTTTAAACCCGGCTAAGCTAAGCTAAGAAGCAACGAAAAAGCTGATCTGATCTGGTTTCTCTGTGGTCTCTCTCTCTCTGGTCTCTATCTGGTCTGCTGCTACTAATTCTACTGCTAGTACTGATTTATTATTAGATAAGGGTAGTTTATATACTTAATACTGTCACCTTTTAACGAGCTTCAGCCAATCAGAAAGCCTGCTTCAGTGATGTGGCTCCTACTGTACCTAAGAAGTTGGGAAAGCTCTGTGCATCGACACGTGTTTTCCGAATCACTAACATTTCTGCGCTGAAGAAACACCTTAGACTCTTAATAAAGTCAGACATGTTCTTTTGGAGAGAATAATCCAATGTTGAGTCTCTCGTTTGTGCAACATGAAACCAGCACTGAGAATATCAAGGTAAGTTATGTTCAATCAATCAATCAATCAACTTTATTTGTATGGCGCCTTTCCAACACAAGGCCACTCAAAGCGCCTCACAACCCACATAATATCACACAAATCAGAGACATCAATAAATACATTAAAAACAGAATAAAATCACATGTTATCAAATTACTGAGCTAAACTTCGACTTGTGAGATCATTCTTTTTTATATGTAACTGTCGACCGATCCAGCAACATTTTGTTGCATTTGTATGTGATTCCCTCTGGTCTCTCTGGTCTCTCTTTAAACTCTCTCTGGTCTGCTATACTAATACTGCTACATAGGTTTGTTATAGCTAGTTTGCTAACTTTGTATTTGACTAATGCTATCTTCAGGTAACGTTTATCTTATATCTCTGTGAATTCAATTACAAATATTCTACGTTATTTACTCCAATCCTTCTTTAACTTGATTTTGAATTTTGTAATTGTGTTGTGTATTTTAGCACTTAAATTTGTGCTTGTAGAACAAAACAGAATTAAAACTTGTATTTGTTTAAAGTACCCCAGCTCTAAACAAAGCCAGTGTCGCTGTTGTCCAGACAAACCAGAGCTAGATTCTGAAGGAGTTTCTCAGTGGGAGTAAAGTTAATCTGAGGCCTCACTCCTGTTTCTCCATCTGCTCCTGCTGCTGCGGCACACGCTTCAGTTCTCATCCTATTCTTCAAAGTCAAGTTTCTGCAAAAAATTACGGAAAAGGTACAAAAACATACATTATATCTTTGAACAGTGGAAATTTTGTTAGTTTGTCATGTCAGGTCATTTTCATCCCCTCTAATAGTCCATTTCTGTGTTGGGGGAGTGGCAATCAGAGCTGCCACTCTCACAGCACCAGCCCCTCTCTGTTCCTCCTGCTGGTGGTGGGTCCACAGGAATATGGCTGCTACTTCGTCAATGATATGGCGTTGGTGTTTCAGTGGGGACTTCAGGCAATTCAATTTGGAGAGACGAGAAAACAAGAAGCTTTTGAGTATTTTATTGGGAGGAGGTTTGGCGCCCTAGGCCCCGGTGCGGCCTTCAGATCGGAGAGGCTCCTGCGATGGAGCGTGCCAATCCCCCGGGACCTAGGCATTGGTGGCGGCATTTGGCAGCGGGAAGCGGATTGAAGGCAGATTGGAGGCAGGGTGAGGAGGAGGAGGGGAGGCGGTGGTTGCAAGGCTTCGATAAGGCCGAGAGTGGGAGTTTCTCCGCTTTTAAGCGGCTGCCTGGCCGGTACGGTGATTGGAAGGGGGCGTTTGCTGTGCGATAGGCTGGGGATGTGAACCGGCCTGGAGGGGGTAACTTTGGCTGACGTCTACCAAATTGAATTTCCGCGGGCTGCATTGTGGAGCTGATGACATGGGTCGTGAGGGGATCGAACCCACGACCATTAGGTTCAGAAACCAATGCTCTACTATCATTTGTAATTTACATCAGCCTTTTATATAACTGTACGTGTCACACAAGAGGCAATATTCTGCATAGTGACCGTGGAGCTGTGTTTGAGTGAGTGAGGCTCTCGCCGTCAGTGTTTGGGTTGTTACTCTCACTTGCGTCTCTCTGGTCACTCTCAGGTCTCTCTTTCTCTGTTCTCTTAGGATTCTCTCTGGTCTCTCTGTGGTGTCTCTGGTCTCTGATGCTGTTGCTGACGAATCAACAACTTTCGAAAGACCTCCAAGACGACTGCTGATGTGCATTAGGGCCTTACACAAATACATTGAATTGAATTGAATTTTTGTAACAATCCCATAATATTCCTCAGTCCTCACTGGTGCCTTCACTGATAAAGATCATTCTTCCTCGAGCTCTCAGAGGAACAAGAGTCATTCTCGAGGCCTGGACAGAGAGCGATCTGTCTGGACTCGTCAGCACAATCCTCTCTGTGTTCGGAGTTTCGGACCATCACACTTTTATGTTTGTAAATGTGTGTGCTCGGCAGGGAAGCTCACTCCCATAGAACCAGAGACAGTGTCAGGCTCAAAGGCACAAGGGAAGCTATAGATCCACAGACACAGAAGGCTGTATTCCACTGCGGCTCGACACGCGTTGAAATAGTGTGTTAACCGCGGGTAACTGTGGGGATGTTTGGTGTGTTGTTTAGACCTGTGTCGGATTTTCACGAGAAGACAGAGAGGAACACCATAGCACAGTGCACCCAGGACCAGAGAGAGATGCAAGAGACCAGTGAAAGACTAGAGAGAGACCAGAGAGATTGACCAGAGAGAGACTGACAGATGTACTTTGGTGCGAGGCCATGAAGAGACTTGTTCAAAAGAGATGTTTTAAAGTCTGTTCTTTGAGCCACAGGAAGCAGAGACCTGAGACCAGGACTAATGAGGGTGTACTTCCTGGTTTTATTCAGGGCTGAAGCTGCTGCGTTTTGAATATAATGCAGTGTTTGGAGAGACCAGTGAGCAGCTGTTACAGTGATCTAACCAACTGGTGTCGGTGTCAAATCGATCAAAAATAGGGACAAGAGGCGGTATACTGTTATAACACTAGGACAAATCAATGGTCCTTCATCATTTGGATGTTATTTGTTGAGTAGTATTTTTTATTGAAAATATCCTGGGTTATTTTCCAGCATTCTGAGCCCTAGACATCAAGACCCATATGACGTTCTATTCGTAGACCGATTATTTCACAGCCAAATATTGAATAATTGAACCTGAGATCAGACCAAAAGATCCAAAAGCCCTTCAGAAA
Source organism: Knipowitschia caucasica (assembly GCA_964034765.1). Classification (NCBI taxonomy): domain Eukaryota; kingdom Metazoa; phylum Chordata; class Actinopteri; order Gobiiformes; family Gobiidae; genus Knipowitschia; species Knipowitschia caucasica. Next base: position 9,089,621 of record OZ035845.1, on the reverse strand, counting down.
TGTGTCACTGCCTAAAGCTAATCTGCGTGCATCCAAATATCTGTGCAAACTGGGATAACTTCCTGCTGGGAACAAGCTAACGCTAAGGCTAACTCTCCACGGCCGTCAAGTGGATTTCACATTGATGCATCTTTTGGGAGAGATAGAATGCGTGCTTTTTGATGTTTTGAGAGTTTGTTGGGGATTTTAGAGCAGTTTTAGCGCACAGACAAAAGACGTGAGTGATGCAAGAAGATAATCTGAAGACAAAACCTGCAGACGCTGAGCAGGGGTGGCAGCGTCAACATGGATTTACCAGAGATGCCTCATGAGAATTATACCAGCGTTTTAAAATGAGGTTTCAGTGACATCAAAAGGATAAGGTTTGGATCTGTGCAGAGCAGCAGAGAGCAAAAATAATCATTGTGTTATTTCTGCGTGTGAATAATTCTATTATTTGTATACGTTTGTGGTCACCCAGACCAGGGCTGTGAGGTTAGCAATCGAACTAGAGAGAGAGAGACCCGAGAGAGAGATACAAGAGAGAGGAAGGAGAGTGAGACTAGAGATAGACCAGAAAGAGATAAGACGGACCAGAGAGAGAGAGACCAGAAAGAGTTTTGGGCCCAGAATTGAATTTTTTTGATACTTGATAAAATGGACAAAGTTATTTGTGTGGATTTGCACATGTAGATTTGCAAACACGGAGGTGGAAAGCTCAAAAGATTTAGCTTCACATGTGCTCTTTACATGCGACAGTAGCTCAGTTGGTAGAGCATTGGCCTTCAGGCCTGAAGGTTGTGGGTTCAATTCCCACCTCTACACCTTCTCCACCGACTCCCACTGATGACTGCTGTCGTTGTGTCCTTGGGCAAGACACTTAACCCCACTTTGCCCAAAGCCCCCACTGAAAGATCAAGGCTATGCTCACACCCAGAGAGCAGCCATCATCCTGTGGACTCACCACCTGCAGAGGGTCAGTGAGGGGCTGGTGCTATGAGACTTGGGTGGCATCTCTGACTGCCACCCCCCTGACCCAGAAATGGATTAAAGGGTAGAAAATGGATGGATGGATGGATGTGCTCTTTAAGTCTTGTTTGTAAAAATTGGTGTAAGTTAGTTTTGTGGTTTGCCTCCTTCTCACAGAACCAGAATTACCTTCCAGTCAAGTTTCATGTTGGCAGGATCTCAGCTAAAGGGTGCGGAGAGATAATGTAAAAGATATGAACAAACATTTCCTCTTCAGTTTGTTACAGCAGAGTTAGGATGAGGAGTCTAGCACTGCAATAGAAATAAGGCTGGCTCCTGTGGACTCAGCACCTGCAGGAGCATCAGTGAGTGTGCTGTGTGTACTGGGTGCAGCTCTGACTGCCACCCCCCTTAATATTCAAGTTTCAAAACTATTTTTAATTTGTTTCCCCCAATGCGTATGATAAAAGTCTTGTACAGACTGTGCTGATATTGCAAGTATGATTCATGTGTCACTGGAACTCTCACAATATCCTTCATTCGATTTCACGATTTTCACATTTTTCACAAATTTGATTTTTTCAAAAGCCGATTAATTGCCTAAATTTGATTTATTGCCCAGCCCTAACTTTGCTTGTATCGTTGTATTTGTGCTGATGGTGTCTTATGTCTTATGGTGTCCCATGTGGACTGGCATCCTTGTTTGCAAGACAATATAATAAAATACAACATTTATCTATCCACAGTCAGAGTGTGTTTTTCTGGTTTATCTCTTCTCTGTTATGAGGAACAGCACAAACCTCACCTCATTAAAACTCAAGGAAACGACGTCACATGCAGCAAAAGGAGGAGAGAAAACATGAAAACTGGACAAACGAGTTCTGGAACACGCCGTCAGTTCAGTCGACTGTCGCTTCAGTCAGAAAAGAATCCAGAGAAACGTCTGATTTCATGGAGAGTCTGAACTTTTCTGTTTTTACTGATTCTGTGTTAAAATGATTTTACATTAGTTTATAAACACTGTGAGTTTAGCTGTTTATTTCTATGTCCTGTTTATGGAAATTAAAACTAGAATTACTATAACGAGTAGATCACATTTATTCATATTTAAGAGGTCTGTGGTGGAGCTTCCAGCTCTGTCTGGAAAATCTCCAGAGAAAGTGTTGGAACAATGCGACTACTGCTTGTCCCTGTGTCCTGAGGGCGTCCACGCCTTCATCATGATCACACCACAAGATGGGCCCAATGACAAAGACAAGAGTGAGTTAGAAATACTAGAGAGAGCGTTGAGCAGTCGGATCAATGAATTCACTGTGGTCTTGCATCTGGGGTCAGATTTGAATAACTTTAAGATCACTTTTATAGATTCCATAGGACTGGATCAAAGGTCAATAAAAAAAACCCTGCGTCTGAACACGAGCACTCAGCAGGTCCAGGAGCTGCTGAAGGTTGTGGACAAACGCCGTAGTGCTTACACCAAGGACATGTTTGTTAAAGCTCTCATTGAAAGCAAGTTCAATCACAGTTCTATAGAGAACGCAGCAGAGATGCCGAGCTCAGAGGGTTTGAGGATCGCTCTGATTGGGAAAAGAGGCAGTGGGAAACGTACTACTGCAAACACTATTCTGGGAGAAAAATGTCTTGTGCCTGAAGCTGCTCAGCCAAAAGAATGTGAGAAGGTCAGTCGGCAGGTCCAGAGCCGCACTGTCACAGTGGTGAACACTCCTCCTTTGTTTGAAGACAGTTTCAGTGAAGAGCTCTATAACTGCATGTCTCAGCTGTCTCCAGGACCTCACGCCTTCTTACTGCTGCTGCCGATCAGAAAGATTAATGAAGAGGACCGTAACTCTCTGCAGATGATCCACAAGAGTCTTGGAGAAAAGGCGATTGATTATGTAATGATTGTTTTCACCGGAGGAGATGAACTGAGTGAAAATTACACTATTGAGAACGTCATAGAGGAATGTGGGGACATAGTGAAGGATATATTAGAGAAATGTAGAAACAGGTTTCATGTGATAAAGAATAGAAATGAAACCAATGACGGTGACAAACAGGTTCTAGAATTACTCCAGAAGATTGACCTAATGGTGCAGGAAAATGGTGCCTTCACTCAAGAAATAATTAAAGTAAATGAAACACAGGAAGAACTGAAACAGGTAAAGAAGAACCAAGCAGGAGCACACCAGACTCCACCCATTTCCTCTCGTGAGTCTAGTCAGGGTTGGTGGTGTCTCCTGCTTGGTTGGAATGAAAACCTGCAGCCACAATGGCCCTTTGAGAACTGGTTTAACACCTCTGCACCAAGTGAGAAACTATGGGCCTGCCCTGACCTCTGACACTGTGCAGGGCAGGGCCTGGTTAGTCTACTGTGATGGGAGACCTCTGGGACCACCAGCGGCTGCGGCTGTCAAGTTCCAGACTGTGGTTGTGTCCTTAGGCAAGACACTTCACCCACAATAGAATGAGTCTGGTGTGTGTGGCTGATGGCACAGACTGGTTGCCTCGCTTCTGTCAGTGTGCCCCAGGGCAGCTGTGGCTACAGTGGTAGTTTATCACCACCGTGTTTGAAGTCAAAGAATACTGACATGTGAAGCGTCTTTGAGTGTCCAGAAAAGCGCTGTATAAAACTTATTCATCATTATTATTAGTGTCACTCAGGATGGTTCAAATGCAGAGTATAACTTAAATGTACCTTCACCTTTACTCAGAAACTAAGAAGGACAATAGATTTGTGTTAAGATGGCAATTATGTTTTTTGTAAACATTTGTATGTTTGTTATTGAGATGAAAGAGCCGCCATTTGATTGCCGGGGACTTTGTCTCATATCTCTGGAGTCATTTCCGTATTAGCTTCTAAGCCATGCATTTAGAAAATCCATAATTTCCAGATTTTAAGCTCAACTGGAGAATTGCACGGCTCTATGTCGATGGGGTTATGATGGAGGTCTAAGGAGCATTGTAAAATAGTAAAATAATCTGTGTTCTACTGATGTTTGCCTTATGGCCTCACTGTTCAGGGGCCTCATGTTTAAAAAACCTATGTTGAAATGTTGAGTTTAGGTTTGGCCAAAACAAAGACTTGCACAAAGTTCCTCAAACTTTCTCTTTTCTCAGATCACCTTATATCTACCAAATTTCTCCAATGATTTCTTTCTTTATTTTTTTCTTTACCAAATTCACATTTTTTGGCCAATTTTCCATGAAAAGCCACATACAGCTATTTTACCGACGCACTTTGTAAATGAGGACCCTGAATGTTGCCAAAAAACTTTGTATTTTCTGTTGTTGATGAGTCATTAGTTTGTTTGTTTGAGAACAGTGTGTGACAGAAAGAGAAGGACCCGGATAAACACGTCTGATGCTCTCTGATTTGTCAATTTTTTTTTTTTTTTGTGATCCACGTGTTTATCATTTCTTTGGGAGCTTTAGACCAGAGGTGTCCAAGCCTTTCAGAAAGAGGACACTTTAGTTCACCAGACTTGTCCAGGAGCTGAGAATATGAATTGTATAACTGTTTTGACCGGATTCTGTGATTCATAATCCAGAGCTGAAGTTGGCTGAATGACAAATGTTTTCTATCTCACCAGCTGCATTAGTGCCATATATAGAATTTGGTGTCAAAAACAAATGTCTGTACATACAATTAAATCCAACAGCTGAATTCTAGAGGTTCTGAGCTGAAGTTGGCTGGATGACACTATGCACTTGTGTTTCTGATCTCAAAGACTAAGACTTAAGGTTAGCGGCGGAGTCCACATCACATTACCCAGAGGGCCGCGTTGTATCCATCTTTTATATTGCTGTTCAATATCTGGTCCTAATGTGAGACGGTAAATATGTGTCATTAAGCCAACTTCAGCTCCATCAAGGATTAATCCATATGGACAAGCTCAGCCTGAATCTGGTCATAATAGTTTTACAATAGCGGTCAGGGTCATAGGATTGAGAACAGAGTAAAGGTTTGGGTTATGAGTCTTTCAGCTGAGACAGAGACAGACGTCACTGTGTCATGGCTCCCTCTGCTGGTCGCTCCTGCTCACTGCATCTGCTCAATCTACAGGACCTGACCATTTTCAACTGTGAGTGACATATGAATAATGTGAGCCCACCCTGATGTGAGCCCACTCTGATGTGAGCCCACCCTGATGTGAGCCCACCCTGATGTGAGCCCACCCTGATGTGAGCCCACCCTGACGTCACAGACAATATATTAGTTTCTCAAACACAACAGTATTAAATAAATACATGTGTTGCATTGATTTTTACTCAAAACACAGATTTGTTTGAGGCAGATTATATTCTATTGTTTCACTTTTTCTTTATTAAGGCAATAAAGTAAACACATGAACAGTTTTTATATTAATGTATTTTTTAAATGTTGATAATGTGTTTAGCTGTATGGTCATTAGGATCGTTCCACAGTTTTACTCCAGTAAAAAACACATATTTTCTTGCATTTCAAACAGAAGCAAACCTCAGATTTAAGCCACTGTTTCTTGAAGTAGGATCGAACACCTGTAGGAGTCGACCCCCACATGTGTCACGGTCGCTGTGTCCCAGAGCCTCATGCTGCTGATGTACAGATGTAAACATACAACTATACATGTATCCTCGAGAATATACAGGATTTCACATCTGCTTCTTTATTAACGCTAAAGTTACAGATTTTATACTTGCTTCTTTATTAACGCTAAAGTTAGAGATGTATTCTATGGTAGTATAGAGTTATTGATCATGTATCATGTGCGGTGTGACCCTCATTCCCACTGTTCTGTAACTGGTGATGCAACACTGACATTTCCTCAGTGTGGGACAAGTAAAGGATTTCTAACTTTAAAGATGCAGAGTTTTGTGGTCGTGTCTCAGCAGAAACAGTCTGCCGCAGCGACTGTAGATACGTTTGTTTCTACCTTCAGACCAAAGCCTCACATGGAACATCACTTTCTACAGACTTTTGTTTGAACTGTTTTAGGACATTTGCACAAAAAGTCTCAAAGATCCACAGACACAGAGTGGACTTTTGATTGTTCAGTTCAATCTTTAACAATACTCAGATGTTATAGTCTTGTTTATAGTCGTCTCTTCAAACCTGCAGAGCTGCATTCATATTCACTGTTGGCACGATCTCTGCAAAAGGTGCGGACCCGGTACTTTTCTAAAACCTCATCAGTTTATTATAACAACAAAACCAAACATAGACTTTAAGAGAGAGGCTGTAATAATAACGAGACTCTTGTTAATATCAAATATTTCATATTCAATATTTCACATTTCATTTTTTATTAAATATTTCATATTTTCTATTAATAAGACGGTATTAGGTGTAAAGGCTTTGATAAAGACGGTTTAAAATTACTTTTAACACAAGGCAAGTGTCATATATCAATGTATTTTTGTCATTTTTCATGCTGGATGTTGATGACATTTCTTCACTGTGGAACAAACGACATCACAGAAAAAGCCCATGTCACAAGAAGTTTAATTTCCATCATTATAATCTTCTATAATCTATATTGTTGAGTGTGTTTTAAGCAGTGGGGGCATGTCATCCCACGTCAATTTGGCCACTTTTGAGCCGGGACCCGCCCCCACTGGGGACAACATGCAAAATAACCCATGAATACAATCCAGAGTGATGTGTTCAGAATCAGAATCAGAATCAGAATCATTTTTATTGCCACGTAAGTAACAGGTCACAGACTTGGAAATTGCTTTGGCTCAGTGCAACAGTCAAAAAGAGATAATAAAAATAAGAATAAAAAACACTTCTAAAGAATACATTTAAATTTAAAATAGAGTTACAGTTACTATTTACAATATACAAGTGCACATGGTGCACACAATGTAAGGTGACAGCAGTACAGTGAAGTAAAGTGACGTATGATGGGCAGTAAAGTGACTTTATAAAGGGCGGGGGGACAGGTTAAGAAGTGTTCAAGAGTCCAACAGCAGAGGGGAAGAAACTGTTCTTGTGGCGGGAGGTTCTAGTCCTGATGGACCGAACCCTTCTGCCTGAGGGGAGTGGATGGAATAGTCCATGTGCAGGGTGAGAGGGGTCGGCTGTGATACGACCAGCCCGGCCTCGAGCTCGGGCGACGTACAGGTCCTGCAGCGATGGAAGGCTGCGGCCGATCACTTCCTCTGCAGAGCGCACAATGCGCTGTAGTCTCTGTTTGTCCCTGACTGTGGCTCCAGCGAACCACACGGTGATGGAGGAGGTGAGGATGGACTCGATGATGGCCGTGTAGAACTGCACCAACATCTGTGCAGGCAGCTTGGCTTTCCTGAGCTGCCGCAGGAAGTATATCCTCTGTTGGGCCTTCTTGATGAGGGAGCTGATGGTCGGCTCCCACTTGAGGTCCTGGGTGATGGTGGTGCCCAGGAAACGGAAGGACTCCACAGAGGTGATGGGGGAGTCCATCACGGAGGGTGGGGGCGGGAGGACTGTGCTCTTCCTGAAGTCCACAATCATCTCCACTGTCTTCTGGGCGTTCAGCTCCAGGTTGTTACCACTGCACCAGGACACCAGCCGGTCCACCTCCCTCCTGTAGGCGGACTCATCGTTGTTGGAGATGAGTCCAATGAGGGTGGTGTCGTCCGCGAACTTGATCAGCTTCACGGAGTCGTGGCTGGAGGTGCAGTGGTTGGTGTACAGGGAGAAGAGCAGGGGAGAAAGAACACAACCCTGTGGGGCTCCTGTATTTATAATCCGAGAGTCCGAGACATTCTTCCCCAGACGCACTCGCTGCTTCCTGTCCGTCAGGAAGTCAGTGATCCACCTGCAGGTGGAATCGGGCACGTTGAGCTGGGAGAGCTTGTCCTGGAGCAGGGATGGCAGGATTGTGTTGAAGGCAGAGCTGAAGTCCACGAACAGGACCCTGGCGTAGGTCCCCGGGGAGTCCAGGTGCTGTAGGATGTGGTGGAGGGCCAGGTTAATGGCGTCGTCTACAGATCTGTTGGCTCTGTAGGCGAACTGCAGGGGGTCCAGGAGGGGGAAGGTGAAGGACTTGAGATGGGAGAGAACCAGGCGTTCAAATGACTTCATGTCGACAGACGTAAGTGCTACAGGTCTGTAGTCGTTGAGTCCTGTGATCCTGGGCTTCTTCGGGACGGGGACAATGATGGAGGATTTGAAGCAGGCCGGGACATGGCAGGACTGCAGAGAGGTGTTGAAAATGTCAGTGAACACAGGAGTAAGCTCACTGGCGCAGTATCTCAGAGTGGCCAGAGACACGTGGTCCGGGCCAGGAGCTTTGCGGGGGTGCAGCCTCAAGAAGAGTTGTTTAATCTCTTTAGCGGCTATTGTTAGGCTGGGAGCAGGGCTGATGGGTGGGTCGTTAGAGTAGTGGGGGGTGGGGGAGGGAGAGGTGTCAGGGGCAGCATCAAAGCGAATGAAAAATAAGTTCAGTTCGTCAGCTAGCTTGTGGTCGTCAGCACAGGGGGGGGCTTTGGGTTTGTAGTTGGTGATCTCCCGTAGGCCCCTCCAGACAGAAGCAGTATCGTTGTTACCAAACTGCTCCTGTAGTCGTTCTCTGTGCCGGGACTTGGCTGCTTTCAGTTCTTTCCTGAACTGATATTTAGCTGCTTTGTAGCCGCTGCGGTCCCCCTCCCTGAAAGCAGACTCCTTTGCTTTCCTGAGCTGCCGGAGTTTAGCAGTGAACCAGGGTTTGTCATTGTTATAGATGACCCTGGTCCTTGTGTCAGGGATGAAGCAAACAGAGACGGATCGTGGTGCGCCAAACTCTGGAAGTTTATTTAAGCTTCTCTCAAGTTCCAGTGGTTTCCATTGTTTCTTTCTCTCAGACAGAATAAAGGCAGTACACAGTTTATATAGTCATTATCACGTCACACATCGAAAGACGTACGTGTCACACAAAGACAGTCACATCATAGTCAAAATAATCAGAGTCCTTGTACAGTCCTGCACGTAGGCCATATTGCTATCTAATACTAACACTCACCCCTTTGATCACATAATCACATGTGATCACTCAATTTGATCAATCAATAAAGTGGAAAAAAAAAGAAAAGAACAAAAAACTTTAAAAAACACTTTAAAAAACAAAGAAAATGTATGCATTCAACTAATGATTATCAAATCAAATCAATATCAGTGGATTTTAAACTCTATCCTGGGAAAAAAACAAAACAAAACAAGTAAATAAATAAACAAAAAACAAAAACAAACAAAAATAAAAACAAACAAACACTATTGGACACACAAGAACTCAGCAGATTCAGTCAAAACACAGACAAAGACGAGCTGAGTCTCAATTTGAAGCTAATTTCACTTTTATTACTCTACTTTTATTCTAATGCTAATTGTTTACACTACACTACACTTATTTCACTGTATTATTATCACTTTTTAATCTTACTCTGTGTACTTTACTTTCATGATTCACTATAGTTTAAAACTATTCTAATCTATTTACAAATATGTTTGCATATTTGCTTTTATTGAGCCATATTCTTAAACATACATTTTAATCTAATAAATCTCTCTGTACTTGTTTATTTTCATTATCAGTGGCATATTGTTAGTGGGATTTTGCTCCATGTCTATTCTACATTCTCAGGAATAAAACTGTGAACACAGAAAGACAAATGGTTAATATGAACATTATTATGGCGGTCAGTTTTCCAAATACATTTGTTGAAACAGAAAGTGCTGTCACTTCCTCCTCTCAGGCAGTTTGGGATGATTGTACTTCATTAATTAAATTAGTATTATCCTTACAAGAGCTAATCTATTTTAGCAGGTTTGGGGTTGGGGTCAGTTATTTTACAATGGTGTTTGATTCTCTAATCTGTGCTGGAAACTTCTCAATATCTAAATATCTACTATTTTGTTTTTTTGCTATACCCAAATGCATCAAAATGCTTTGAAATGCTTTTGAATCTCTGTTGGTTCTAATCTATCTCATTGATCTAGGCTACACTCATGAACTTTATGTATTGCCAACATTCACAGATGTTTGAACACAAGTGAATTTGGCAAGTATCTAATAAACTGTAGTTAATTTTATCTACTTTTGAAGTAAAGGTTTGTGAAATGGTCCTTTTACCATTTGATATTAGCACTGGCTACAAATAATCTCTATTTTATGGTTGATGCTTTTATCTATCTCTATTGTGACTCTAAAGCTCGGTTGCAGCTTGAGCCAAGGCATATTTCTAGTTTGTGACTTCTGTCACTTTTAATATCTACTAAAACGCTACAATACTCATACTTTATCATTTTAACACATTTTAACAGTTGCTCAGTCTCCCAGACTAAAAAGTCAAAGTTTTTGTCTGTCAGATGTCTGAATACTTTCCATTTATCGCATTTGGTCACAGTTGTGGTTCTGGTTGTAGCAATAGCATCGGCAATAGATGGTTTTTCATTGGCTGGTTCTTGTTCTGCAAATGGCTGTGTCCAATAGATCATCAGATGTCCAGAAGCTAGGGACAAACAAAAACACAAGAAAGAATCATGAGTATCTCTCTCATTTAGCACTCATCAATGTATGATTTTAATAATATAAACATCACTCCCCAGGTTTTCTCTCTCAGGTCCTCAGGTCCTCAGGGTCCCCTGAGGGTGAGTCTCAGTCGTCATCAGCTCAGGTCATATTTTGAGAGATGTCATCTTGGACATCAGTAGGGTCCAAGCCAGGGGTTTGGTCTCTCCAGATGCACATCAGGATCTCCAGATACAGTCTTTTCACTTGAAGCGCACATCAGGTCATTCGCGATGCACTTCTGGTCAATGGTGCAGTGTCTCAGTTCCTGTACACAGCTTGTTATGCAGTAGTTACTCTCTATGGTTAAGTCATTTGGATTCTACTTTAAAGACAATTTCTATTCATGCTGTTGCTAATGTCCCTCAGACAAAAGCAAGCGCAGTGATTCAGTTTACTTTTCTAATTTGTGTTTTTATCAGATGTAATCAATGTAATTACTTCACACAGTACAAAATCTACAAATCAAAACAAAAAATGTCAAGACAGGCCAATTAAGTCCATGACAATATAGAATTCAAATGAACATTTCCAGTCCCAAAAATACTGATTCAAGTGATAGACAATAAAAAATATTTGTTTACATTGGAATAAACTTTTAATGCTTTTTTCTCATGTTCTGCTTTTTCATGTGTCTATATGTAAATGTGAATGTGTGAGTGTATGAATGTATGTATGTGTGTTTGTGTGTATGTATGTAGGGTGTGAATTTTGGGGTTGTGTCTCCAGACTCCTCGAACCACCTGTAGGTGTCAAAGGTCACACTGTGGTGATGTAAACCAACTGGACACACTCATTCAGGTCTCTCCCTGATGCTTTCCCATCACGTCTCCAGAAACCTCTCTCTACCCGCTCTCTCACACCCACTCAGTTCTGGAGTGGCGTGGGGAGGGGCAAGGAGGTGGCATTTTCCTTTGCTCTTTGATCTGTGACCTGTGCCTGAGTGGGCGTTGCTGGGCTCCTGTGGTCTGAGCTCTCAGTGTCCACTCCCGCAGTCCAGTGACCCTGTACAGTGTGTGCCCTTGGTTCTGGAACACAACCTTATAGTCAAATTAAAAACAACAGATATCAGTATGTGAATGAGATTGTTTTTCTCTCTAAAGTCTAAACAATTTTGGAGCGCTCTTGGCTTTCCAACATGCGCTATATAAATAAAGATTACTTATTATCTTACTAATGATGACATTTTAAGACCAGAAACTCTCTTAATAAAAAACAAGACTCAAATCTCAAAAAACCTTCAAACTTTAAAATATGTATTATGTACTTTTGTACTGTGTGTTTAATTATCTATGCGTTCTTGGGTTTCTTGAAAGACGCCATGAAATGAAATTATTTTGGAAAACATTAAAACATAACCTGAAATCAAACAAAAGATTTAGCTCCAGCTAAACTGGATTTGGTTCAATAAAACTCAATTGTGCGTCGGAGCTGCCTCCTCCTGTCTCTGGGCAGCAGCAACAGGAGCAGGAGCAAGGTCACGCGTGTAGTCAAAACAAAAAAGTCACCGCTTGCAATGTGAATTGGGTGATTTGGGTAGAGTTCAACTCAATAATATATTACTTTTACAGATAATCCTAATTCCCTCTTTCTTTTTAGACGAAGTCTATGATCAATAATCACTTTTAACACAGATTCTAATTTAAATGTTTGAAAAACCGCTTTTGTAACTAAAATAAAAAATACATGAAAATATTCTCACAAACAGCTAAGAAATATATCAGAGATACAATAATGGACTCAAAAAATAAGCAGCAGATTTAAAAAGAAAAGAAAAGCATTTTTGTACTAATCTTTGGATTTAAAAAAACATCCATCCATCCATCCATTTTCTACCCTTTAATCCATTTCTGGGTCAGGGGGGTGGCAATCAGAGATGCCACCCAAGTCTCATAGCACCAGCACCTCACTGACCCTCTGCAGGTGGTGAGTCCACAGGAGGACGGCTGCTCTCTGAGTGTGAGCATAGCCTTTCAGTGATTTAAAAAAACATATAATATTCAAAACTTCTGTGTACTAAATGGTGTTTAAAACGTTTAACTTTGTCATAACACAATGTTCCATCACAAATTTCTCAAATTTAATGGAATAAAAACTATGAAAAGCCAAAATCCTAAACGCAGGTTTGTTTGCAGCAAGATAGAGCGGCGCGCACACAGGCAGAAAGATACAGAAGAACTTTCAAGATTACTTTTTAAAGAAAATATAACTGATGTCGTAGTTTATACTTTTGTCATCCAAGTCTAGAAATGGCCACTCTCCACACTTGTAACAAAAGGCACTCTTGTCTTTAACGTTTACGCTTCTATTTTATCGAGGTAGCAAACTAATTTAAACTCAAAATCTCTTTCTAAAAAACAAAAACAACTGTTGGATACAACCCTCTCATAGCTCAACTGTAGATAAAACTCTGCATTCTTCGGTGAACTCTGTTCACGCCAAAAAACGAACTAATAAACAAAAACTCCCTTTTTCTGTATGTAATTTAAACCGTGATCACTGATATATTGTTGCTTCTTTACTTTCGTCATTTATCAAGCCTGGAATTGGTTAATTACAAAACATTTTGTGACAAAAGGCCTCCTTAACACGTTTCCCTTTTTTAAAAATGATTTTATTTTTTACACCATGGTTTCACTAAGGATCCAACACTTTTCTCTGGCTAGCAAGGGGCCTCTACCCCGGTAATTACTCAAAAAAGGGCCTCTACCCTGTAATTACTCCTTTTCTCTTCTCAAGGGGCCTCTACCCCGGCAATTACTCAAAAAAGGGCCTCTACCCTGTAATTACTCTTTCTCTGCCCTGACTACTTCAAAGGACAGGGACCCCGATACGTCAAGGGGTTCTTTTTTCCTATAGGGACTGGTTACCCACATAGCTAACCTGTTTTCTACAACATAAGACATGACAAAGACACAACAAAGAAATTTTGATTTAGAGAGATTTGGACAGACCTCCGGGACAGCTCAAAATTTAGCTAGTATCCAATTATGCAGACTTTACATATTAAAAAAGGTGTCTGCTGTTGTATTAGAAAAATACACTAAACAGATGTGGCAATAATGACTGTTTGACCTCTGTCTCTTTCTTAATCCAAAAAGACCTTGTTTTCCTATCTTGCAGTCCAGAAGGGCAGGAAATAGTTAATGATAGTTAATCTGGGGGGCCAGAGTATACAAAGACCGGATACGGGACCAGAGCTGCCTGATACGACACGTCCCTTCTTCTTGCACATTGACTCGATGAATGAAACAATGATCTCTCTCTCTGGCGAGATCAAAGTTCAACTTGGTCTCACTAGCAGGCTGGGGAATTCACCAACGGCGTTCTGACGCCCCCCAGTGGACAAGGGACGCCAGCACACCCGGAAATGAACTTTCAGGGAGGCGCATAGAGATGACGTCATCGGAAGTGCTATACTTATTGACCTTGCGTGAATGTTGGAGCCAGAGAGACAAAGGGCGAGCTTTGAGGGAGAGGTCATGGCATAGAGTAGGATAGGAGCTTTTTGTTGAATTTCTGTATCTGATTGTAAAGATAAATTAAATACAGATGTTACACTTGGAAAATCTTCGTCTTGTTTCCTGCATCAAACTTTGAACACGTCAGTCAAATCTTTTTTTGACAACACTGCTTACCTTATTTTCTTTGTCCGGACTGTTCGAGAGGTCGACCAACATCTTTTCCGCGTAGAAAAATTCAATTTAAACACAAAACAGAGAAAGTGAGGGAGCAAGAGCAAGCCCACCCAAAAGCGAGCCCTTTCAGCGTCTGCTGGGATTTCTCCCCTTCCAGATAACGTGCTGTTGCTCCCACACGCCGAAAAAAGAAACAAAGGAAACTCCCTCAAAACAACCAGAGAATGGCGCACACTGAGCCGCGCATTCTCCACAAAATCTGTCAGGGATGAAGCAGACAGAGACGGATCGTGGTGCGCCAAACTCTGGAAGTTTATTTAAGCTTCTTTCAAGTTCCAGTGGTTTCCTTTGTTTCTTTCTCCCAGACAGAGTGGAGTCAGTACACAGTTTATATAGTCATTGTCACGTCACACATCGAAAGACGTACGTGTCACACATCATAGTCAAAATAATCAGAGTCCTTGTACAGTCCTGCACGTAGGCCATATTGCTATCTAATACTAACACTTGTTGGAATGATGCTATCCTCACAGAAGTGAATGTATGACGTCACAGTGTCCGTGTATTCATCCAAACTATCTGTGGCAGCTCCCAGTCTGTAGATTCCATGCATGCGCGCAGCTCTTCCACAGCTTCATCAGACCACACTTTGGAGCTCCTCACTGCAGGTTTTGAGAGCTTTAGTCTCTGTCTGTAAGCAGGAACCAGATGTATCATGGAGTGATCTGAGAAGCCGAGGGCTGACTTGGGAACAGCGCGAAAAGCTCCGCGCACGGTGGTGTAGCAGTGATCCAGAGTGTTCTCCTCTCTGGTCGGGCATTTGATAAACTGTCTGTATTTGGGTAATTCCTGGCTCAAGTTTCCCTTATTAAAATCCCCCAGGATAATAATCAGAGAGTCCGGGTATAAACGTTCCATACACAGTACTTGCTCTGCGTCCGCGCATGGCGGTATGTAAACAGAGGCAAGAATGAATTAAACAATTTCACGAGGGGAGTAAAATGGTTTACAATGAATGAAAAGATATTCCAGAGCAGGAGAGCAGTGCTTGGAGATCACTGTCACATCGTTACACCAGTTTGTATTGACGTAGAAACACAGCCCACCGCCTCTGCTCTTCCCTGAGAGCGCACAATGGCGATCCGCGCGGAACAGCCCAAAGCCCTGCAGCTCCAGAGCGCAGTCCGGGATCCGCTCATTTAGCCAGGTCTCAGTGAAGCAGAGGACACAGGATGTGGCGAAGTCCTTGTTTCTCCTCATGAGCAGGCTGAGTTCGTCCATCTTATTGCCCAGTGAGCGTACGCCCGGGGAGAGCCGTGCACGCTCCTCTCCTCCTAAGATGCACGAGCAGGCCTCCGCGCTTTCCCCTTTTACGGGCCCACACTTTTTTGGCTAGAACATGGACTAAATCAGCCGCAGATGCCAAGAAAACAGGCAATAGGTCCATGGGAACGGTGGGTCGGATGTTCATAAGTTCCTCACGGGTGTAGGAACAGCCAGATGCACAGTTAAAAAGTAAAAACAAAAGAAAAAGAGAGCAGCAAAGAGCCATGTCGACCGTACGAGGCGCCATCTTTGGAGACTTGGAGATCTTTGTTCATTAACATGTACTGTCTCAACCAAAAAATAAAAATAACTCGGAGTAGAGCCGCTGCTCCTCCATGTGCCTTTCTGGCGAGGAGTTCTGGGCATGTCCCACCGAGAGGAGACCAGTGGAAGACCCAGAGCACAGAGGGACTGTGCCATCAGCTGGCCTGGGAACGCCTCAGGTTTCTCCACATGAGCTGGAGGAGGTGTGGAGATGGAGGTCTCTGCTCTGACTGCTGCCCCCTCAACCCGGCAACGGATAAAGCCGAAGAAGATGGATAAGCAATTCAGGGGCGCAGCTGGAGCGCGGTGGGGTGCACGTTGCAGATGTCGTACCACTGCTCATGGATCCGTCTCCGGGGCATCAGGGTGTTCCTCTGCTGCTGAGGCTGCCTCCTCTGGTCCCGGCTGCTGGCCACTCTCCAGAAGGCTGTGTCTTTGAACAGGAACAGTGCATTGTGGGAGTAGGAGAAGTAGGCAGCGTCCAGGTCGGAGTGGGGGTGGTCCTGCGGGTCCAGAGAGGGGAAGACCGAGCGCAGGGGTCTGGGGAAACCACGGGCCACAGACTGAGAATCCACACTGAAGGCAAACACCTGAGAGAGAGGACGTCATCAACACCAGAACTCTACAACTATCATCTTTATTATTTCATTTTTATCTTCTTTATTTGGGAGAATCCTAGAGAAACAGTGCAGATCAATATTTATATAAGGTGTGTGTGTGCATGCCTGCGTGCGTGTGTAAGTGTGTGTGTTCCAATCATTTTGACAAACCAAAAAACAGTTGTTTTTTTTCAAGCTTTACTTGAAAGGGTAAACACTAACTGCTGCAAGTAAACAATGTGTTGCTATGGAAGCTACTACATGCTCCAAGCTGAGATCTGCACCAGTTCAGGACCAGTCCAGGGCTGGTCCAGGATCAGTCCAATCTACAGTATGTTTTGTTTGAACCATAGAATCTGATTCATAAATCCATTGATCGCTGACATTGTGTTCTCACCAGAGCTCCCTTGAAGAAGTAGATGTTGCCGTCTCTGCGGTCGAACACAGCTGTGTCGATGGGAGCTGGGACCCCAGGGAAGCCCTCTGTGATTGGCCGAGGGTAGGTCTGACCATCTGGGTCCCTCCTGAAGACCTGGTCCTGGTCACTGTCATACCTCCAGAACTGAGAACCTGAGACACACATGTTGGACAGGACTCAAACGCCTTTTATCAGTGGGGGATTTAGATCTGGAGCTTCAGATTTATCCACTTTATTGAGAACTAAGGTCAAAAAGTTTCCTATGTGACAACTGTGGGAAAGGTTGGCGTGTTAATTGTAAGGCGGGTAAATGCCTAGTGGTTTCGACACACCAGCCCTGTTGCTCAGTGTAAAAGATAGAGGAGACCTGTGTTTTGGCTCAGGGGGAATTACTTCTGTATGAATAGTATAGTCTTATATTTACCCTTGAAGAAGTAGACGTGGTCCTTGCGGCGGCTCCACACGTGCACGAAAGCGTCAACGCCGCTGAAGGGGAGTCCTCTCCAGCCGCTCTGGACCGAGACCGGGTCCCCGTACCGGGTCCTGTTGTTCCGGTTCTCGTAGAGCCAGTACCAGCCCTCCCTCATGAAGTAGGTGTTGAAGCGGACCACCACCTCCCCTGAAGGCGTCCGCTCGGTGCGGATCCAGTCAAAAACTGTGCTGAAGCGCCCCCTGCAGCCTCCTGCTGGGAGCACACCGTAGACAACCAATAACAACAAATATCATGCATTATTATTATTACTAATAATAATACTACAGGGGAAAGGAGGAGGTCCTATATACTCACCGTAGAGGTTCTGGATGGCTCTGCGGTCAGTCCAGTCCATCTCAAACCTGGACTCTTGGGGCAGGTAGCTGGGCTGCATGATGGAGCCGGCTCTGTGGATGTGGGGGAGGCCCAGGACGTGACCGATCTCATGCACTGCCACCTGCAATGGAACCAGTGCTATTATCACTGACCCTCAGTACTCCCCCCCTCACCTATTCATGAGGGATGAGCTTTGGGTTATGAACAAAAGGACAAGATCACATATAGAATCAGACCACATGATTCTCCTCCAGAGTGAAATAGAGGAGCTGAGTTACACAAGATGAGCTCGGAGTAGAGCCACTGCTCCCCCACATCAAGAGGAGCCAGCTCAGGTATGTATATGAAAATATAGATATATGATAGAACCAAATTGTTTTAGCGGCATGAACATAGACATTGAATTTACAGTAGTAGTAGATTTTATGTAGTTAGAACGTTTGGTATCCCAGCTTTAAATACTGTACTTAAATACCATGAGGGTATTGCACAAAGTGACTGAACCTTGAGCAGACTGATGCCTTTCCCAGCGTTGGGGCCAGTGAAGTGTTCGTCATCGTCAAAGTGGATGTCTCCTAAGAACCAGGCGTGAGCAAACTCTCTGCCCGAGCCATCGAACCTCTGCTTACAGCCCAAGTGTCGACCTGAAGCACAAACCTACTGTGAGATTTACTGCGGGACACCACTGACCTCCATACAAGAGACAGTGGAATAATCTCTTCTTTATTCAGACTCCAGGTCCAGACCAGAACATGAAACACAGACACCAAAAGACAAAACTCACGTGAAAAAATATTCAGACGAGATTCTAACTAACAACTTTTATAGTGTTTCCATAGCTGCGAATGGGACCAGCAGCAGCACTAGGGTTTACCAGCAACACCCCCAGAGTCATTGAGGCAACAAATGAATGAACAGAGAGAAAGACAGGATAGACCAGAGCGAGGGACCAGAAAGAGAGAACAGATAGAAGAGAGAAACCAGAGTGAGACAAGAGAGAAAGATGAGACAGAGAACAGAAAGAGAGAACGATTAGAAAGAGACCAAAGAGAACAGAAATAGAGACCAGAGAGAGAGAGACCAGATAGGGACAAGATTATGTTATGTTATTGGAAGGAAGAGTCTGTTTCTTTTCAAATCAAATCAAATTCATCATTTTGGGAAATCTTGGAATTGTGGTCCATCGTGCTTTTTTTTAGATCTAATTGTGTTCAGCTAAGAAACCATGAACCGATGAATGGACTGAACAGATAAAAACCGACATATCTGTGTGTGTGATCAATGTTGAGTTGGCGTCCCTCACCCGTCCCGAACCCCAGCCGGATGTCTACCTCCTCCAGCGGCGACGTGGTGTCCTCGATGAAGTCCAGGGGGCAGACTTCACTCCACATCCTGAAGGCCAGTCGAAACACGTACCTCTGCTCCTCCACCGAGAGCTGGCTGCTGTAACCTTCTCCCATCAGACGCCATCGCAGCACGGACTTCGAAAACGCCGCAAAACCGTCTGCGTCTCTGCGGACACGGCCTCGAAGACCTTTAACGTTTCTGCGTCTATGGTTACGACTGGAGAGAAGAGTCAAAAGATGCCGTTTCCTTTGAGTTAACTTATAGTTTTTGGACATTCCGGGATTGTGGCCTTTGTCACTTGGGTCAAAATCGCTGGTAGAACTTGACTTTAATGTTGTTTCACCTGTAGAATGGTTCTTATCTGAAAAAATTTGGTTCTTCCAGTCTTCTTTACCATCAAATCTGGTAGAAAGATGCAGTTTCCTTTGATAAACGTTATCTTTTTGGGACGTTTTGGAATTTTCATCTATTGCGTCTTCGTCCATTGGATAAAAACTGTTGTGAGACATTGAATTAATTGCCTTTTTAACTGCTGCATTTTTCTTTGGTGCTTTTTCTTTGGTCATTTGGTCATAACCTGTGTCAAAACTGTTGGTAGAATTCAAATTGGTTTCATTTGACACATTTTTAAAGCTGTTGTCAGTAGCAGAGCCCATTCCTCCAGCTCTGTAATCCATATTTTGCATATCTCCACTAGTGTCATTGCTTATTGGCTCATAATTGGTAGAATTATGGTTGGTTCTAGAATTTTCCGTAACTTCATCCAGAGATAAAAGCAACAACTTCCCCACATGGAATTCCAGTGAACCGTCCACGTCTCTGCGTCTACGATTGCGATTGGAGAGTAGAGTGGAAAGATGCAGTTTCCTCTCAGTAACTTTTTGGAACATTTTGGAATTGTCGTCCATTGCGTCTTCGTCAATCCGATCAAAATTGAGGGTCAACGTTGCGTTTCTCGTCATTTCAACAGTATAATTTCTCTCATTTTGGGTTTCTTTAGTAGTATCATTGTTAAACTCATCCAAAGAAAGGAAAACGGTTTTATTGAGTAAGTCATTGAACATTTTTTGGTGCATAATTTCCATTGAGCTATTGGAAACTGGATCAGACTTAGCAGTAGTGTTTGAACTGGTATCGATGGTATGGTTTGAGACTGGGTCAAAATTACTTGTAAGTTTTGGGCGGATCTCCTCTTTTGGACGATTATTTGTGGTGTGAATGTAATGTACGTCATCTTGTAAATACTGGCTCTCGGCGGTTTCAAAGGTCAAGTCCAAATTTTCAATGTCATCATTTTGGTCGGAGCTATCGAGAATGGTGGAACTTGGAACGGCGTCAAAACTGTCCACAAATGTTGGCTGTGTTTCTGTGTTGACGTCATTAAAATATCTGGGAGCAGAGTCTAAAGTTTCATCTCCAGATTGTTCCAAAAAAACATTATCAACATGAGTTTCGATCTCAGAGGACTGGCTTGAACTGTTCAGCAATTTCTTGTTCAAAATGTCAAACGTTTTATCACCAGATAATACTGTACTATTATCCAAGACTGCAGAATGGTCTGAAACTTGGACAAAACTGTTCAAAGATCTCGTCATATTTAAAGTATTTGTGTAGTTAGTATGTAGTAAATATAAGGGACTCCCAGCAGTATGCGATCTTTTGTCCCAACTTTCTGTAAAGGATTGTTGGTGAGTTTCTGTCTCAGAGTGTGGCATGTCGTCAAAACGTTGGTCCAAAATGTCCATAGGTAAAGTTTCATTACTGAATACGACAGTGCTGTTGTCGATGACTTTGGAATACTGTTGAAAACTGTTGTCATTGTTTGAGTCTGGCTCGTGGCTGGAACTGTTTGTGTTAATATAGTTTTGCGAATCAGAATAGTGGGGGTCATTACCGCTCAAGTGTCCATCTCCAGAATGCTCAAAAAACACATTTTCGATATTAGATCCTACAGTTACAGACTCTGAGGTCACATTCAGCTCCAAATATTCTACGTCTGAAGTTGTATTACCAAATTTGTCACTACTTTTGCCTGAGGTTTTGGACTGGTTTGGAAATGGGTCAAAGTTATTGGCAATTTTTGAGCTTCTCTTGACTTCAGAAATATTATTGCCGTCGTTCCAACTGTTTTCTGAATCGTGGCTCATAATGTTAAAACGTCCATCTCCAGATTGTTCCGAATCAAAGTTTTCGGGATCTGATTCTACATGAGTTGCAATCTCTGAGGTCTTGTTCTCCAAATTCACATTCTCTAAAATGTCTAAATTGGAAGTTTTATTTCCAAATACGACACTACTTGTGCCTGAGGCTTTGGGATGGTGTGAATTGGAACTGCTCAAACGTTGTAAATCCTCTTCTGAATACATTCTGCTCTCAAAACTCTCAACTCTGTCATCTCCTGAGTGTTCAGTATCTGATCCACTGCTTTCAAAGTTATTGTCTAAATATTCAAACGATGATGATTCAATAGACTTTTTGACATTTCTATTATCTAAGACGTTGGACTGATTTAGAAAGGGATCAAAATCATCGTCAATCTTTGGGTTTGTCTTGTCTTTAGAAAGATTATTTATATCATTCCAACTGTTTTCTGAAAAGTTGCTTGGTATATTTTCATCTCCAGATTGTTCCGAATCCAGGTTTTCAATGTTTGGAATCTCAGAAGACTCCTGTGCTACATTGTCAAGATTTTGATCAAGATTTTGGACAAGATTTTGGTGGTGATTTTGGTCAACAAAGTCCAAATCTGCAGCTTTGTTTCTAAACTCGACGCTACTATTGACTAAGATTTGCGAATAGTTTGGAGCGAGGTCAAAATTATTCTCATCATTTGGAATTTCTGAATAATTGTATGAGTTGTTGAAACTTTCTAAATCGTCTTCTAAATCGTAGCTTGGAAAACGTTCAATTTTCGTGTCCAGATTGTCGTTTGGATTTGGGACAAAGTTATTCTCTGTGTTGTCCAACGTCTTGTCCAAATCTCCCATCTCCAAATTCTCCAGAGCTTCTTCGGTAAACTCTGCTTCTATGTCTGGGACTCCACACCGGGGCTGGTTCATGGCTTCTTTTGTGGCCTCGTCCAAAACCCCGGTCACTGGGAGTCCAGACAGCACCTGGAAGTCTCGGAGCGCACCGGTGAATTGTGGGTCGTGTAGTGTTGGTTTGGGGTCTTCACGAGAGCGGGAGGCAGCGGAACCCTCCTCCAGGCTGAACTCATGCAGGTCCAAGAAGGAAAAGTCTGGCTCCTCTGGCTCCTGGAAAAGGAAATCCTCCCAGTTCACCGGCTTCAGGAACCCGTATTTAGACAGGAACAGCTGAGGAGCAAAGAGTCGTGTTAAAGAACTAGTATCAAGGATTAGTTTTAGCAGGTAACAGTGATGATGGGAAAATGTACTGTGAATCAAGTATGAAATGCTATTGACAAGCGGGAGAGACCAGAGAGAGACCAGAGAAAGAGAGAAAAAGAGACCAGAGGGAGAGAGTAGAGATACCAAAGAGAGAGAAAGAAAGACCAGAGAGAGAGAGAGAGAGAGAGGCCAAAGAGAGATCAGACCTGATTAGTAACATGAATTGGCAGTTTGGTGGTTCTAGGCATACACTTCTCTCCCTGGTCTCTCTCTGGTCTCACTCTGTTCTCTTTGGTCTCTCTGGTCTTCTCACTTTTCTGTCTAAAAAGGCTTATCTAAAGATGTGACACAGGGACATACATGCATGCGAAAAGGATTTAATTATTCTTTTGTGTATTGAAATGTAGGAACCCTAGCTTTACGCAAAGATAAAGTCACCGCGATAAAAACACACATATAAAGCATATTTAAATCAATAGATTCAATGGTAACATGGCCCTTTAGTCCCCCTCGCTGACCTCTACTCTCACCTCTGCAGTGTGGCTGTCTGTGATTGGCTGAGCTCGGTGCTGGCTCTCACTCTTCAGGTCAGAATGGTCGCGCTGGTGGAAGAGTCTCTCCGCATCTGAGCTGATGCCGGTCCACACGGTCACGAGAAGAACAATACAAAAAGGTCTCTGCTGGATGGAAGTCAGCATCGTGAGCTCTGTCACTGTCACGTTAAAGTAAAGTGGAGTTGTAGAAGGATGCTGCAGTTATATAGAGCAATATAGGCTCCTCCCACTCTCAGGTGTGACTCTGCCCCTCTATGGTGTGACTCCTCCCACTCTCCGGTGTGAGTCCGCCCCTCTATGGTGTGACTCCTCCCATTCTCAGGTGTGACTCCGTCCCCTCCCAGTAATTCGGAACATCCATCCATCCATCCATTTTCTACCCTTTAATCCATTTCTGGGTCAGGGGGGTGGCAATCAGAGATGCCACCCAAGTCTCATAGCACCAGCCCCTCACTGACCCTCTGCAGGTGGTGAGTCCACAGGAGGACGGCTGCTCTCTGAGTGAGAGCATAGCCTTGATCTTTCAGTGGGGGCTTTGGGCAAAGTGGGGTTAAGTGTCTTGCCCAAGGACACAACGACAGCAGTCATCAGTGGGAGTCGATGGAGAAGGTGCAGAGGTGGGAAGGTGGGAGGCCTCGACCCCAGGACCTTGTTGCTGGGAGGCACTAGGCCCTCTCAGGTGCGATGGGACACATGGGTGAGAAGCCTGCAGCTCTGTGCGAATGACTTTACTGTCGGCAGGTGTAACTTACGCATCATTAACCTGGAACAGACTCAAAAGATAAAGCTTCATAATCAAATCATGTCATGTGTAAGAAAGATCCCTGGGAGTCACTATTTGATTCTTGGAGCTGAGAGCTGATTGGCTGAGTGTGGGTTTGGCATATAATAGTAAATAAAATGCATCTCATATGTACTGTATAACACAAACCAGAGTGAGAGGCCAATGTGTAATCTGCGTAACCAGTATCAGGTCCTTCTTTAGTCCCTCTTGGTCCTGGTTCTGTCCTGGTACTAAAGGGTTCTAACTGACAGTGAATGGTCAGAGTGCTGCTGGAAGCCATGGTTACCAAGGATTACTGGTTTAAAGGAGTTTTACAAGAGTAGAATTGAGTAGGTCTGATGGAAACAGGGCTTTAGTTTAGGATTTATAATAAAAGGCTCTCAGTAGAAAGTTAATTTTGTGCTACATGCAATGTTTTATTTACAATATATTTTCATGTCACATATCACATGTTCAAAACTTGACACATAAATACACTTTAATAAATCTTCACAAACAACATTCAGAACAATAACTTACTCTGTGTAAAAAATGCCAGACTTTGGACGTTTTCTGAATAACACCAGAGTACAACCAGAACCAGGATGAGTAGAAGTAGAAGAATCTATCAAGCGTTGCTCCCAAACCGGTCTAATCACTTTAGTCTAGTCTGCAGCAGGCGTCTTGTTACTTTGCCTCTTTGACCAGAGATGGTCCAGAGAGAGACCAGAGATGGTTCAAAGAGAGACCAGAGAGAAACCACCAGAGAGAAAATCTAAACAATGAATCACATGCAGAAGGACTGTGTGCTTCATCACAATGATCAAAGTAAAGGAGTGGCCTATATGTGTCCAAATACATACATTACATTCCTAATATAAGCATGGATTATCCCTGCACTTTTAAATGCATCTTCTGGCTTTTGTCTATGGGTCTTTCAGTCCCTTGTATATCTCGTGCAGCAGTAGTAGTAGTAGTAGTAGTAGTAGTAGAGTCACTGCAGGGCGTTGTGGATAGCTGCACTCAGGTGTTGAGCTGTTGGTTTTTCGGCCACAGCTCTCACAGTGAGACCCTCGGCTTTCATGGCCTCCTCTGTGGTTGGACCAATCGCAGCAAACTGGAAAACAGAAAACAAGACAAGAAAATTAGCTGTTCTCTTTTCCCCAGAACCAGAGAGGGACCAGAGAGAGACCAAGGAGAGACCAGGGAGAGATCCCAGACAGTCCAGAGACAGAGGCCAGAAAGAGAAGGAAGAAGCGACCCAGGGTTTTTGCTCAATGTAAATAAGAGGTTCTTACTTTGACGAGACTCAGCTGGTCTCCCGAAAACCTCCGCACCAGCTCCAGACAGAACTTGACTCCGGACGGACTGAAGAAGGCCACACTCGCTGGAACGCCCTGGAAAGTTTTAAACTAGGGTTAAACATTGTAGTGAGTCTGTGTTAGCATTGTTCATCTGTAAACAGTCCGGGTTAGCATTGTCCATCTGTATACAGTCTGTGGGTTGGACACTACTTTGACTCAGATGCCCTGGATGGTGCTTACCTGCTCAGTGAAATAATTCTTGAGGTTTTTCTCCAGGTCTGGGTGTTCAGTAGTTTGATAAACAGTCAGAGTCTCCAGAGGAACACCTGCGAATACCAAAATATTGAATATGATCCATGTTATTCATACGTTTACTGGAACAGACTGGTCCCTGGTTTATGACAGGGGTGTTCTAAAACATACAACACACAATAAGGTAAATCCTCTCAGTAGCAGGAGAGGATTTACAGTACCTTTACAGATTCACAGTAACACTTTATACACTTTTCTAACCACCTGAACTCATGACTACTGAAGTGGGAGAGACAAGAGAAAGAGCAGAGAGAGACCAGAAAGAGAGATCTGTCATGTTATACTAGCGGTTATATGTTGTTGGAGTAAACATGTGAGGGACCAGTTGGAGATAAGTTTGTACCGTTGTCTTTCAGAGCCGTGGGCAGGACGTCTCTCTTGATGGAGCCACAGGGAAAGAACAGCGGAGGGATGTTCTTGTCTTCTTCTGAACGACAAACAGAAATGTGTCAAAGCGAGAGATGGAGAGAAAGGAACATGTTCAAATAACGCACTTTCAATGATAAGCTTCGACAGCACGTCCGCCGTCCCGCTGTCTTCTCCCAAAGGATCCAGGCCCAGACTTTCAACTGCGGAAATATCAGACACTTGAGAGAGACCACAGAGAAAGACCAAAAAACTATGTTGTTTTCTATGTTGTGGTCTATTTTTTTCAAATGTCATCTTTTGCAGACTTGTAAGAATTATTCCTGTGACTATTTTACTCTTTGGGCTGAGAGCTGATTGGCTGAGAGAGGGGGGCTCCTCTCCGCTGATCACCACTAGTGATAGAGGAAAACTGTTTTAGATGTTTGCAGGTTTATTACTGCATAATGATAGTAACTTCAGTAGCCCATGATCAAAATGAATGAATTTTTAGATGTTTTTCTTCTCCTCCTCCTCCTCCTCTCTCTGTGCCTGCTGTAGACACCTAACTGTGACTTGTGTTTGAATAATTTCCTCGAAAACCAAACAACTGAAAACAGAGGAAGCACTTCTGACACATCACTGTGAAATGCAGCTACAGATGACACACTTCCACCAATAAAGAAATAAAGAGACCAGTGAGAGACAACACACGCGCGCACACACACACACAGTGTGAATATATTGTGTATTATAATATACAGAGATTTGGGCTAGGATTAATAGTAATAATAGACACTTAAATGTAGGTTCTTCACCTCTGTTCAAAAACAAATGGATCCTGGAGATATTGGTCTTTTTTATACAGAGGCAGAAAAGAGAGGGATTATTTTAATAGTTTATGGTCTTGATTGAACTCTTCTTCTCACCTAAAGCAGCAGTAGCTTTCCCCACCACATACACGGACCTGCAGTTCCACTGGTCCTTCACAGAGCGCTCCCATTCTGGAAACACAGACACCATGAAACTACTGGTACTGCTCACCAGCTATTGTCATGTTTATCCATATACTTTCTATTACACATTCAACATGAACACAGATCATGTGTCTTTTCACCTTCCTTCCTCTCCTCCACACACATCCTCACGGCCTCCACAGCTCGGGGGCTGGTGAAGATCAGACCCCCGTGTTTCTCCGGCTGGAAAATCTACAGCAACAGTTTCAGTGTCTGAGGTTCTTTCTGTGAAGTGAGTTTAAACCGTACCTTGTCTGAGAGTGTGTTCAAGGAGACAAATTTGAAAGACAGCACTGGGATGAGAGTGGCTTTGTGTCCGCAAGCAGCCAGCTCCTGTTCAAACAACAGGAGAAAGTCAGCCTCAGTCCTGGATCTACAGCCTCAGTCCTGGATCTACAGCCTCAGTCCTGGATCTACAGCCTCAGTCATCCCACTCCCTATGGACCAATGGCTCCTCTGTGTTTGTTTGTTATCACATTTCCTGTCTTCAAACTTATTCTCTGATCTGTTGTTGAGGAATTAACAAGGAGACGACTGCTGTTGTGATGTAGGGCAATACAAGTACATTGAAATGAATGGAACACAACACCTAAAAATACTAGATTATAACATGCGTCTGCTTCAGAAATCTACATTATGTCATAAGTATAATTTGTTTACCTTTATGTATGGATCAGGCCCAGTATCTCCATCCCTCGGCTCTTTAAGGAGCAGCACATTCATCTTCACCAAGCCTCCAGATCTACTACCTTTAAAACAGATAGAAATAGAGAACCAGTCTGTGAACCCACACTGACAGCTGTTCTGTGTGGATGGGTGTGAAACGAGCAAACTACTCCCTTCTGCTCTGTCGCATGTTACGTGCTGATAACAAAGCTATCAAGTCTTTTCCTGAACCCTCACTGACTACATTTCATTTTGAAATCTATAAATGCTGCAAAATTGGACGTAAACACCGTGGTATGCCTTTGTTGACATTAGCTTTACGATGTGAGAAAGTTAGCCCAGTTGGCTGCACGGATCAAACTAAAATGTGCATGAGACTTTAATACAGAAACAGAATGTGACATATTTGTTCAGGTTTATTGGTGCAATGGATAAAACATTGCATAAAACACAAGAAAATACAAAGTTAAGAGTACCTCAAAAACACTACAGCTGACTTCATAACTCGGACTCGCAAACTGAAATGAAAAGGGGAGACAGACATGGGAAATAAATCAAATACGTCGTTTAATACACTAAAAAGACAAATTAAACCTACGTATTATGTAGATAATATGGTTATAACGTATATGTGCTAAAAGATAATACATTATATGACAAATGTAAGCATTCCATAAGTACTATTCACCCCCTATACCCCTATTGAGTGGAATGGTACGGTCTTGTAAACTAACTGCCACTATGCGACATCCTGGCTCCTTCGCTGTTTCGCCAACGGCGTCTGGCGTTGATTAAGATCCAAAATGGCGTCCTCCGTCGCGCAGTTTCCCCATTTGCTCAAAGACGATGTCTACGTCCAAAATCCAAATACACGACCTACTTTTTATGCTTCCTTCTCGTTAAAATTGGCATACTGGATATTCAGTGTACAAAAGTAGCATTATGTAGTATGTTAGACATAGTTTTATTTAAATAGGCAATTTATTCCTTTCCAATATTAAAATGAAAGTACGAAGGAGTATTTAGTAGATGACGTAGTTTGAATTTGGATTCAGCCAGCGTCTCCTCTAGTCCGGTTTCCACGCGTGTTTGGATCTAACTACGCAGCAGACAGCATGGCCTCTTCTGCCAAACGGAGGGCGGTGGGTTTAGGGGAGAATCCCGGGGAGAGGGACCACAGCTCGGATGAAGAATCAGAGGAGTCCGCGGGGTCTGGAGAAGATGAGAGTGAAGATTCTGAGGAGGAAATCCACGAGGTGCGAGAGCTGTGCTAAGCTAATGTGGCTACATCAGCTGTCAGCTAATAACAACACGTGGGATGCGTTACTACTACTGCTACTGCTACTATTACTACGATTATTACTACCACTACTAATTGATACTAACACTACTACTACACTATTAGTGTTACTATTAGCTTTAAATGCGATTATTGCCTACTCGGGCTACTTTTGTGTCACTTGTACTTTTTAGTTACTTCTTTTACTGTTGCTACTACTACCATTTCTACTCCTCCCACTTTCCCTGTCTATGCCACAGATATGTTTCATACATTTCTCAATTATTTGACCCTAACCACTGATTCCATTGATATTATATATCATATTATAAACGTATGCTAATAAAAGAATAAGTTCAATTTAGAGCCAATGTTAATAAAATATATATAAGTGAGGTCTGTGTACGGTGGTTGAGTTGTCAGAACTCTCGCTTCTCCGCAAGAATGTCCTGGGTTCGAATCCCACCGGAAAGCGTGTAGGTGCGTAGGTTTTCTTCTGGTGCTCCGGTTTGCCAAAACATGTACAATAGGGCAAGGGCTCTCCACTGATTTTAAGTATTTGAGATAATAAACTATGAAGATAATCCAAACTAACGTGGGATGTAGAGCTCCATGTTAGAAGAATGAAGACAGTGGTGTGAAGCAGAGAGGACTGTTTTTCAGCTTTATCTTCATGATCTCATCATCACTGCTGTTTCCTGGTTTTTAAACTCTCTGTGCCTCTTCCTTTCTCTCTCCCACCCTTTTTCCTCTCTCCTCCCTCCCCCCTCCCTCTCTCTGCAGGAGGTGATGGTGGACTTTGAGGCCCACAGCATCACACACAGTGACTTCAGTGGGATAAAGAAGCTCCTGCAGCAGGTGAAGCATCAGAACATGAGAAACCCTCCTCCTGCTCCTCCACCTCTGCTCACTCTGCTCCCTCTGTCTCTGTTTCAGCTGTTCCTCAAAGCTCACGTCAACACAGCGGACCTCACCGACCTCGTAATCCAGCAGGCCCACATCGGCAGCGTGATCCGGGTCAGGACCAACTTCTACTGTCTCTGAGGACCTCACACTATCAGAGACCAGAGAGAGACCAGAGAGAGACCAGAGAGAGACCAGAGAGAGACCAGAGAGAGACCAGAGAGAGACCAGAGAGAGACCAGAGAGAGACCAGAGAGACCTCACAGAACCCTCACTTCTACTGTCTCTGGAGGATTTATTAGTTCATATCGCAAGTGTTTGTTCAGGATCACATTATTTTTAAACATTTGTTTTTCGTCTGCAGCAGGCAGAGGTCCCCGAGGACAGTGATGACGAAGACCCTGACCAAGTGTTCGGCTTCATCTCCATGATCAACCTCACAGAGAGAAAGGTACTCTCCCTTTCTCTATCTCTGTCTTCTTTCATGTCTGTGTCCTGCTGTGACATGCTCTGGTCTCTCTCCTCCCTCTCTCTGCTCCCTCTTTCCTTTTACTCTCTCTTGTCTCCTGTGTCCTGCAATAAGATGGTCATCTCTCTCCTCTCTCACTCCTCCTCCTCCTCCTTCTTCACCCTCCCTCTCTTCCCTCCCTCTCTCCCCTTTCTCTCACTCCTCCCCCTCACCCTCTCTTTCCTCGCTCCAGGGCGTTCAGTGTGTGGAGGAGGTGAAGGACCTCCTCCTGGACCAGTGCCAGAGGAGCAGCTCAGCAGCAGACAGTGAGGAGCTGGAGAAGCTTCTCTCAGACCAGAACAGGTCTGTGGGCCTCCTGCTGAGCGAGAGGTTCATCAACGTCCCTCCTCAGATCGCCCTCCCCCTGCACAAGCAGCTGCAGTAAGTCTCTCTTGTCGCTCTCTGGTGTCTGCTGAAATACTATTCTGGAACCTGATACAAACACAATAATATTTTTCCTGTGTGTTCAGGGAGGAGATGGCGGAGGCTCAGCGCACCAACAAACCCAGCGGTCGGTGTCACTTTTGTCTGATGATCAGTAAAACCTGCAAAGAAACCTCCAAGAACAACAGCCGCGGAGACAAGGACCAGATCCTGTTTGTGAACGCAGAGGAGGAGTTCTTCTATGAGGTCTGTACCAGGAAGTCCAGAGAGAGAGACCAGAGAGAGAGAGACCAGAGAGAGAGAGACCAGAGAGAGAGAGACCAGAGCGAGAGAGACCAGAGCGAGAGAGACCAGAGCGAGAGAGACCAGAGCGAGAGAGACCAGAGCGAGAGAGACCAGAGCGAGAGAGACCAGAGCGAGAGAGACCAGGGAGAGAGAGAGAGGCCAGAGATAGAGACCAGATCTGATTACAGACAGAAGCAAGTGATGCCATCTTTCCCCAGCTAATGTCTCTCCTACCCCTCCCTCCCCCCTCACAGGAGGCATCGTTAAAGTTCCATTACTCGGTGGAAGGGGAGACGGACTCGTGCCTCAGCGGTCGATGGTCGTTTGATGATGTTCCCATGAAACCGTTCAGAACCGTGATGGTGATTCCTAGTGAGAGGCTCCCAGTGATCATGGACAAACTCAGAGAACACCTCACCCTCTGACCAGGGACTGGAACTGGCCCCTCTCTCCTCCACCCTCTTTGGCCTCTTTCGGAAATAAAATTTCAATTAAAATCTTGTTAAAAAATGTTTTATATTTGTGTATATCATTTTCAGAGCATCATTCATAAATGGGTAATAAATATGTTGAAGTCATTTTGAGCTTTTAAGCTCAGAGAAACTGCATTTGTCCCACAGTGGAGAAATTTCAGTGTTGCAGCACACTGAAGCCCTGTTTCCACCAGCACTGCTCAGCTTTCCACCTGAGTGTGTTAGAATAGTAGTACCAACTCGGCCTCTGTCTACAACCTCGGATCTACAGCCTCAGTCCTGCTCCCTATGGACCAATGGTTCCTATGTGTTTTTTATTGTATTTCCGGTGTTAGATTTTCTGGTCTCTCTGAACTCTGATCCGTTGAAACTCATCTAAACCAGTAGAGGTCGCCACTTGACGATGGGCGTTTCATAAAAAGTGTTTTTTCTCCCGCACGCAAACAGTCACCGCGTCTGCCGCGCGAGAATACGGACTGACGTAGTGACGTGATTCTGCAGCAGCCTCACCACAACAACAACAACATCTGGACCAGGAACCAGACCAGACCAGAGACTAGACCAAGAGGGAGACCTTGGACCAGACATCAAAACGCACAGAACAGAGCGAGAAGCAGCTCAAGAGAGGGACCAGCGCATAGAAAAGAGTCCAGGATCCAGAGACCAGGACCAAGACCATGGGTTTTTCTGCTCACGTCGTGTGCGCGCTCATGCTGCTGTGGCGCGTGCAGCAGCGCGTGGAGGGGTGCAGCTGTGCCCCCGTGCACCCGCAACAGGCGTTCTGCACCGCGGACGTGGGTCAGTCCAGTGTGTGTTTGTGTGTGTCTGTGTGCGTCTCTGAGTGTGTCATGTCTGCAGTTCATTACAGCTTCTGCAGTAATGACAGTGAAGCGACAGGTTGTGTTTGTCGTAGTTTGATTCATCAACAACAGATCAGAAAATCAAACACAGGAAATGTAATAATAACAAACACATTGAGTCATTTGTCCATGTCCCGGATTATCACTGTCCTTAGACCAGGACTGAGGCTGTAGATCCTGTAGCTGCAGTTATGGTGTTGACTCTGTTCTATGGGAAGGATACATCTGTCAGATATAGGTACCACAGGACGTCAGGACACAGTCCAGGTCTAATGTGAGAGGACTTCAGGACAGAGACCTGAGACCAGGACTAATGTGAGAGGACTTCAGGACAGAGACCTGAGACCAGGACTGATGTGAGAGGACTTCAGGACAGAGACCTGAGACCAGGACTGATGTGAGAGGACTTCAGGACAGAGACCTGAGACCAGGACTGATGTGAGAGGACTTCAGGACAGAGACCTGAGACCAGGACTGATGTGAGAGGACTTCAGGACAGAGACCTGAGACCAGGACTGATGTGAGAGGACTTCAGGACAGAGACCTGAGACCAGGACTAAGCAGATGTCGTTGTGGAGATGGCGAAACCTCGACTTATGTGGAAACACACTTCTCTCTTGTGCAAAGTCTGTGGGACATTTCATTATCTGGCAACGCAACAGGAACATGTGATCACAGCTGGTCCTCATGTTAAACAGACAGTTTCTGGACAGTCATGGTCCTCTGAACAGTCATGGTCCTCTGGACAGTCATGGTCCTCTGAACAGTCATGGTCCTCTGAACAGTCATGGTCCTCTGGACAGTCATGGTCCTCTGAACAGTCATGGTCCTCTGGACAGTCATGGTCCTCTGAACAGTCATGGTCCTCTGAACAGTCATGGTCCTCTGGACAGTCATGGTCCTCTGAACAGTCATGGTCCTCTGGACAGTCATGGTCCTCTGAACAGTCATGGTCCTCTGGACAGTCATGGTCCTCTGAACAGTCATGGTCCTCTGGACAGTCATGGTCCTCTGAACAGTCATGGTCCTCTGGACAGTCATGGTCCTCTGGACAGTCATGGTCCTCTGAACCTTCAGAGTCTCTCTCACTTCTTTAGATCAGTTTTTCCAGACAGAAAAGTGAAACAGAGAGGACCAGAATCCCTCGGCCAATCAGCTCTCAGCCCAAATAGTCAAATAGTGACTCACAGGGATCTTTCTTACACTTAGATGAAAACAGAGAGGCGTGTAAATGTTTTACTTTCACGCTCTGTCGGGGCAAACACGTGTTACTTACATGAAAGCAAAAGTTGCATGTCTTAGTTTTGAGTCCTGAGTCCTGGACTGGACCAGGACCAGGACCTGGACCAAGAATGTCCTCTGTGTTTATGGTTGTTTTGTGTGACGCTCTGAACATAGCAGCAGCATGAGGTCGTCCTCAGAGACTTGGTCCTGATCCAGATTCTGCTTCTGTCAGAAGGAGAGGTTCTCAATCTATCTGACTCTGTGGCTGAGAGCTGATTGGCTGAGGGAGGGTGGTCCTCTTGGTTTCACTTTCTGTCTGAAAAAACTGATAAAGAAGTAATAGAGACCAGATATACAGAGTCTCTCTGGTCTCTCTTTCTGATAGTAGCAGTAGCAGGAGTAGCACTAGTAGTAGTAGTAGCAGTAGTAGCAGCAGTAGCAGTAGTAGTAGTAATAGTAGTAGTAGTAGTAGTAGCAGCAGTAGCAGTAGTAGTATTAGTTCCTGATTTCTTGTTGCTTCCAGTGATCCGAGCTAAAGTCGTGGGAGAGAAGGAGGTGAATTCTGGGAACGACATCTATGGAAACCCCATCAAGAGGATCCAGTATGACGTGAAGCAGGTCAAGGTGAGAGTCACTGTGGAACTACAGGTTACAGATGACAGATTATAGTTTATAGATAATAGTGATGAGAGGAATCTAACCCCAGACCTCTGCAGATGTTCAAAGGGCCGTCCCAGGACATCCACGCCGTCTTCACGGCTCCGGTCTCAGCCGTGTGCGGAGTGACTCTGGACACAAGCGGCAAGAAGGAGTACCTCATATCCGGTATTACTATCTGGTCTGCCTCTGGTCTCTCTCGGGTCTCTCTCGGGTCTCTCTCTGGTCTCTCTCTGGTCTCTCTCTGGTCTCTCTCTGGTCTCTCTCGGGTCTCTCTCTGGTCTCTCTCTGGTCTCTCTCTGGTCTCTCTCTGGTCTCTCTCTGGTCTCTCTCTGGTCTCTCTCTGGTCTCTCTATGGTCTCTCTCTGGTCTCTCTCTGGTCTCTCTCGGGTCTCTCTCGGGTCTCTCTCGGGTCTCTCTCTGGTCTCTCTCTGGTCTCTCTCTGGTCTCTCTCGGGTCTCTCTCGGGTCTCTCTCGGGTCTCTCTCGGGTCTCTCTCGGGTCTCTCTCTGGTCTCTCTCGGGTCTCTCTCGGGTCTCTCTCGGGTCTCTCTCTGGTCTCTCTCTGGTCTCTGGTGTGTGCTATATAAATAAATGTCTTCCTCTGCAGGTAAAGCAGACTCTGGGGGCAGTATGCACGTGACTCTGTGTGACTACATCCAACCCTGGGATTCTCTGAGCGCCACGCAGAAGAAGAGCCTGAGCCAGCGCTACCAGATGGGCTGCGACTGCAAGGTGAGGAGGAGGT
This sequence comes from Knipowitschia caucasica, assembly GCA_964034765.1. Classification (NCBI taxonomy): domain Eukaryota; kingdom Metazoa; phylum Chordata; class Actinopteri; order Gobiiformes; family Gobiidae; genus Knipowitschia; species Knipowitschia caucasica. The sequence continues at coordinate 9,055,138 of OZ035845.1, read as the reverse complement.
GTGAGGAGGTGTAGACCTTGATGGTGTCTGTCTCCGCAGACCTTGATGGTGTCTCTCTCCTCAGACCTTGATGGTGTCTCAGACCTTGATGGTGTCTCTCTCCTCAGACCTTGATGGTGTCTCAGACCTTGATGGTGTCTCTCTCCTCAGATCGTGCGGTGTCAGTCTCTGCCGTGTGAGGTGTCGGCCCCAGAGGAGTGTCTGTGGACTGACCTGATGATAGAGAAGCAGGTGTACGGGCGGCAGGCGCAGCATTACGCCTGCGTGAGGCGCTCTGACGGATCCTGCTCCTGGTACCGAGGCGTGGCTCCGCCCAAGAAGGACTTCCTGGAGGCTGAGGACCCCTAGTGGCCGGCTGCAGAACTGTAGCTCCCAGAAGGACTATTATGGTCTTTAGTCTGTTCAAACACACCTGGAGCTGTGGGACACGCACACACACACGCACACACACATGAACACACACAGAAAAGGATGAAGGCTCTCATGCAGGGCATCTTGGGTAATTCCAGACACCCTCTGCATGACACTATGGCCGCTCAGAGGAGTAACCGTAGCAACAGGCTTGTATCACTGCGCTGCCGAACGGAACATTTTAAGAGATCCTTTGTTCCTTCGGCTGTTAGACTGTACAGAAACCTGGATGGGTTTTCTGCTGCTGGACACCTGAATTTCTCCTACGGGGGATCAAGAAAGTATCTATCTATCTATACACACATACACACAAACACAAACACAGCGCCAGGTCTGTTTATGATAGGAACAGTCAGTGACATAGACAGAAAAGAGTGACATCATCACTGGTGACATCATCACTGAGGCTGGCGTCAGGCGGAAAACTATTTTTGTTTTAAACTTCTGGGAGGATTTAGTTTTTTCTTTTATTCCTTAGCTCTTGATTTAAAGCACTTTTTACGTTGTGTCTTCATCCTTTTGAACAGCAAATAGAGTTAAAGAAACCATGAAATATGTGGAGGACTTGGAACCAGAGCAACGAGAGGCTTAAGCCCCATTTCCCTCTACTCTACTCTAGAGCAGAGTATTCTTCTCTGCTCTACCCTACTCTTCCCTACTCTACTAAGTTTCATAGAAAATGCCACTCTCGCCTCTTTGGTTCCAAGCCTGGTTTACCAGTGGTCCCTTACTGGCCACTCTAATGCTACAGCTAACAGCGAAGCTAACCCAATTTGAAAACACGTGAAAACAATCATTATTTCTTTGTATCATGTTCATGTTTTTTCGTAGCTGTACAGAAATCTGCAACTATTCTGTTGTTTTCAATGATCCTCTGCTTTCAAATAGATTTGCACTTTTTGGGAAAACTTTTGGGTGAAGAACCTGCTTTTTGTGTCCATATGTTTGTAAGTGATATATTCAGACCTAAATCAAGAGAAGGCGATTCAATCTTATCGTAATTTTTAAGTTTTAGTTTACTCCTAGCTTTAGCAACATATGTGCTGTTTTATGCGCTGCCATGACGACAGCACGAGCAGAGCCTGTGTTATTTAAAGGAATAATTTCAGTTTTGTTACAGAAAAAAAAACTGGGAAAGATTGTGCATGAAAAAGACTGTCAAGAGTTAAAATGTCAATTAATCAGTATTATCAATAAAACCCAACGTTTCAAAAAAGAAAAGAGCATTTAATGTTTTGTTTTTTAAAAAGATTTTTATTTTTGGCCTTTTTTTTAAGCTACACCCTAGCCTGGTCGTATCACACCATTGTACAAATTACATTTCGTACTAAGGTCTGGAGGCGCTCCATTGAGCTCCGTTTACAGGTGGGAGGGGTTAACTCCTTTTGCAGATTGAAACGATTGGATCTGAGTTTACCGTGACGTATGTAGTGCGCCCGAGTCTGTCGTTTACATTTAGCCTAGCCATCTCCTTTGCCGCTAACGGAACCCGTGGGGAGTAGCGCCACGAATTTTGCCCGCGATTATATTTGCTAAATTTCGGGTGTTGCCTCCCGCGTTCGTTGATTGGTCGGATGGAATTCAACCGATTGTAATCGCAAACACAGGGACCAGACCCGGCTAGTTACACCCATAAAATCAATCTTTAATTTACTCATACATGTATCCTTTGGGGAGCTGAAGAGGGTGTGAGCTACAGGTTGGAGACCTCTGCTGTCCGCCCCTGGTGGACACTATAAAAAGTACAGCTTTTAGGTACTTCTCAGTCTTGAGTTGATTCCTGGTTCAGCTTTTGCCGTTTCTGTACAACTTTATAACATTTAAACCAAAATGATTCCAAAACAAAGTTATTTTAATCACGTTTTTTATTTTTCTTAATTCATTCTTGTTCATTTCACCCCATGTGCTTCGGTCTGCAGCTCCACAGCGCCCCCTATGGCTCCCCATATCTAAAAGGTAAATCTCACATGGATCAGTGGATTTTTCTCTTTTAGATTCAGAAACGTGTATTGATGACTTGGGGACTAATGTAACAGACCTGTGTGAGCAGAGTTTTCTTTTACATGGTCAAACTTCACCATGAGCACTTCGCTGTTGGGCTTCATTAAGCTAGCAATAGCATTGTCCATCTGTGTACAGTCAGTTTATAACTTAACCCTCCGAGTCCAGCCTCATGTCACAGTGAGCAGTTTCAAGGCACAGGAGAAAGTGTCAAAGTAAAGAGATATTTGTCTTAACGTTTTTTTTTTTTAAGTAAAATGTTAGGAACAAATCAGACACAGTGATAAAAAGACTGAGTCACTATTTGTCTCTTTGGGCTGAGAGCCAAGTGACGAGACAAAGGCAAAAAATACATGATGTGAAAACTAGTGATGAATCCATCAACAAGTTCCAAGTGTTTCAAAGTCAGGTACCGCAGCTTTAAGCAGAAAAACAAAGGTTTAAGGTGGAGCTGGTGGCGCCACCCGGTGGCAGAACAGGGTTTAACAGGGAGAAGTTTATACCGACGTGTGTTTGGTCCGTTTCTTCAACTTCGATTCACTGCCGTTTGTTCATTGATCAAAACTGAGACATAATCGTGTTAGCACCAACAGCAAGAACCCTGAAGGTCCAGGTCAAGTCCAGGTCTACTCCAGGTCCAGAGTCCAGGGTCTAGAGTCCTTTGTTGAAATAAACATATTTGATTTTGTCTCCGTGTTGCGACACGATGGAATCTCTGAGCTCTGGCTCCAGTTTGGAGACAGCCATAGAACTGAAAGAGACAAGAACAAGTTTAGAGACCTGACAGAGACCAGAGAGCCAGACCAGAGAGCCAGACCAGAGAGCCAGACCAGAGAGCCAGACCAGAGAGCCAGACCAGAGAGCCAGACCAGAGGGGGAGACCAGAGGGGGAGACCAGAGGGGGAGACCAGAGGGGGAGACCAGAGGGGGAGACCAGAGGGGGAGACCAGAGGGGGAGACATTATAACTACACATTCGTACCATTGTTGAGGGAAGAGGGAGCAGGCAGCAGGAACCATGAAGACCAAACTGAAGAGATAAACAACTATAAATGTAACAAGTTTATTATTATCTGTAATAAACCAGAAAAGTCACTCACAACACGCCGACCATCAAGACCTGGATCGGACCATGAAGGAACGTGATCCTCTGAAACAAAAGCAGTTTCAGCTTATTGTTTTTATGGAAGTGAAGGAGACCAGAGAGAGACCAGAGAGAAACACCAGAGAGAGAGAGACCAGAGAGACACCAGAGAAAGAGACCAGAGAGAAACACCAGAGAGAGAGAGAGACCAGAGTGTGTTTTAGAGTCTGACCTGCATGAACCGGAACCTCTCCATCCTCTGCATGATGATGGGCATGATGACTGCAAACACAGGAAGTGTGCAATAACGGGCTGTGTGCAATAACGGGCTGTGTGCAATGGTGCGGACTCTTAACACTGGATTATTTATGTGGACTGTACAGCTGTTTAAGTTGTTGTATTTAATGTTGTGACCCTGACCATGTGACCCTGAAACTATGGGACCCAGATGCAAATGTGCCTCTGGCTATAATCTGACATGTTTACATTCATGTTTCTAATGTGTCTGTTCATTGACCTGTTCCATTCAAAAAAAAAAAAAACAATTACAGTCTTCATTTAAACTGTGAGAAATGTTCAAAGTGCTTCATACTCATCCCAGGAGCCGCCATCGTGATCCGAGACACCACCACCTGCGTGATGCCTTTAGCTGCAGCTTTCTGCAGAAACACAAAGATTTTTAAAGCTGGGGGACGCAACTTTCAGACCACAACAAGAGTGAGAAGTAATAACATTCAAGGAGAATCCAGAGAGAGAGAGAGACCAGAGAGAGAGACCAGAGAGAGAGACCAGAAAGAGAGACCAGAAAGAGAGACCAGAGAGAGAGACCAGAGAGAGAGACCAGAGAGAGAGAGACCAGAGAGAGAGACCAGAGAGAGAGACCAGAGAGAGAGACCAGAGAGAGAGAGAGACCAGAGAAAAAGGAATGTTGCTCTCTCCTTGTTCACATTTTAAAGTAAGGAGGAACACCAGCTTTAACTGTTACAGAAAAGTGAAATAGTGTCGTCTCTTAAACCCTAAAGTCTTCATCACCTTCGACGCTCCCAGTTTGTTCCCGTTCTCGTCTGTGACCGTGATACCGTTCAGGATCTCTCTGTGGAACACAGACACAGCCTCAGTCCTGGGTCTACAGCCTCAGTCCTGGGTCTACAGCCTCGGTCCTGGGTCTACAGCCTCGGTCCTGGGTCTACAGCCTCAGTCCTGGGTCTACAGCCTCAGTCCTGGGTCTACAGCCTCAGTCCTGGGTCTACAGCCTCAGTCCTGGGTCTACAGCCTCAGTCCTGGGTCTACAGCCTCAGTCCTGGGTCTACAGCCTCAGTTCTTACTGCTGCCTCATCATGGGGATGTTGACACAGTTGGCTGAGGCGACGGCAGCGAAAGGAACCCAGCGGGCAACGAGGGGCGGGGCTTTCTGAGAGAAGGAAAGAGACCAAAGAATGATACAGACAGAGAAAGACCAGAGAGAACCAGAGAGAGAGACCACAGGTTGCTGGTACCTTAGTGTAGAGGTTGAGTCCCACAGCGGTGGCCAGAGCTGTGCTGGTGGCAGTGACATAGGCCACTCCAATCTGTCTGCAACACAACATCAATGAGACACACACACAGACAGACACACACAGACACACACTTACTTGGGAGTGATGGGAGAGGCTGCGTTCCTGTTGGTGTAGTTGACCAGAGCATTAAACGACTGGTTCACCCACTGCCAGAACACGACCGCAGGAACAGTCCTGAGACACGGACCATCAAGGGACAATCAGATAACCATGGAAACAATTATTGTCCCTCCCTCTCTGGTCCCTCTCTCTCTCTGGTCTCTCTCTCTCTGGTCTCTCTCTCTCTGGTCTCTCTCTCTCTGGTCTCTCTCTCTCTCTCTGGTCTCTCTCTCTCTGGTCTCTCTCTCTCTGGTCTCTCTCTCTCTGGTCTCTCTCTCTCTGGTCTCTCTCTCTCTGGTCTCTCTCTCTCTGGTCTCTCTCTCTCTGGTCTCTCTCTCTCTGGTCTCTCTCTCTCTGGTCTCTCTCTCTCTGGTCTCTCTCTCTCTGGTCTCTCTCTCTCTGGTCTCTCTCTCTCTGGTCTCTCTCTCTCTGGTCTCTCTCTCTGGTCTCTCTCTCTGGTCTCTCTCTCTGGTCTCTCTCTCTGGTCTCTCACCTGTAGAACTGGAGCATGAAGCCGGTGATGGCCATTCCTCCTGGGACCTGGAAGGACATGCGGCCGATCAGGTTCATCCTGTCGCCGGTGTCTGGGTGGAACGCAGAGTCATACAGCTTCTTGGCGTAGTGCAGCTGGTCCTCTGTGGTACCAGGTGGGACCGAACCAGCTCTGAGAGAAAGAGAGGAAGACATTTAATTATATAGCACGTTTCATACAAGTCATCTGATTCAAGTCCAAAAACCACAATATTACAACAATTATTTGTCAATTACAGTCGGAGAGCAAAACTTTATCTCTCTCTGGTCGGTCTCTCTGGTCTCTCTCTCTGGTCTCTCTGGTCTCTCTGGTCTCTCTGGTCTCTCTGGTCTCTCTGGTCTCTCTGGTCTCTCTGGTCTCTCTGGTCTCTCTGGTCTCTCTGGTCTCTCTCTCCCTGCCTATCCCCACTCTCTCCTGGTCTCTCCTGGTACCTGCAGCTGAGCACCAGTGCCTTGGCCTGGTCGAGCTCAGCGTCTGGCAGGAGGGCGGTGCGACAGTCTGTGATGTTGAAGAAGTGTCGGAGGCGTCCCATAAACGTGGACTGGTCCCAGCGCGGCGCGTCGATGTCCAAGGATTGCGCCATCTTGGATCTGCTGCAGTGAGACGAGAGAAACCTGCACAGACGAGAACACTATCGTTTAAAATCATGACAAGAAGAGAAAGACCAGAGAGAGACAAGAGGGAGACCAGAGAGGGAGACCAGAGAGGGAGACCAGAGAGGGAGACCAGAGAGGGAGACCAGAGAGGGAGACCAGAGAGGGAGACCAGAGAGGGAGACCAGAGAGGGAGACCAGAGAGGGAGACCAGAGAGAGAGACCAGAGAGAGAGACCAGAGAGAGAGAGAGACCAGAGAGAGAGAGATCAGAGAGAGAGAGATCAGAGAGAGAGAGATCAGAGAGAGAGAGAGACCAGAGAGAGAGAGAGACCAGAGAGAGACCAGAGAGAGAGAGAGACCAGAGAGGGAGAGACCAGAGAGAGACCAGAAAGAGACCACAGAAAAACCAGAGAGAATGACCAGAGAGAGACCAGACAGAAAGAGAGAGACCAGACAGAGAAAGAGCACAGAGACCAGAGAGGGACCAGAGAGGGACCAGAGAGGGACCAGGTCACTAGTTCCTGGCTCTAAAACAGGTTGATCTATCAATAGCAGGTCCAATTTGACCTTGGTCCTGGTTCATGTATTTTCGGCCTTTGTCACATCTTTAGATCCGTTTTTTCAGACAGAAAAGTGACCACCCTCCCTCAGCCAATCAGCTCTCAGCCCAAAGAGTCAAACAAACGTGTAATAACATCAAAAATCAGGTGCCCCAGATTTAATAAGAACTGAGCGTGTCCCAAAAACAGGTGCAGCTGAAGTTTGGAGCAGACTGGATCCAGCTGGAGATGTTTGTTTTGAAAGTAGGTCATAGATACAAGAGACACGTGGGAGAGGACCAGGGCGAGACCAGAGAGAGACCAGAAAGAGAACAGAGTGAGAGCAGAGAGGGACCAGAGAGAATTTTCTGACAGCTTCCATGACTCATTCACTATCATCTATTTTGACACTAAACCAGGGTCCTGCAGTTACTAAAACTTAATGGAGTCAAAACAATATGTCTGTGCTCTGACTCCATCACAATAAAAACACACATTAGTCGCATCGCTAAATAAACTGCAGGGATCAAGGAACTAGCAGAAAGTAGCAGCTTATAGTCTGGAACTGTCATAAAATGGGTCCATAAAGCAGCATTCAATATTTTACAGCCTATGGCCACCACACCTGGTTACACTGTGATGTTATGGAACGGGCGTGTTCACAGTAAAGTGTTAATTATAGTATTTGGACTTTAAGAGATTATAACTCAAAAACTAAAATTACTATCATAGGTTACAAAAACAAATTTCAAAACATATCAAAAAGATAGTGTGGATAAAATCAAAAGAAAACGTTTGGAGACATTTTAAACAACCCGATCAGCCTCGGATTTGATAATTCTATTGTGACGCTAGTTACATAAAAAAATCAAAGGTCATCAGTGACAAAGCGGCAGATGAACTCCCACAAGATCAACACTAACACAACAAAAGTTTACATCTAATTGGTTTATTATATGAAAGTAATCACTTTGTTTCGACTCTGTAAAAAAAGAAAAGAATCTCTATCAAATGTGGACATCTGAAAATATAAAGTGTATCTTATCTTATCAAACTTCTGCAGCTCATTCTGTCAAAGGATCATGTCTGTTACACAAATAAACAGAGCCATAGGAAACGTGACTAAAAACAGTTATGTTCTAGCAACCTCTGCACCTTCTCCACAGACTCCCACTGATGACTGCTGTCGTTGTGTCCTTGGGCAAGACACTTAACCCCACTTTGCCCAAAAGCCCCCACTGAAAGATCAAGGCTATGCTCACACTCAGAGAGCAGCCGTCCTCCTGTGGACTCACCACCTGCAGAGGGTCAGTGAGGGGCTGGTGCTATGAGACTTGGGTGGCATCTCTGACTGCCACCCCCTGACCCAGAAATGGATTAAAGGGTAGAAAATGGATGGATGGATGGATAGATATCAAAATCTAATGTTTGGCCTTTTGTCACTTTTCTACCCTTTAGTGAGAACAAGCCCATATACAAGTGCCAGAGCGTTCAACACTTCAATTATTAACAATTAATCTCAAAATACACTTTAATGCATCTGTCTGCGTTGTCACCCTCAGCTCCTGTAAACATTCGTTCAGACCCGGAATAAGCTCAAAAACTGATTTCTTAAAAACAACAATTGCAAATGTCATTTAAGTACGTGTCATTTCTCCTGTTTACAACCAGTGCATGTGCATCTGAACAGGAACATACTGGTCCATGGGAGCTCCCCATTCATGAGAGAGTCGTCTGTTCAGAGAATAGTGATGTCTGTAAGTCCTGTGTCCTGAATGTTCAAGGACAATGTTTTTGCACTTCCCTCCTCAGTGTTGGCTTCAGTTCATGTACAGAGTAGATCATAATAAATGTCACAGAGACAAGAGTCTTATTTTCCTCCATACTTCTAATGTCTTTGAATAATTTGAGGGACATCAATTGCAATATATTGTAGACTCGCATCACAATCACAATATGTTAAGAATCGCTATAATATTGAATTGTGGCCCAATCCTCACATTTTGCCCATCCTCACCTCCATCGCACCTGTCCATTTAATGCCATTTATAATTATTTTTTTATTTGAACTTCATGCAATGATTTCTAACAGAAAACACCCATTATAGTCTTGTATCTTGCCATATGTTTGCAATGTTACCAAGACAAAACTGCAAAACATGCAATTCCCACACATTCTGCTCCCAATGCCCACAATGACACATGCATTTGCACTGTGTGGATATAATGTTAGTTTAGAGATATTTAAAAGTTGATTATTTGTTGAGAATGCGGAAAGATGAGCTGTGTTTTCTTCTAAAAGAGCTGGATAACATCTTAGCGAGTGATGCAACTTACCGCTCGAGTTACTTTGAGGGAGATTCGGGTTTTAATTGGACAAATGTCGGAGCAAAATCTGGTTCAAACCACGAACCGAGTTGTTTTCAAACCGCAGAGACCAAACATGAGAAATGTAGGACTTGCCTTTTGCAGATTTCCAGCAGAGAAAGCAAGAAACGTGTTGGTTTGTGCAGTGTGGAGAAGTCCGATTTATTTTCCCCAACACAATCTTGGCCTCTATGCTATCAAAGGGCTACACAAAACGACATGTTTCACAAAAGTAGCTTAAAGATCAAATCTAAGTTTCTGTTAGCGCTACAAGCAATTCGATTTGTTAAAGTAAGAGATTTGGGCAAGTTATTCTAAAAGGAATAAGCCGGACTACGTGGGAGAAAAAAGATCAAAAGTTTGACATGTGGCAAAACGAGGGCCAATCACAGCGCGGGGTAGTGGCTTGCCCGGAAGACATTTAAGTGTAGTTCATGGGTGCAGTTATAATAATTTCTTCAGGTGTGTATTTTTCAGTTTCTATTTTGTACATTTCCATATCTATTTAAAAACCATACTTTTAAATATCAGTTATATTATTCAATAATTAAATGTGATTAATTGGAGTTAATTTTAGTGATTCAATGCTAACTTGCTAATATAGCCCATGGCTCTATTATAATAAGATATAGCCCATAGACATTTATATGTCTATGATATAGCCACACATCCATTTTCTTCCGCAGCTGCCTGGATCTATAATAATAACTGGATAGGGTATTACTAGCTTAAAGCTGTCCCACCCATGGGCACAGGGGGCGCCCGTGGTACTGCAGACTAAATTCACGAGAGCTAAACAGAAAAAAAGTCCCATAGAACTTACAGCTTTCATAGAGATCGGATTTTGTGGGTGTGACGGGGCCACACAGCTTGCTCTAGTATTGAGAGCACCACACTGCGATGCGAGCTCTTTTTTTCTGGAGCGTCCGTGTTACACGCGCACTTAATACAGCACCCTTTACGTATTACCCACGGCTAGTTCTCCGTCTGTGGGGAGTTTGAGTGAGTTTGGTGAGACTCCGGTGCTCACTGGGTCTCACCGTCGTGCTACTCACCGTTTGCGTGTGCGCGAACGTGCGTGCGCTCCTTGGAACTGCATGCGTGTCTCCCGTGGGTTGGCCAAACAGAGGCAGAGACGCACACACACATTATAATGGTGCATTCAGACCGACAACCATGAAACGCTGAAGCCCCGCTCACCAGACGCGCATTCTCTAGTTTTCAGACGCAGGGGTCTTCACACCAGAACGTCCTGGCCAGCGCCAGAAGCAGCCGGCAGGCTATGATGCTAACAGAGTTTAGCTAGCGGCTTCTCTTGTACAGATGTACTTTGTTCAGAGACCTTCCACAGACGTCATATAACAGTAGTATGTGTTCACGGAGGTGCGGCATAGGTTTTTTGTATTGTTAAATGGTATTTCCACATCGAAGAACACACTCGAAGCAGTTGCATAAGGTCACCGGAGCATGACAACGCATATTTTCACAAGCACAGAGTCCCCCATTGTCAACCCTGGTTTGAGTTCTGGTGAAGCCTGGTGTGAGTCCTGTTTTGGCTGTTTATGTGTATTTTCAGTCTGCTCGCTCAATCCACTAATGTCCCTGTGACCACTTTGCTCCTCTCTGATTGGTCGCCGCACGAAAAGCAAGAGCAGAATCCATCTCCTGTGGGCGTCCATTTTCCGCTCCTGCTCCTCCCTTTTGACTTTCCCGCCAAGTCCGTGCGTCTCTACTGAGCGGTTCGTGCGTGTGTGCCGAGAGCTCCGTGCGTTTTGACGCTCGAACGCGCGTCACCATTGACTTTGCATTGAAAGCAGACGCAACGCATGATCCGGTCTGAACGCGGCATACGTGTTATGGAGCATCATGTGATCCTTTATCCTTATTTTGTGTTTTTGTTTCTTGTGACTGTAAAGGGGGATTATGCAGTGTGGGAATGATTCTATGCTTTACTGTTTAGTGGGGGACTATTTCAGTAGTATTGTTTTGGGGGTAAATGGACTTTAAACTCAGTGAATGTATTTTGTGTTTGTAAAACGCCCGGGGCAGGGGCTTGGGCTTTAATGGTGCTTTCAGACCGGATCACGCACGCACGAACGGACTGTTCAATAATGACGCACGGACTTGGCGGGAAAGTGAAAAGGGAGGAGCAGGAGCAAAAAATGGACGCCCACAGGAGATGGATTCTGCTCATCCTTTCCTTGGGACGTTTGTGCGACAACCAATCAGAGAGCAGCAAAGTGGTCACGGGGACATTAGCGGACTGAGCGAGCAGACTGAAAATACTCGTAAACAGCCAAAACAGGACCCACACCAGGCTTCACCAGAACTCAAACCTGGGTTGACAATGGGGGACTCTGTGCTTGTGAAAATATGCGTTGTCATGCTCCCGTGACCTTATGCAACGGCTTCGAGTGTGTTCGCCGATGCGGAAATCCCGTTTAGTAATATGAAAAAACGTATGGCGCACCTCCGTGAACACATACTACTGTTGTATAAAGCCCGTGGAGTGTCTGTGAGCAAAGACACGCTGCAAAGCTGCATATTGGAGAAGAGCTGTACACAAGAAGCCGCTAGCATAGCTCTGTTAGCATTAGAGCCCGCCGGCTACTTCCGGTACTTTTGGCTCGCGTCAGGACTTTCTGGTGTGAAGTCCTCTGCGTCTGAAAACTAGAGAATGCGCGTCTGGTTTCAGCGTTGGCGGTCTGAAAGCCCCTTAAGAGCAGGACCGGTGTAGCAGGCCAGTTTAACCACCCGCCAGAATATACCCGGGGTTAAAGTAGCCTAGGCCAGAATAGACCCGGGGTATAAACTGGCCTGGGCTATTTTAACCCCCCATAGGCCAGATTAACCCCCCCTTTCATTTTATATAATAACAATAAAATACAAGCATTATTTTATTTATTTCTTACTAAATACATTTAGGAAAAGATATGATTTATGAAATAAACTATTCTATATAAAACTATAACAATGATAAAACTATAACAATCTCCTAATACTCCCGTACTGTACTTTACAGAACCATACTGGAGTGGTGCCCTTGGGGGCATCACTCATGGTGTGCTACCCTCTATCCACGCTGAACAGGCGTATAGCTAATGCACCACAGATGGTTGCCCTAGCTAAAAACATCACTCTCCTCACTCCATCCCTGGAGTGGTGCCCATGGTGGCTCGCCCATGGTGTGCTACCCACTATCGACGCTGGACAGACATGATGCTACTGCACCACAGATGGTTGCTCTAGCTAATAACATCACACTCCTCGGTTCATCCCTGGAGCGGTGCCCATGGTGGCTCGCTCTTGGTGTGCCACCATATATCCCCACTGCTGCTTCGCCTGGTTCTTCGGAGATATCACGGCGATGCCGGTCCAACCCGCCTCGCTTCGAGTATTTCCGTCTAACGTTCGGCTACTCCTTAGCCCCCTGCACCTTCTCTAAGTGTGTGGAGGCGGCGCTAGAACCCCTTCCGCGTCAGGGCCTCAGGATACTGACGTACATTAACGACTGGTGATCACACACAGGATCACACGTCCAGAGTGTTGAACCGCGTTGCCCACCTAGGGTTTGTGATCATTAGGGACAAAAGCTCCCTGTGCCCGGCGGCGGTTCAGAACCTGGGCCGGATCGTCCTGGGCGAACCTCAGGTCCAACCGCGGCAGATCCGGTCACTCTTGGGCATCATGACAGTGGCCCATCCAGTAGTGAGACTGGGGTTGCTGTACATGCGATATCTCCAGAGGTGGTTCTCACACCTCAGGGGCTTATCACAGAGGGCGCGACTGTCGGTGAGGGCTCAGAACGACGTCGCCTTTGGGCTGTCCCCAGGTCGACTCCAGGAGGGAGTTCGAATGGGTCTGGTGGACCACCACATTGAGGTCTTCACGGACGCCTCACTGAGCGGTTGGGAGAGGCGTTCTTGGCAGGGGGCGTTTTGTCCTCCCCCTTGGGGCACATCAACCTCCTGGAGTTGGAGGCGATGCGGTTAGTGCTGGCCCATTTCGTGACCAGACTGGAGGGCCAACATGTGATTGTTCGGACGGACAACACCACTGTGGCAGCTTACCTGAACAGGCAGGGGGGGACCAGGTCCCCCGCCCTTCACAGGCTGGCAGTGGAGGTTCTTCTGTGGGCGGACATTCACCTAGCCTCTCTGAGGGCCCGTCACATCCAGGCGAGCGCAACGTGGCCACCGACAGGATGTCCAGGGGCGGGGCCTTGCGTGACAGGTGGGGTCTCTCCCCAGCAGTTGTGGCAGAGGTCTGGCTCTGGTTTGGGACACCGGTGGCAGGCCTTTTCGCAAATGCAGAGAGCCCACGCACAGTGCCCACTTTTCCGGAGGTTTTCGCTCCGGTCCATCGACAAGCCCCCTCTCGGGGTGGACGCCATGGCCGTGGCCCAACAGTCTCCTCTACGCCTTCCCGCCTCTCCGGCTCTTGGCAGCAGGGCCGGCCCTAGGTCATCAGGCACCCCAGGCGAAAATATTTAATGGCGCCCCTTGCACACTTGTAGAGCGCATCACAGTGAACAAGTGTGCTGCAGCTACAAACCATTAAAACAGCATTTTGGCGGCTCATTCCCGCCGCTTCTTTCCACTTTTATGTAAGAAACAGCCTAAAGGAGCCACCTGCTGTTGATCAGTGTTGGGCAAGTTACTTCAAAAACGTAATACATTATGTTTCACATACAAAATAATGTATTACACCATATTACTGTATCTGAATTGTTTTTTTTTTTATACATTAATTTCAGTATAATAATCGAAGGGGTTGTTAAACTTGGGGTAAAATGGTTAATCCTGGTTCAGGTTCATCCCTGGCTCAATCCTGACTCAGTCCTGGCTCAGTCCTGGCTCAGTTATCGTTCACTCCTTGTTGTCCTGGCTCAGTCCTGGTTCAGTCTTGGTTCAGTCCTGGTTGTCCTGGCTCAGTCTTGGTTCAGTCCTGGTTGTCCTGGCTCATTCCTGGTTCAGTCCTGGTTCAGTCTTGGTTCAGTCCTGGTCATCCTGGCTTAGTCCTGGCTCAGTCCTGGTTGTCATGGCTCAGTCCTGGTTCAGTCTTGGTTCAGTCCTGGCTCAGTCCTGGTTCAGTCTTGGTTCAGTTTTCAGCCCGCAGGATCAGGCCTCCCCTCCGGAGGGGGGCTCCGTCTTGGGACCTTCAGGTGGTCTTGTCTGGCATTTTGGGGCCTCCCTTTGTACCCCTGGACAATGCGACCATTGCCTGTTTGTCCTACAAAACGTCATTGTTGTTGGCGTTGGCTTCGGCCAAGAGGTCTGGGGATTTGTGCGCCCTTTCCGTGCAGCCGTCTTGTTTGTCCTTCCCCGATCGGGAGGGCATGATGGAGTTGTGGCCTAACCCGGCCTTCCAGCCCAAGGTCGTCACGTCATCTTTCAGATCTAGGGTGATCAGGGTGAGACAGTTTTTTCCCTCCTCCGCATGCTTCGGCGGAGGAAGAGCTGCGGCATAGTCTCTGCCCGGTCAGGGCTGTGAGATGCTATTAGGACCGCACATCTGACCTCAGACGGTCAGATCAGCTGTTTGCTGCGTTTGGCACCAGGAGTCAGGGAGCCGCTTTGTCTCCACAGCGCTTGGCTCACTTGCTTTGCCTTGCAATCCGTTTGGCGTATGAAGCTCAGGGCTTGCCGCCTCCGGCCCAGTTGAGGACTCACTCCACTCGCAGGGTTGCCGCTTCGGTGGCATTGTTCCGTGGCAGAGGAGATCCGCAGAGCAACGTCTTGGTCCTCCTCCTCAACCTTTGTGTAGTTTTACCTACTGGATGTCGCCTCTGACTCTGTGGCTCATTCGGTTTTGAGTGCAGGGCGGCCCTAGTTCCTCCTTTGACAGACCTCGGTGGGGGCCGGTCTGCAGGTGGAGGGTTGTGTGGAGAGGTGTTGGCGCTCTTGGGAGAGGCGGCCTGGACACCTCTGCAGTGAGGATGGGTTGACTGGGGGTTTGGCACTCTTGGGAGAGGCGGCCTAGACCCTTCTGCAGTCTGATTTACGTTCCTGGGGATCAGGCGCTCTTGGGAGAGGCTGCCTGCCCAGGTTGGTTCTAAATTATCTTTCCTGCCTTGCAGGTTGGCGAGTGCGCGGGCACTCTTGGGAGAGGTGGCCCTGCATCCTTTTCTCTATGGCTCGTAGGACCGCCATCGCTACCGCTTGGTTGCGGTATGAGCACGTGGGTCACGAGTTTGCTCCAATCACCGGAGTTCATGCCTGCTGGGAGTACATTGGTCTGGGCTTCGCTATGTTTTGCAATAGCAAAGCCTAAAGGGCTGAAGCAACATATGAAATAGAAACCCCAGGAACCTAATGTAGCTAAGGTTCTATGAATATGTTGAGAAGCCCTTTAGCCAGTGTTGCCAACTCCTCAGTAAGGAAAGTAGCTATTGGCTGTCCCAAAAGTCGCTAGAAGTCGCTAAATGACGTCATCGCCTAATTTGCATAATTTGCCATTTGCAAATAACTGTAACGGACGCTGTAGGAGAGAGGAATAAGGTCGTGGGAGAGACAAAAGTGAGTAAAAACACCCTAAATATGTTTAGAACTACAAATGTACAAAAATAATTTCAACATTAACAACATTTAATGATTTTAATGCTTTGTCTAGATCCACATTACACACATCAGTTTTGTCCTGTATTGTTAAATGTTATAACAGCAAATGTAATCAAAAGATTGTTATGTAGGGTGAAATTGCTAGCTCTACAACCAACCCTCCTCCTTTATCCGGGCTTGGGACCGGCAAAGTGACCCAAAAGACACACTCTGGCAGAGTTACTTAGGTTTATTTTTGTACGTTTTTTTTTTTTTTCATAGTTTGGCATAACAAATGATTTAATGTGACCCACTACTGAGAGAAAACAGAGTCACAGAGCTGCCGCGGATGGAGTGGGGGGTAGTGGGGGGTGGCGGTGGTAGGAGTGGCCGGGGAGCTTTGGATGTGTGGTGGTGGTGGAGCTGAAGTTCAGTCTGCAGCAGCCTGAAAACTTCCTGTGCTTTTGAGTCTCCTCTCTCTCTCTCTGCTCCGCCCATAGACTGTAGCTGGGACTGCTGCGCAAGGCTACTGTGAGACTGGCCGCCTGTAAGTGCTTTGGGACGGGGGAGGGGCTCACGTTGAGGACAGCAGAACAATACGTGCTTCACGAGTCTCCAAAACACCAGATAAGTCGCCAAAACACCAGATAAGTCGCCAATAACACCAGAAAAAGTCGCTAGATTTGTCGCTAGTCGCTTTTTTGAAAAAAAGTCGCTATAGGGGTCTGAAAAGTCGCTAAATCTAGCGACAAAGTCGCTAAGTTTGTGAGCCCAGCAGGCCTGCCCTCTCTTATTCGGCTGAGTTCGAAAGGAGAAGAGCTGTGGTACATGGCCCTATTTATAGGGGACTGACCTACGCCAGGACGTGAAGGTGATTGGGGCGGTGGATCGTTTCATCTTCTCAGGGCGGGAAGTGGTGCTTCCGAGAGATATGCAATATATTCATAGAACCTCAGTTATTAGGTAACTGGGCTTTTTATCGTTTTGATTCCTAAACCTCATAAGAAAAACTTTCACAAAACATTCTAAATACCCAAATTAACCCACTACGTTAGTCTATGCGTTTAACCCAGTGGGGGCGGGTCCTGGCTCAAAAGTGGCCAAAATGACGTGCGCTGACTTACTTACTACTTACTTACAGACGAAGAATACAGACAGACCTCTCGAAATCGTCTTTACAGGATGGACCAAAAGTTGGCTCTTGGCCCAAAGCTCCGTTCCACATGTGTGTCAATGCTGAGGGGGGTGATTTTTTTTGGTCCACTCTAGTTTACTTGCTGTGAATTTTTGAAGTCTCTCGTTCAAATGAATGGAGTTGCGCTGGCTGACGCATGCGCAGATGCGTTTTTTCACAATTTTCTTGTGGGCGGGACCACTCGCGGCCATTTTGGATAGCTCCAGTAGAGCACATTTTTTGGCCCATCAGTTAGAACCAAGCCCCGGCGATCCAAGATGGCGCCCTATTCAAATGAATGGTTGTGCTCAGTGGCGCTTTGTGATGGCATGGGGGCTGAAAGATTAGCGGAAGTTGCCTGAAACTCGCAAAGATCTATGGGAAACTCGCCTGTATTTGGGCATCGTCTGGTCCTCCCGGTTCTGCGCAGTGGATGATCTCCCATAATGCGTTGCGCCAAACACGCGTGTGTGGGTCTCACACCGGGTCTCACGCACGTGCACAGAGGGGCTCGGCCGCGCTCTGACCAATCAGAGCAGTTCATCAGAGCGGGAGTTAGAGCGAGAGCCAGAGGAGCAGTGTTTGTGGCACTAAAGTGTGGATTTAAACAAAACCGAAGGATTTAAGAAGAAAAAAAGTTCAGGATGACAAAGGACACTAAAATCCCCACAAAATCCGATCTTTATTAAAGCTGTAGGTTCTCTGTCAGCTGAGGTCGAGCTGTTTTAATATGCATTGAGTTCTATGGGGAAAATTTCTGGGTAGCCCACGTGAATTTAGTCTGGTTCAGTCTGCAGTACCGCGAGAATCCCCTGAGCACGTGGGTTATTCAGCTACAAGCTAGTAATACCCTATCCAGTTAATATAATACATCCATGGTTAGAACGGCGGAGATAGGCGTGACTCTGTCCGTTAAAATATACAGTTTATGGTTTAACCATAATTTTATTGAGACTATAGTGTAACCATAGACTAACTAGCAAGACTGTAACCTAGCATTTGTTAGCATATTCACAATTTGTTAATTTACAGTAATGTGTTGTTGAGCATAAATATCCTGGAGACGTGTTCTCAGCCATCTAAACCTATTCCAGTAAAGATAAATAAAACGTGTATTGAGTTCAGTCTGTGGCGTGATCAGATCGTTGTTTTCTGATGTGTGTGTCTGGATCCTGATTGGCTGTTCCGCTCAGCACCGTGAGTGTGGCCGGTGTCCCCCCTAAAATGATAACCCTCCTACTCTTCATCCTTCTGTACGCTCTTGTTTTTCTTCAGATCGTACAAATCTTTCACCTTTTACTTAATATTTCCGTGGAGAGTAACAGACAGAGGGTGATCTAATTTTTTTTATGCCTTGCTCACGCGGGGTTTCCTTTGTACATTGAATTACATTGTATCACCAGGTGAAGATATCATGATCAGTCCTAAGGTGACATTAGAACCATAGACATAAAGAATATAATCTAGATGTCTATGGTTCGAATGACAACTGTGATGGGTTAACCTTTCCGTAAATCTGGTTCGAGAAGGTTAATTTCTTGACGCTGCATATGCATACAAACCCCCTGTTGGTCAAAATGTGTAATGACATATGAATTGTTTGGTTCTTGGCTCTTGATTCATAGGAATAATTTCTGCCAAAAGAAATAAAAACGCCTTAATTTGATTGTGTAGGAAGCATTTTTTCATCTGTTTGCTTATGATCAATATCGGTATTAATGAATAATATATTTTAAATTACAATACATTATTATTATTATTATTATTATAATGTACTGGTAACTGGTAGAGTTGTCTGTTCTAACATACACACACTGTAAAGAAATATTTCATAATTATTGATTATAGCTAAATAAATTCAATAGGACAAAAGATATTTTGAAAGTGTAAGCGCTTTTCAAATGACAAGACAATGACAAAAATGACACAGATAGGATATTATTTGTGCTTTATCTGTTGTTTAAAAACAATAACTTCTCAACAATAGCAGGACTATTGCATAAGTGCATAAGTATCCCACAGCCAGCCTGTACAGACTTGGATATATCTCCCTCTGCCTCTCCCAGTACTGCAGAGGGTCCTCACTCCGGTCAATATTTGGTTCTGCCAGGTACCGCTGTGCTTCCACTGTTGCATTAGCAAAATTATTTACGGTCTTTTGGATCCTGAAAGCACAGCCTCCAAATGACTCCAGAGTCTGGTTCCTGAAAGAAGAAACAGATATAAATAAGTCATAACTTCAAAGTAAATGTAAATTAAAGCAATAATACTGACCAGGTCTTTCAGTGACACACTGTGAAGAAGTTGAAGCTACAGGTGGCTCTGTGTGAGAAGGAGACCCAATAATGTGCACATTCTGCTGTGAGCCTTTTGATGGCTTCCTCTTTCTTCATTGGACAGAAGAAGCCAAGTGCCTTAAATCTTGGTTCAAGAAGTGTTGCGAGGAACCGGTTGCTCATGCTCTCTACTTTATACAACCTCTCTCTCAGAAGCCTCATGAGGTGCTCTCCCAATTCCAGCGCAACTGGCACTGGTGTCCCAGCAGTTTCATCCTGGATTGCCTTCTCTATCATTTTGAGCAGTGGCACCACTTTAGAGCCAGATACTTTTTTATCACCTGAAAGTTCAATTGTGGCTGTACAAAAGGCTCCTTCGTTTGAGTGTTCTATGATTTAGTTTGTTGCGTGCGGTTCCTGGAGTGTCCACTTGAGGGCGCACCTACCCTTTACCTGGTACAGACGACGCCGAGAGGGAAAACACCCTTTTTGCTTTCTACAACTCTACGGGTCAGATGTGGTCTGTTGCTGTGCTCCTAAGTGTGCGTTTGTGACTGAAATACCACACTCTCACAGCCAGACAAATGTTCAATACAAAGACCTATCATCAACCCGTCTTGTCATTGTCTCCTTTCTGAATATCATGGTGGCTCAAGTAGTGTTCTGGCCGACATTCCAGGATAGTAACCGCTTCAACACAAACTAGCACCTTTATACAGTCCTTGTAGTCCACCACATGAGTTATCTACACCACATTGATGGTCCTTCGAGCCGGATGAAGCAGTTTCTGTTCGTGTAAGATGGATGATATTCAGAGCTTCACTCCACTTGGTGCACGCCCCAAGCGCACGGCACGTCGACCCCTCCGTTATGAAGATTATGAAACCGATTTTCCTGATACTGAAGTGCACAACCCACATGGAGGGACACTGTCACCACTAGGCAACGCTGCCTACTCTCCCCTACCCCATATGCATTATGAGGAGTTCCCACAAGATGATATGTACCCTACAAGAGCAGATATGGAGGAGCTGCAACGGGAGAGATATTTTGCCCAGCAGGCACATGAGAGGATGAGAGCGGGACTGGCTGACGTCCAGGCCATTCATACGAGTATGCAGCAACTGCTAAACCGGGCTGAGAATCTGCAGCTCACCACCCCACCTCACCAACCACCCTATACTGTTATTGATGAAGAGGAGGACTGGCCTCCACCCCCCCCTTGGTTGGCTGAGTTTAAAGAAGAACCTGTCTCTAACCCGAATCCCCTCATAAACCGACTAGACATAATGATGAACGAGCTTCAGAGTCTGAAGAGGGAATCATTGGCGGCCCAGGAGAGTCAAACATTCCCCCCCTATAATCCCCAGCCAGTGCATACTACCATGGCCCAGCCAAAGATCACGCCTCCTCCCATGCAACGTCCTCCACCACCTTCTGATCCCTCATGGTGGACACCACCGGCCCAAAGACCTTTAAAACAGGTAGCAGCGCCTGAGATGACCTACAGGGGTCCTCGCCCAAGCATTCCCAAGCTCATAAACCGGGATCCTGGGGAATTCGCTCGCCTGAAGATGGCGCTGGAGAACCTACTGCCACTGGACAGTACAGAGCTATTTAAATACCAAGTCTTGTTAGATCACTTATACCTAGAGGAGGCTAAGTTAATCGCTGACGCTTACCTGCATTCCACCACACCTTTCAGTGACACTATGGCTGCTCTTAATGATAAGCTTGGCCAACCACACCAGCTTGCCCTGAGAAGGATCGCAGCTGTGATGGACTCACCTGACATTCGCAGAGGAGACGTGTTTGCGTTTGAGAAATTTTCCCTCCAAATCCAGTCACTCGTGGGCATGTTGAAGACCTTAGGTCCGGACGGTGAAGTTGAACTCCAGTGTGGCTCCCATGTGGCACGGCTCCTGAGCAAGCTCCCTCCAGAGCAGAGAGCTGACTTTCGCCGGTGCATGTACAATCGCTCTGGTCAGACTTACACCCTCAATGACCTGGCTATGTGGTTGAAATACGAGTCATGGTGTCAGGATTTTGATGGCCTACCCACTCCCAAGAATACCACAGAGAGGCCTGACACAAAACCAAGTAAGCGCCCTACCACAGTGTTTCACACCACAGACAATGCACCCCATTCCTCTGACAACAACCTTAACCAACCGAAGCAGCAACCGTACTGCGCCTTCTGCGAGAATCGTGCTCACCACCTGAGTCAATGCCCTGAAATCATCAAGCTAAGCCAAGAGCAACTGACTGACTGGATAAAGACCAACAGGAGATGCTGGCGCTGCGCCCGAGCACATCAGGCCGCTCAGTGTACCCTCAAGAAACCCTGCAACCTCTGCCAGGGTCGACATCTACAGGTCCTTCATAAAGTAAACACTGCCCCGAAGACGCCTGCCCCTGAAAACGTCCCTGCTCTAGAGGCTGGGAATACAACTGGTGTCCTGTACCTCGACCGTGCTACAGAGAGCGGCCGCGTCTTGTTGAAGGTAGTTCCCGTCACCCTCCACCATAATGGTAAGACTCTGAGTACTCATGCAGTTTTGGACGATGGCTCGGAGAGAACCATGCTGCTTCCCGCTGCTGCCCATAGGTTAGACATTCCTGGCACCCCAGAGACACTCTCCCTACGCACAATAAGACAAGATGTGCAGACGCTACATGGCTCGGGTGTTTCCTTTTACATCTCTCCTGAGGGCAAACCCAAGCTGAAGTACCGGGTCAACAATGCCTTTACAGCAAACCATATCGACCTAGCCGAGCACAGTTACCCAATAGAGTCTCTCCAGCGGAAGTACAAACACCTCCGAGGGCTGCCCCTCCGGTCCTTCAGGAAGGTCAAACCACTCCTACTCATTGGTAGTGACCACCCACAGCTCATCACGCCTACCGAAGCAGTGCGTCTCGGACCACCGGGTGGCCCCGCAGCCCTGTGCACCAGGTTGGGTTGGACATTACAGGGCCCCTCTAGCCTCATCTGCTCTTCCTCCCCACCACAGCAGTGCCTCTTCACCACCAGTGTTGCTCCTCAGGTGAGTGAATTACTGAAACACGTAGAGAAGCTATGGCAAGCAGATGTTATACCAGTAAAGTCAGGAAAGGTAGTTACACGCTCAAGAGAAGATAACTACGCTGTCAGCCTGCTCGAGCTAAAGACAGTCCGTGTTGAGGTAGATGACATACACAGGTACGCTACTCCTCTGCTACGTCGCCAGAGCATGCCCCTTCTTAAGGCAACCCCTAATGCCGTCATACCTAGTTTGAGAAGCATCGAGAGGAGGCTCCAGAAAAACCCAGAGCAAGCTCGGGTCTACTCTGCAGAGATAGATAAGTTGGTACAAGTCGGGTCTGTAGTTAAGTTGTCCCCTTCTGAAGTCACCCAAGCAGATGAGTCGTGGTATATCCCGCACCACCTTGTTAGCCACAATGGCAAGCATCGCCTCGTGTTTAACTGTTCGTTCCAGTTTCAGGGCCGAACTCTCAATGAACATCTCTTACCTGGCCCAACCTTAGGAGCGTCCTTACTAGGTGTCCTCCTCCGCTTTCGAGAGCATGCCGTGGCAGTTAGTGGTGACATAAAGGGCATGTTCCACCAGATTCGCCTGCTTCCCGAGGACCGCTCTCTCCTGCGCTTTGTGTGGCGTGACTTGCACCCCGAGGAACCGGTCTCGGTGTTTGAATGGCAGGTTCTACCCTTTGGTACAACTTGTAGCCCCTGTTGTGCAATTTTCGCACTGCAAAGCCACACGAAGGCTCACACACAAGCTGATGATCTGCTCCGTCACTCTGTAGAACAGTGTTTTTATGTTGATAACCTTCTCCAGAGTGTTCCGTCCCCTGAAGAAGCTCGTGCTCTAGTTGACAAACTTAGAGCCCTTTTGTCTCCTGCTGGCTTTGTCCTTCGTCAGTGGGCCAGTAACGAGCCCAGCACCATTAGCCACCTTCCAGAAGACCTTAGATCTGAGAGTGCTGAACTCTGGCTCGCCCACGATAAAGCAGACACCTCTGAGCCAACCCTGGGACTTAGTTGGCACTTTCCCACCGACATCTTAGGCTACAAACACCGGCCTGTGAGTTACGGTAGCCCAACCATGCGGAACATTTACAAAGTTCTCGCCAGCCAGTATGACCCACTAGGCTTCATCTTACCCTACACCACCCGGGCCAAAATGCTGGTGAGGCGCCTCTGGGAACAACAGAGAGGCTGGGATGACCCTCAGCTACCACCAGATCTCTTACAAGTGTGGAGAACGTGGGAAGATGAGCTGGAGTTCCTTCCGCAAATTCAGCTCCCCCGGCCTTACCTACCAAGGCACATCAATATGCCTGTACGAGAGAGAGAGATTCACATCTTTTGCGATGCATCCGAACAGGCCTATGGAGCTGTAGCCTACATACGAACCGTAACCAGTGATGGCACCATTCATCTAGCATTCTTGATGGCTCGTTCAAGAGTTGCCCCTAAACGTTTGCTCTCCATGCCTAGACTCGAGCTGTGCGGTGCCTTTGTGGGAGCCCATATTTGTAGTCTCATTGCGAATGAGCTCACGCTAGACATCAAAACAACAGTGTTGTGGTCAGACTCCACTACAGTACTTACCTGGCTGAGATCTGAGTCTTGCCGCTTCAAGATTTTCGTTGGGACCCGCATAGCTGAGATTCAGGAGCTGACCACATCCCACACCTGGCGTTATGTTGAGTCATCTCAGAATCCTGCTGATGATATAACCCGAGGGAAGTCACTTTTGGAACTTACAAAACCTAACAGGTGGAGCCAAGGACCCCCTTTCCTACTCCTACCTCCAGAACAATGGCCCTCAGAGCCAAGTAGCACTGTGGCTGGGCCTCCTGACTCACTCGAGCTCCGCAAAGAGACCTTCTGTGCAGTCACTGTCACCACAGATTCTGCCAGCAACAATGAATACAACACCTGGTTGCAATTATTGGAGTCAACCATCCCACTGTTGCACGGGGCGGCCACTCAAGATGGACTGCCATCAGCTGATGAATACCTGCATGCGGAGATCTTTGTATTGAGACGGGCTCAGAAGGAAAGCTTCCCGGAGGAGTACCGGCTCCTCAAGTCCAGTAAACCCATCAGCCGTAGCAGTCGCCTCATTGCCCTCTCGCCTGAATTTGACCAGGAGAGTCAAGTCATTCGGGTAGGTGGGCGTCTTCGTCGCTCTGAAGATCTTGCCTACTCTAACGTCCATCCTTTAGTCCTGGATCCAGTACACCCTATCACCCGGCTACTTATTCAGGACTTTGACAGACGTCTACGCCACCCAGGGCCAGAGAGGGTTTTCGCTGAGATCCGGCGTGCATATTGGATCCTGAGAGGCCGAGAAGCAATTCGCAACTTCCAAAGAACTTGTCCTGAGTGCTGCCGTTGGAGATCCCGACCAACCGTTCCTAAGATGGCTGACCTGCCAGCGGCTCGCCTGCGCCTTTACAAACCCGTCTTTTATTCGACAGGAATGGATTGCTTCGGGCCCTTTGAAGTTAAAATAGGGCGGCGAGTAGAAAAGAGGTGGGGCATAATCTTTAAATGCCTTACCACCCGAGCAGTTCACCTTGATGTCCTAACTTCCCTTGACACTGACTCCTTCCTCATGGCACTCCGACGTTTCATTGCCAGGAGAGGAAGTCCTGCTGAGCTGTATTCTGATCAAGGTACTAACTTCCGTGGTGGGGAGGGTGAACTCCGTGCTGCTTTTGAGTCTATGACCTCCGATCTGCAGAAGTTTCTGGCGCCGAGGAAGATACTCTTCCGCTTCAATCCGCCAGCTGCTCCTCACTTCGGCGGAGCGTGGGAGCGGGAGATTCGATCAGTCAAGACTGCGCTCTTCACTACAGTTGGAGCCCAATCCGTGCCTGAAGAAGTTCTGCGCACAGTCTTAGTGGAGGTAGAGGGCATCCTTAACTCCAAACCGTTGGGGTATGTCCCTTCTGATGTCAGCGACCCTGATCCCGTGACCCCGAATTGCCTTTTGATGGGGCGGCCCGACGGATCACTGTCACAAGTGGTGTATCCAAAGGAAGAGCTCCTGAGTCGCCGGAGGTGGAAACACTCCCAGGTGTTGGCAGACCACTTCTGGTCCCATTTCATCAGATTGTACCTTCCTGGCCTGCAGTCCCGGCAGAAGTGGCAGTCGTCTTCTACAGACATTGCCACGGGCTCTGTGGCGATGATTGTGGATCCTCAGTTGCCACGTGCTTCCTGGCTCATTGGACGCATCTCCAAGGTCCACCCCAGTCCAGATGGGCTCATCAGGTCTGCTGACGTTAAGGTAAAGGACAGGACACTTACACGCCCTGTAGCGAGGCTGGTAATCCTGCCAGCCCTTCCAGAAGAAGACCATGGACAATCGCCATAAGTTCTATTTGTATTAGCCTTTTGTTCATCAAATGTACTTCATACATTTGGGGGCGGCTGTACAAAAGGCTCCTTCGTTTGAGTGTTCTATGATTTAGTTTGTTGCGTGCGGTTCCTGGAGTGTCCACTTGAGGGCGCACCTACCCTTTACCTGGTACAGACGACGCCGAGAGGGAAAACACCCTTTTTGCTTTCTACAACTCTACGGGTCAGATGTGGTCTGTTGCTGTGCTCCTAAGTGTGCGTTTGTGACTGAAATACCACACTCTCACAGCCAGACAAATGTTCAATACAAAGACCTATCATCAACCCGTCTTGTCATTGTCTCCTTTCTGAATATCATGGTGGCTCAAGTAGTGTTCTGGCCGACATTCCAGGATAGTAACCGCTTCAACACAAACTAGCACCTTTATACAGTCCTTGTAGTCCACCACATGAGTTATCTACACCACAGTGGCCTCATTGAAAGGAGAACGAATTGCCAGGCACCCACACACAATAGAAAAATCCTCTGAGGTCACAGCAGGGATGTCAGATGTGAGGCCCGCCAAAGCTGAAGGTGCTGTTCCACCTCCTGGATCAGTTTCTTTTTAGGCAACCCCATCTGTTCCTGAACTCTGTCCAGCTTTTCCTTCAAACATAAAAAGTCAATTTTACACATGTAGCAATGTAAAATATTGTGAAACTAATGTGAAAATTATGTTCCTTTCTTTAGCAGTTGTACTGCTTCTAAAATACCCCACCAGCTTTCTTGTCTTCACCCAAATACTGGCTAATGCTGGGGTTAGATCCAGAGCCTTTTTCACAACTGTGTGAGCAACACACACTGCATGGTGCAGCTTCAGCTCCCTGCCACAGGCCAGCATGTTTGTTGCACCATCAGTTACTAGAGAGACAGATTTAGCTTTACTAACATTGATAAATAAATGTATAGAGGTGAGATGCTACTTCTAGATTGTGTGTCCCAAATATAATTTAAGAATCACCTTTGACACCATAACGTGACCATGGTTTCATATTTATCTTCCAGTGTCCTGACCTAAACAAGTTACTTTGGATCGGATTCCCCATTCCTCCATGAGGGAGGTTTTAATACTGGCCAAGTTTTCAGTTGTGTGTGCCTGTGGGAAGTACTATGGACTTCAGACATGTCTTCTCATCAATAAAATGGCATGTTACAGCCAAGTAAGCACCGTCCATGTTTAACGATGTCCACATGTCTGCAGTCAAACTCACTGCATGTACCCTCTGGACCTCAGCTTTGGCCTTCTCCTTCTCATGTTGGTATCTCTCCTCAACCACAGCCTTTACAGTCTGAAGAATAGTTGAAGAAGTAAACAATAATCAATACTTTGAACTGAAAAATACTCTCATCACCAAACAAACCTTTCTTGTGGGGATGATGTAGCTTGGATCTCAAACTCTCTAAATCCTCCACTACACTAGTGTCCTCCACTACACTAGTGTCCTCCACTGCACTAGTGTCCTCCACTGCACTAGTGTCCTCCACTACACTAGTGTCCTCACTACACTAGTGTCCTCCACTACACTAGTGTCCTCCACTGCACTAGTGTCCTCCACTACACTAGTGTCCTCCACTACACTAGTGTCCTCACTACACTAGTGTCCTCCACTACACTAGTGTCCTCCACTGCACTAGTGTCCTCCTCTACACTAGTGTCCTCACTACACTAGTGTCCTCCACTACACTAGTGTCCTCACTACACTAGTGTCCTCCACTACACTAGTGTCCTCACTACACTAGTGTCCTCCACTACACTAGTGTCCTCCACTACACTAGTGTCCTCCACTGCACTAGTGTCCTCCTCTACACTAGTGTCCTCCTCTACACTAGTGTCCTCACTACACTAGTGTCCTCCACTACACTAGTGTCCTCACTACACTAGTGTCCTCCACTACACTAGTGTCTTCACTACACTAGTGTCCTCCACTACACTAGTGTCCTCCACTACACTAGTGTCCTCCACTGCACTAGTGTCCTCCTCTACACTAGTGTCCTCACTACACTAGTGTCCTCCACTACACTAGTGTCCTCACTACACTAGTGTCCTCCACTACACTAGTGTCCTCACTACACTTAGTGTCCTCCACTACACTAGTGTCCTCCACTGCACTAGTGTCCTCCTCTACACTAGTGTCCTCACTACACTAGTGTCCTCCACTACACTAGTGTCATCACTACACTAGTGTCCTCCACTACACTAGTGTCCTCACTACACTAGTGTCCTCCACTACACTAGTGTCCTCACTACACTAGTGTCCTCCACTACACTAGTGTCCTCCTCTACACTAGTGTCCTCCTCTACACTAGTGTCCTCCTCTACACTAGTGTCCTCCTCTACACTAGTGTCCTCCTCTACACTAGTGTCCTCCACTACACTAGTGTCCTCCTCTACACTAGTGTCCTCACTACACTTAGTGTCCTCCACTACACTAGTGTCCTCCTCTACACTAGTGTCCTCCTCTACACTAGTGTCCTCCTCTACACTAGTGTCCTCCACTACACTAGTGTCCTCATTACACTAGTGTCCTCCTCTACACTTAGTGTCCTCCTCTACACTAGTGTCCTCCACTACACTAGTGTCCTCCACTACACTAGTGTCCTCCACTACACTAGTGTCCTCCACTACACTAGTGTCCTCCACTGCACTAGTGTCCTCCTCTACACTAGTGTCCTCACTACACTAGTGTCCTCCACTACACTAGTGTCCTCACTACACTAGTGTCCTCCACTACACTAGTGTCCTCACTACACTAGTGTCCTCCACTACACTAGTGTCCTCACTACACTAGTGTCCTCCACTACACTAGTGTCCTCCTCTACACTAGTGTCCTCCTCTACACTAGTGTCCTCCTCTACACTAGTGTCCTCCTCTACACTAGTGTCCTCCTCTACACTAGTGTCCTCCACTACACTAGTGTCCTCATTACACTAGTGTCCTCCTCTACACTTAGTGTCCTCCTCTACACTAGTGTCCTCCACTACACTAGTGTCCTCCACTACACTAGTGTCCTCCACTACACTAGTGTCCTCCACTACACTAGTGTCCTCACTACACTAGTGTCCTCCACTACACTAGTGTCCTCCACTGCACTAGTGTCCCTCCTCTACACTAGTGTCCTCACTACACTAGTGTCCTCCACTACACTAGTGTCCTCACTACACTAGTGTCCTCCACTACACTAGTGTCCTCACTACACTAGTGTCCTCCACTACACTAGTGTCCTCACTACACTAGTGTCCTCCACTACACTAGTGTCCTCCTCTACACTAGTGTCCTCCTCTACACTAGTGTCCTCCTCTACACTAGTGTCCTCCTCTACACTAGTGTCCTCCTCTACACTAGTGTCCTCCTCTACACTAGTGTCCTCCACTACACTAGTGTCCTCCTCTACACTAGTGTCCTCACTACACTTAGTGTCCTCCACTACACTAGTGTCCTCCTCTACACTAGTGTCCTCCTCTACACTAGTGTCCTCCACTACACTAGTGTCCTCATTACACTAGTGTCCTCCTCTACACTTAGTGTCCTCCACTACACTAGTGTCCTCCACTACACTAGTGTCCTCCACTACACTAGTGTCCTCCACTACACTAGTGTCCTCCTCTACACTAGTGTCCTCACTACACTAGTGTCCTCCACTACACTAGTGTCCTCCACTGAGAGGCTGGGTGTCTTTAATGATCATTGACACCAAGGCATCATCAAGGTCCTTCTTTCTGCTCACTAAAAGATTAAAAAAACATTTTGTATTTTTTAATTTTTTACACAAACCCTCAAAGTTGGAGCGGATCCATTACAGACTTATGTAGATTCATGAATCGCTCTATTTCCTTTATTACCGAGGCTTCAAACGTCATTAGTGACGTCACTCATCGAAACCGAAAACAATTGATGCTTCGGTCTGCGCTCCGCTAAAGACTTTCGGGATTTCTCGACGCGGCACGACCCATCACTAATGTCAACTTCTGCGCTGTCTCATGCCAGAATTCTGAAGTTACTACAACTCACAGAGCAGTCACTATGACGGCTCCCTTTCACATCAATCGATTCTCCAACATTCCCCAAAACATTTTTCGTTTCCCACCGGTTTTTAATTGATGTTTTTTGACCCTTTCTTACTTTTAAAAAGTGCTAAATCTGGTGAATATAACTGAAATACAAAAATCAGTCAAATGCTATCAAAGCAACATGGAAACACGATCGTAGGACTGACAGTATATGGACAATGCTAACCTGCTAACTCAATGAAACCCACAGAGAAGTGCTCATGGAAAAGTTTGGCTTTTATCTCTGGGTCCCATAGACTTTCATGTAAAAAAAACTCCGTTACTCCTCAGTAACCGTTGGTGCCACCCTCACCTATGGCTCTCTGTGATCCTGGTGTTTATGTTGTGATATTGTCTTTGGAAATCCAGATATGAGTCCTAAGTACAAGATACAAGTCCTGAGTAGCTCTGAAACAGCTGCTGTTTTGTGCTTTACAATTTGTATTATTCTTGCTTTTTTCTACCTGAGATGTTGCTGCAGTATACAGTGTTCATGGTTTTGCACTGGTACGGACCAGAGCAGAGAGGATTCATGGTCCAAACCATGTGGATCAGGTGAAAAACTTTTTGGAAAAATTTCAAAAAGCCTTTAGTATTTTACTTTGGACTACAGCAGAGAAAAGGGTCCGAACGAAGCGGCTACTACTCCACCTAGTGACCTGTCCTGCTCCACCCAGAGGCTACTCCACCTCTGCTGTGACCCGTCCTGAAGGGCTGTTTCTGGTTATTATTTTAGCTTTTGAGAATGATCAATTACATTTCTTATTTTTGCTTCTGCTGGACACCAGATAGCTATATATCTATGAGCCATTTAAGGAATGTTTACTGAGATAGAGGAGTTTACTTTTACATGTAAGTCAATAGGAGCCAAACTTCACCATGAGCACTTCCCTGTTGGATTTCATTGAGCTGGAGGGTTAGCATTGTCCATCTGTATACAGTCAATGTTAGCATGGCTTTAACATATTTCGCCCCCTAGCGACCTCTAGCGCCTCAACGAGTACCCGCAGAGTTGACCGCATAATTCCTGGTTCTTCTCTGATTGGCTGTTCGGCTCTGCACCGTGAGTGAGGCCGGCGTCTCTGTGGTGCGGTTCCCCACTTTGCCCCAGATCTTGCAGTACACTCTTGTTTCTCTTCAGATCGCATAAATCTTTCGCCTTTTACTAAAGATTTCCGTGGAGAGGAACAATAAGAGATTTAACTAATTTTTTTCATGCCCTGTTCACACGGGGCTTCCTGCAAATGTGTAAAATAACTCTTAGGTCTGTTACGGTTCGTCATAGAGGAACATACTTAACTCTCATTGGTTCCGTCAAAACTCACGTGCGCACACACACACAAAGGTACAGACACACACACATACAGACACACTATACAGACGTGTGTGTCATCGCAGCCTCATCAGGAGGAGGCCTGTTCCTGGAAGAGTGAGTCATGTCTGTGGAGAGGCGAGTCTGTGTTTGTGCTTGAATCTATGC
The DNA here is from genome assembly GCA_964034765.1 of Knipowitschia caucasica. NCBI lineage: Eukaryota > Metazoa > Chordata > Actinopteri > Gobiiformes > Gobiidae > Knipowitschia > Knipowitschia caucasica. The sequence goes on along the minus strand of OZ035845.1, from coordinate 9,024,023 downwards.
TTTTTATTAGGTTTAAATGTAAGAAGAAACGACCAAAGCCATAAGGAAGTGGCTAACAGAGAGAGAGAGCAGGGAAAGAGACCAGAGAGAGAGACCAGGGAAAGAGAACAGAGAGAGAGAGGGCAGAGAGAGAGAGGGCAGGGAAAGAGAGCAGAGAAAGAGACCAGGGAGAGAGACCATAGAGAGAGACCAGGGAAAGAGACCAGAGAGAGAGAGCAGGGAGAGAGACCAGGGAAATAGACCAGAGAGAGAGCAGGGAAAGAGACCAGGGAGAGAGACCATAGAGAGAGAGCAGGGAGAGAGACCAGGGAAAGAGACCAGAGAGAGAGCAGGGAGAGAGACCAGGGAAATAGACCAGAGAGAGAGCAGGGAAAGAGACCATTTTTGTTGATAACCCAATGACTAAATCTGTAACCGTTCTGTTCTTGAAGCTCTATTTTGGGCAAATGCTTGAAAAATCCTATGGTCACTGGGTTTTAGGATCCAATTGCAGACGAACAGCGCTGACCCACGAGCTCAAAGAAGCCCCATGGGGAAGTGCTCATGGTGAAGTGTTGTGAGGTGGGGGCTTGGGCCACACTCGGCCTGGGCCTTGCAGCCTGTGGGACCGGCCCTGTCGCCTTCAGAAACACATCCAACTCCATTCCTCCACTGCTCGCGTTGACGCTGGTCTGACGCCGGGGCCTCTCTCTGTTCTGAACCCGCCTCTGCAGCCTCTCGCCCCGGCCTCGGGACCTCCACATCCCCCCGGCCCCCAGAACGTAACACGGTTACGGGTCGGGGCTGTGACAGGTCACGTGATCCGGAAGGAGGGCGCGAGGAGGGGGCTGGTGCGTAAAGACAGAGCGCATGAGCAGAAGAGGAGCAGGACAGACACGGGCCTTCACAGTAAAGCTGAGGGACGTAACTTTCAAACTACAACAAAATAACTATGTGATAAAAGCCTTGTCGCTGGTTCCTGGCTCTTACATAGGAAATATACATATGGTCTCTCTCTGGTCTATCACTGGTCTCTCCCATGGTCTCTTTCACTGGTTTCTCTCACTGGTCTCTCTCTGGTCTCACTCTAGTCTCTCTCTGGTCTACATCTTTTCTCTCTCCGGTCTCTCCCGGGTCTCTTTCTCTTTTCTATCCCTAGTCTCTCTCTCTTTTCTCACCTTGGTCTTTCTCTCTGGACTCTCCCTGGTCTACCTCTTTTCTTTCCCTGGTCTCTCTCATCGGTCTTTCTCTATATCTGTTCTCTCTTTCTGGTCTCTCTATGGTCATGTAATTATAATCTAATTGTATCCACAAAGTCCTGTTTTACTTTGAAACTCCGCTCCCGGACGCGAGCCCCCGTTTCGTGGCTTTGACGCGCTCGGAGTCCAGTCCAGCTGCATTCCTCTCCGGAGCCAGGCCGAGCGACAGAGAAAGAACTGAGGCATAGAACCCCCGGCTGATCTGCTGCTCCCCCCAGTCCCAGCCTCAGCCCGGGTCGCGCCCCCTTCCAGCCCGGACCAGGACTGACGCTCGCTCTGAGAATGGACGCACGTACGCAGCGGTGCCTTTGATCCTCGTAAAGCTCCGATCGAGGCACAAGCGGGGGTTTCTGCAGCGCTTTTCCATTTCCTCTGTGGATTTTGATGCAAGATGGCTCCTAAACCCGAGCTCTAGCCTCGCACATACCACCACTGGTCGCGTTGCGTCGGCCCAGCGGGGGAATCGAACCTGCGACACCAGCTCCTGTTCCTGAATATGGCTCTTTCTACCGAACAATGTCCGACTCTCGCGGCGGAAGCTGCGGTTTAGCTCTCGGGCCGCGGCGGAGCGATGGTGAGGTGACGTCTCTGGGCAAAATAAAAGATTTCTCTGGATTTCTGTTGGTTTCTGTGGGTTTGGAGCCACGGGGGCGCGCACACGCACAGATTTGATGATAGAATCCAGATCGCAGTCAGTTTGGGGTTTTGTGGAGAGCTCGCACACAGAGGAAGCCAACATTCCAGCGGACTCCCAGATACACGGCCTTTGTGTTTGTGCCGCTTCCAAACCATTATCTAGGCAGTAATATCGCTCTGGTGTGAGTCTCTGTGACTGTGTGTGTCTCTGTGTGATGCCAGCGCCATTGTTGGGGCCTAAACACAAACAGAGAACCACCGTCAGGCCTAGTGATCCTCGGATTTTTTCGCCTTTTTGCAGAAACGCGAGACGAGAGAGAGAGACGGAGCGAAGCGATTACTATTCATGAGCCAGAGCGCTTTACGCGTCTGATCCGCGCGACAGAGGGAGAGACCAGAGAGAGAGAGAGACCAGAGAGCGAGAGAGGGAGAGAGGGGGTAGATGGGAAGAGACTTATAGCGAAGTATTTACTATTCATGAACGAGTGTAAACGTATTTTTCGCGTCTATAGACACAGATACTGCTTTCCACGCGTTGGCCCAGGAGCGTGGCGTAACGTGGACATTACGTCGCCTCCGGATGCTTACGCCAACTTTAATTTTGTATTACTTGGCGTTTCCTCTCCCGGCCTGGTTCGGTGACGGGTTCCGGAAAGCCCCTCTGGTCTCGTCACTGGTGAATCCTCGTTCGTCCTCTTGGGTCTGCTGGTCCAGTGGATTGTTCGGATTGTAATTTTGGGGCCGGACCTAGTTTTTCTTCTGTCAACTATTCATCCGGTGTGGTCCTCCTCCGCGACACAGGAAGGTACAGTGTTTAGTTCTGCTTTAGACATCTGCGCATTAGAGCAGTGTCAAACTTCTCTCTCTCTGGTCTCTCTCTCTGGTCTCTCTCCCTGGTCTCTCTCTGGTCTCTCTCTCTGGTCTCTCTCTCTGGTCTCCCTCTCTGCTTAGACCAGAGAGAGATCAGACTCGTTATGTAAACAACAGAAGTGAAGAACCTCAGCTTTAAACTGTCTCTGTGTTCATTCCAGACTCAGTATCTGTTTGATCTTTGATCTTTGAGATCATTCATAAACCTGCTTTTATGTGGTTTCCACTAGGCACCCATTACTTGGCCTATTACTATAATACTGCTTTAGACCTGGACCTGGTTTAGTCCAGGTTTAGTCTAGGTTTAGACCTGTTTTTGTCTAGGTTTAGACCTGGTTTAGTCCCGGATTTGTCCAGGTTTAGACTTGCTTTAGACCTGGTTTAGTCCTGGTTTAGTCCTGGTTTAGACCTGGTTTAGTCCAGGTTTAGACCTGGTTTAGACTTGCTTTAGACCTGGTTTAGTCCTGGTTTAGTCCTGGTTTAGACCTGGTTTAGTCCAGGTTTAGACCTGGTTTAGACTTGCTTTAGACCTGGTATGTGAATACTAGTGACAGAACAAACTGTTTTAAAGACATGGATGTCATCAGAGTTCTGTTGTGGTCTGAAAGTTGCTTCTTCCTGCTCCTGACTCCTCCCCACAGCCCCGCGCCCTCTGTTGTCATGGCGACCTCAGATATGGCGGAGTCGTGGAGGAACTGCTTTGAGGAGGAGCTGATCTGCCCCATCTGTCTGCACGTGTTCTCGGAGCCCATCCAGCTGCCGTGCAAACACAACTTCTGTCGCGGCTGCATCGGCGAGGCCTGGGCCAAGGACACCACGGCCACCAGGTGTCCCGAGTGTAACCATGGATACGCCCAGAAGCCCAGCCTCGAGAAGAACCACAAACTCAGCAACATTGTGGAGAAGTACAACGCTCTGAGTGTGGAGAAGGTACTGACTCGACTTGACTCGACTCTGATTGGGAGAGGTTCCACCGGTCCCTCTTGGTCCTTGTTCTATCCAGGCCGAGCTGATACTAAAGTGTTCTAACTGAAAGTGATTGAGCTGCTGGAAGCCATGGTTACCAAGGAATTGCCACCAATAGAGGGTTGTCATGGGTAGCCTGCGAGGAGGTAGTAAGGTGGAGGAGATTAATAATATTATTATTATTATTATTAATAATAATGTATCGTTTTTGGACACTCACAGACACTTCATGTTTTTCATTCACTCCAAACACGGTGGTGATAAACTACTACTGTAGCCACAGCTGCCCTGGGGCACACTGACAGAAGCGAGGCAACCATTTGTCATGGGCCCCTCTGACCACCACCAACCATTCACTCACACACCAGACTCATTCTAGGCAATGTGGTTGAAGTGTCTTGCCTAAGGACACAACGGCAGTTTGGCACTTTACAGCTGCAGCCGCCCCACTGTGGCACCTGGTGTTCCCAGAGGTTAATGCCACTTTTCCATAGTCATGGTAAGGCACGGTGCGGCAGAGTGTGGGTGCTTTTCCATTTAAAATAGTACCTCCAAGTTTCTCCTCAGTGTGGGAGGGGTTGTCAAACCACGTCATTTACGCGTGACGCGTAACTAATAACATTGGTCTGATGCGTCACTTTTTGTCATTTGAAATGTAACGTTTATATTTCGAGTTCAAAACATAACTTAGTTGTTTAAAATACATGTATATTGTAAATCTAAGTATCAACTCGAAAAAAAGTGAGAAGTAAAAAAGGAATATATGATAAAAATCATACGCCTAGTCATTTACTTTGCCCTTGTGTTTTAATCAAAAATAAAACCTTTTTGTATTTAGCAAATATGTCTCCATCCTTGTTCATACATTTTCCACGGTTATACGGATTTACTGACAAATATAATGTATGTAATTGATAGTGGAATTGTACGGTTTTCATTGTAAAGAGAAGTAAAAGTAGGTAGGAAATCGTAACTTTTGCTTTTGAACCCCTTTTCTGCACGTGTACACACAAATGAATGAAACAAAGTCTTGATACAATCACACATTTATTAAAAACAAAAGTAAAGTGCAAAACCAACAGTTTACAAAGTCCAAAGTACGTTTGAGACCAGGTCGAGATGAGGAGAATGTTAAGTACTCCGGTCACTTATTGCTCGTTTTTAATCTCCTCACTTGAGGGAAGGGATTCTCAAACAAATAAATATACTCAACTCAAGTACAGGCACAAAACAGAAACACGTGAAAGGACAAAATACAGCACAGTGGAAGGACGTTAGTTTAGCCTAATATCGATAGCTAAATGAAGCTAAATGTAGCTAGCTCACTGTGTACAACAGACAATCAAACTTTTACACGAGTAAATACATTTCAGTGAGAGCTTTGGGCCAACGGGATACGTAGATAACCAGTTAAGTATTTCCAGGATAACCACAGACTAGTCACAAATCAAGAGCAATCTCCCTGAAAACCTTGTTCCGTGTTGTACATTCGAGCTGCCTTCGAATTCTTTCTTCGGCCTAAAGAGACCGTGTTGACCTCGTCGACTGACCAAGACCTTTTGGGGTTTTCTGTGCAATTCCATTTCTCTGGAGTGAGGAGGACGTATTATAGCCCATTATAGATCCATGGTTATAGAAGGTTTTAAAGATGGCGGTTGAGTTGTTTTTACCAAGGGGTCGGACGTCGCTTCCAGTGACGAGACTCGTTGACCAATCAGTGTAAGGCAGTCGGCTGACGTCACGCTATGGTATCGCTTTGGCCCACTTGGAACCACTGTCGAGGTGGTACGAAAAAAGTACCCAGATCCCAAGCCCAACCCTAGTGGAAATGCAAAATAACCGTGCCGTGCCGTACCGTATCATTCCGTTACTGTGGAAAAGAGGCATACGTGTCTTGCGAAGGACACAACGACAGCAGACATCAGTGGGAGTCGGTGGAGAAAGTCTTGTGGTTGGATTGAACCCACAACCTCCAGGCTCAAAGCCCAGTGCCTGACCTCCTGTATACTAACCCTGTCTCTCTCCCTCCCTCTCCTCCCTCCCTCTGGTCTTTCTCCCCCTCCCCTCTCCTCCCTCCCTCTCCTCCCTCCCTCTGGTCTTTCTCCCCCTCCCCTCTCCCTCCCTCCCGCTCCTCTCACCTTCCCCTCAGAAGCCAGCCTCTGCAGTCCTCCAGTGCATCCTGTGTCGTCGTGGTCCTCCTCTGGCGGCGGTGAAGGTGTGTCTGCGCTGTAACGCCCCCTGCTGCCAGTCTCACGTCCAGACTCACCTGCAGCAGCCGTGTTCTGCCCTGGGGCACGTTCTGGTGGACGCAACTGCCGTGAAGGCCTGGACCTGCCCCCAGCACGACGAGTACCGCCTCTACCATTGCGAGCACGAGCACACGGCTGTCTGCCAGTACTGCTGCTTCACCAGGTGTCACCCCAACCATGGGCACGCTGTCAGTGATGTGGAGCTGAGGAGGATCGACATGAGGGTGAGGAGGGGAAGCGAGGGAAGAGGGGGAGGAGGGGGAAGAGGGGAGAGAGGGGTCAGTGAGGTGGAGCTGAGGAGGATCGACATGAGGGAGGGGAGGGGGAGGATGGGAAGAGAGGTAGTCAGTTATGTGGGGCTTTAAAGGTCTCTCTAGTCTCTCTCTGGTCTCTCTCGCTGGTCTCTCTCTAGTCTCTCTCTGGTCTCTCTCGCTGGTCTCTCTCTCTAGTCTCTCTCTGGTCTCTCTCTCTGGTCTCTCTCGCTGGTCTCTCTCTCTAGTCTCTCTCTGGTCTCTCTCTCTGGTCTCTCTCGCTGGTCTCTCTCTCTGGTCTCTCTCTAGTCTCTCTCTGGTCTCTCTCTCTGGTCTCTCTCGCTGGTCTCTCTCTCTGGTCTCTCTCTAGTCTCTCTCTGGTCTCTCTCTAGCCTGGTCGCACCACACCATAGTACAAATTGCGTAATAAGGTCTGGAGGCGCTCCATTGAGCTCCGTTTACAGGTGGGAGGGGTTAACTCCTTTTGCAGATTCAAACGATTGGATCTGAGTTTACCGTCACGTATGTAGTGCGCTCGAGTCTGTCGTTAGCCTTTAGCATTTAGCCTAGCCATCTCCTTTGCCGCTAATGGAACCCGTGGGGAGTAGCGCCACAATTTTTCCAGCAATTACATTTGCTAAACATTCCTCTTGCTCCGGCTTCAATTTCTTGATAGAACCAGAGCCGATTACTTTACTATCGCATTCTTCGCCATTGCCAAGCCAACCTTCCCGTTCGACGCAAACTCTTGACGTCACCCACAACTAACTATAATTACCCGCCTTCCGCGGTCTCTGAATGGTCGGTCGAAATTCAAGCGATTGGTAATCGGTAACACAGGGACCAGACCCAGACGTCACATGCTGTGAAATGATGAAATGATGATTGAGCGGAGTGTATGGATGGCTAAGGCCAGGCTAGTCTCTCTCTGGTCTCTCTCTCTGGTCTCTCTACAGGAAAGTGAACTTACATTACAATGTTGATCATGATCAAAGATTGTGCCCCTGTCCTGCGTGTGCGTTTGGTTGATGCGTGTGTGTCTGTGTGTGTTTTTATTGATGTGTGTGTGTTTCTCTGCAGCAATCTCTGCTGCGTCAGCAGGAGAAGGTGGAGGAGAGAGTCCAGGAGATCGAGGAGCAGCTCTGCAAGCTGGACTCTGACAAGTGTGTGGTGGAGGTGAGAGACCAGGACTGGACCAGAGAGAGACTAGAGAGAAAGAGAGAGAGAGACCAGAGATCAGAAAAAGACCAGAGAGACTATAGAGAGATCAGAGGGAGACCAGAGTAGAGAGATGCCAAAGAGGATAAAGAATCTGACACAGATATTAAAGGGCAACACATGCTCTTGAGAACAGGGGGATGGAGACTTATGAGAGCTAAGGGATGGAGACTTCTGCTCAGGGCCAAGATGAGTTTCTGAACAGAGTGGATCTGGTCCTCTCTCCTCAGGACCGTGTGTGTGAGCTGAAGGAGGAGGTCCGTCTGCAGTACCAGCGTATGCACCAGCTGCTGGAGGAGGATCTGGTCCGGACACTAGAGGCCTTAGACCGGGCCCAGTCCAGGTTCTGTCAGGAAAACTCTGCCCAGGTCCTGGTCCTGGGGGAACAGAGACACGAGGCCCAGAAGATCCTCAGCTCCATCAACACAGTCTTTGAGAAGTCGGAGACGCTCAACTTCATGAAGAACACCAAGCCGGTCAAGATCCTGTCAGACAGGTCAGTCCAGGTCCTGGTCCAGGGTCTAATCCAGGTCCAAGATCCTCTCCGACAGGAGAGAGACCAATGTATGTCAATAGGAGCCAGAACGAGCTGGAACCAAACTTCACCATTGGCACTTCCCTTTTGGGCTTCATTGAGTTAGCGGGTTAGCATTGTTCATTTGTATCAAGCCCCGCAGATCCATGCTCATAGATCTATAATAATAACTGGATAGGGCATCACTAGCTTATAGCTGTCTCACCCATGGACACAGGGGACGCCCGTGGTACTGCAGACTTAATTCACGTGGGCTATCCAGAAATTTTCCTCATAGACCTCAATGTAAACTAAAACAGCTCGACCTCAGCTGACAGAGAACCTACAGCTTTCATAAAGATCGGATTTTGTGGGGATTTTAGTGTCCCTTGTCATCCTGAACTTTTTTTCTTAAATCCTTCGGTTTTCTTAATCCACACTTTACTGCAACAAACTCTGCTGCTTTTCTTCCTGCTCTGGCTCCGCTCTAGCTCTGCTCTGATCAGCAGCTCTGATTGGTCAGAGCTCGGCCGAGCCCCTCTGTGCACATGCATGTACAGTGAACAACCTCCCATGATGCTTTGCGCCAAATACTAACGAGCACACGTGTGTGGCTCTCATGCACGTGCACAGAGAGGCAGCATTCAGATCAATCAGAGCCGCTGATCAGAGCGGGGCCAGAGCGGGAGCATAGCACTTAAGATTGGATTTAAAGAAAACCAATGGATTTAACAAGAAAATTAGTTCAGGATGACAAGGGACACTAAAATCCCCACAAAAACCGATCTTTATGAAAGCTGTAGGTTCTCTGTCAGCTGAGGTCGAGCTGTTTTAGTTTACATTGAGATCTATGGGACATTTTTCTGGGTAGCCCACGTGAATTTAGTCTGCAGTACCACGGGCGCCCCCTGTGCCCATTGGTGGGACAGCTATAAGCTAGTAATACCCTATCCAGTTATTATTATAGATCCATGACCTGTATACAGTCTGTTAGAATTGTCCATCTGTAAACAGTCTGTGGTATATGTTTTGTCTAATCCTCTGTTTTCTCTGCTGTCGTCTCCAGAGCTCAGACCTGCGTGGGAAGCACTCTCCCTCCGTACAAAGTGGGAAACCTCAACTCCAAACTGTTTCTGTCGGAGATTTCCAAGAGAGAGAAGAGTCTGCGCAGAACTCTAGAAGGTGAGAGCACACACAGACGAGGGAGACGAGAGAGAGAGAGACGAGAGAGAGAGAGACCAGAGAGAGAGAGAGACCAGAGAGAGAGAGAGAGACCAGAGAGAGAGAGAGAGAGAGACCAGAGAGAGAGACCAGAGAGGGAGAGACCAGAGAGGGAGAGACCAGAGAGGGAGAGACCAGAGAGGGAGAGACCAGGGAGGGAGAGACCAGAGAGGGAGAGACCAGAGAGGGAGAGACCAGAGAGGGAGAGACCAGAGAGGGAGAGACCAGAGAGGGAGAGACCAGAGAGGGAGAGACCAGAGAGGGAGAGACCAGAGAGGGAGAGAGAGAGACCAGAGAGAGAGAGAGAGAGGGACCATAGTAAATGTTTTTTTCTCTGTACCATATTATTCGCACCATTAGGGCACTGGATTATTAGGCGCATTAATTAATGCTGGTTTACCCGTAAACAAAGGCACAATGAAGTACAAATGTAATTTTTATTATCAGATCATCGGGTAAAACATGACTCCATTTATTTACCAGTATAAACTCTATAGCTTAAATAACTCAACATGTTTCAGTAGTAACATTTAAACAAACACAACTTGGTTTTGAAAATGAAAGAATTATGAAATACAAAACAATTGCAGCTGCGATGCTGCATCATAGCTTTTACCATGCTCAACATGTGTTCTATATTCTTTATGTGTTTTAACTCTTGATTCTCTGATCTGTGTTGGTGATTTCAATGGTTTTGTTAAGTCCTCTGGGAGGACTTCTGTTGTGATTTAGGGCTATACAAGAATAAATTGTAATTGTAATTGTAACTGCGTCACCGATAGTGTAGCTTAAAATCTGTTTTGTAAACATGTCTCTTGATAGAGGCCGTTTTAAGGTCCATTTGGCTATTGGACTTATAGTAGCATTAGCCAAATGTAACAGTAATAACAATGTGTTTGTAGCTAGCCCCGATGATCCAAGATGGCGCTGTATTCAAATCCAAGGCTTGTGCTCAATAGCTCATGGGACAACCATGGGGACCGAAAGATTAGCGGAACTTGCTCATATTTGGGCATCGTCTGGTCCTCCTGGTTCTGCGCAGTGGACGAGCTCCCATGATGCATTGCGCCAAATACGTGTGTGGGGCTCTAATGTAAATGCACAGAGGGGCTCGGCCGCGCTTTGACCAATCAGAGCTGATTGATTGATTGATATCAATTTATTTGAGCAAGTCATATAAAACATACAATAGAAAAAAGAAACACAAACAATCAAAAAGGAAAAAGAAATGGACACAGCTCAAAAGGAGTAAACCGCAGTATAATACTTGTGGGAGTTTACCCCAATTACATTTTCATATTTACATTGTTTTACAAACAGGTGTGTGTGTGTGTTTGATAGAGTCTGTGTGCTCTGGTCTGATCAGCTGCTGATCAGACCAGAGCTATAGCGGAGCGAGAGCGGGAAGAAATTGAGCAGAATTTGTAGCAGTGAAGTGTGGATTTATAGAAAATTAAAGAAAAAAAAGGGGGACACTAAAATCCTCACAAACTTCGACCTTTATGAAGCTGTAGGTTTTCTGTCAGCTGAGGTCGAGCTGTTTTAGTTTACATTGAGTTCTATGGGACATTTTTTTGGGTAGCCCACGTGAATTTAGTCTGCAGTACCACGGGCGTCCCCTGTGCCCATTGGTGGGACAGCTATAAGCTAGTAATGCCCTATCCAGTTATTATTATAGATCCATGGTTTGTAGCTTTAGCGAGAGATCATAGCGCTGTTTTTAGCGTTAGCTGGGAACCGTCGGTGCACACAAGCCCCAGAACGTATGTTGTTTCACCCGGACTATTTAAGTGGACGCGCTTGCACTTCCTCTTCCGTGTTTTTTTTTTGGGTGCGGGTACAACTAAGTGCATGAGCACAAAGACTGTAAGACCCGAAACTTAGTTTTGAGTTATAGGACGTGATCAGATGCATGTGTCTCGTATTTGTGCTTCATTCATTCACGGGTGACGCATCGGGCCTTGTCAGACTTTTATATTTTGGCATTAAAACTGTTTAGAGATAGAGCTATATACAGTCAGATAGGGCGCACCAGATTATAAGGCACACTGTTAAAACTAAAGACTTTTGTCCACGCCTAATGGTGCAAAAAATACAATAATTTTCTTTGTAATTCTCTTTTTGGCCAATAGATGGAGTGGTAATACCAAATTCATTCCCACCACAGACTGTATACAGATGGACAATGCTAACATAAACTGTTCCTCCTTCCTGTTGCAGCTCCTCTGACTCCGCCCTCCGCCTTCCTTCAGTCCGTCACCTCGTACTCGAGTGGTTCGGCAGAGAAGCGTAAACATTCGAGTGCGTTTCCGGAGCCGTCGTCATCATCCTCGTCAAAACCGTCCTCCTTCAAAGACTCGTCCTCGTCCTCGGCTCCCAAACAGCCGTACCTGTCCTCGTCCTCCGCAGACGCCCAGACCACGGCACCACAGCCCGGCCTGGCACCTGCCTGCATCAACGACTCGGCCACATCCTCGTCCCATGTCTTCAGCTCCGCCCACTTCCCCGGTGCCAGCGGCAGCAGCAGCGGCAGCAGTGGCGCCTCGCAGCTGTCGCAGTACGGTGGCCGTAAGATCCTGGTGTGTACCATGGATAACTGCTACTGCTCTGGAGTGCCCTCGGTGTCAGGGCACAGAGGCCATGCCCCCTACCCGCGTTCAGGCTCCTTCCCCTGGGTCAGTGCGCAGGAGTACCCCCCTCCCCCTGGCCTCAGCAGCACCGCGCCCATGCAGGGGCTCGCGGTGCGCGACTGGATCGACGCGTCGCAGACGCACAGACATCCGGACTTCTACGGGCTCTACGGCCAGCCCGCCGCCAAGCACTATGTGACCAGCTAACGCAGCACTATGTGACCAGCTAACGCAGCACTATGTGACCGCTAACACAGAGGAGCAGGAGGACGGAGACGAGACGTGCACATGTGACGTCACATGACGCGGAGACGAGTCATGCTTTTGTTCCGTCAGAGTTTCAGTTTTCAACATGTTTCTAAGAAAAGCAGTGGAAAAGCTCTTAGAGGGCAGACCCCTGCCAAGAGCCGCAGTTCTATTCCTTACTCCAATCCTGGATCCAAAATTGATACGTTCTTCCTTTTACCATTTCTGAGCTTTACTGAACATATCTTAAAATCTGCTGATAACTGAGTAAAATCTGGTTCAGAGCTAAATTTGGCAAATGAAATAAAAACTAAAAAATGAAAGCCTAATTTTTGGAGTTTAGAAATATCAACAATTTGCCAAAGTTTAAAACTCAAAGTCTGTCGGAACAATTGATCTTCTATTGGCTGCAAAGCGCTGGATACGTGAGCGGACGAGACTTGGTTTCAGAGGTCACTGGTTTTTGTCGACATAAAAAACACAAACTGATTTAAAAAAACTATTGTCAAACTTAGATTCTGTCGCTTAATGATTCAGTTTCACACAGTACTCGCCGGACGTCAGGCTCCTGTCTAAATTCTCGTTCAAGCCGCACTTGAACATGAGCTGCAGGATTTCATGTTGTGATATAACACGTCACCAACAGCTGTTATAATTTATTGTTAAAACATGCACTCTGCTAAATCCACTATTTTAACGATAAACCTGTGTCCTATAGAGTCCACACACAGACAAAATGAAATATGATTGTGTTTTGTTTTTAGGGTAGACTGATAGAGCTGATAGAGCTGTCCTCACCTGTTCTCCCACAGGGGGCGCTCATACACACAAGAAGCAGAGTTCAGAACACGACAGAAGAAGCAGCTTGTGGTCCGGCGGGTGCTGCACTGTGATAGTGTTAATGAAACCAGTACAAATCCTGAATTCAAGTCACTTCAACTCGATTATCGTTCACTTTTGCAGAGGCTCAAAAGTCAAAAGCAAATGTAGTTATTTTATGCATCGGGGGAAGTTTTCTGAGCACTTTTGGTTTCGGTACAATATGCAGTCGACGCAGATAAACCTATGCACTTACACGTCAAACACACAAACTCTTCTACGCAACTGCTGAGATAAACTTTGCTTTGTTCCTGCAAGTTAAACAAAAGGCAAGTTTTTGGAGTTTTTTCAAAAATGGCCGCCCACAAAAATCCAAACGCCTCTGGTCCATGTATCCCAAAAACAAAATGACTTAACAACAACAAAAAGTTAATAAAAGAAATGACATAAATGAAATGAGGCAATCTTGAATTTTCGGTAATGACCACAAGGTTTAAACTAAGGAGGATCTGTTTTAAACATAGACTGTATACAGATGGACAATGCTTACAGGGAAGTGCTCTCCGGCGTCTTGACATACATGTAAAACTACATGTATGTATCTATTAGTGTCACACTTGCCATTGTGGGCATACATTTCTGGTTTATCAATCTCTGTTATCCTAGTGTTTACATTGTGATATTGTCTTTGTAAATGCAGATGTTAGCCATATAAGGATTGACTGATCAGATGCCTTCATTCAGCTTGCCTTAGCAACACCGCTGCCCCTGCTACGATGCAAAGCTAACCGCGTAAGAACCAAGCCCCGGCGATCCAAGATGGCGCCCTATTCAAATGAATGGTTGTGCTCACTGGCGCTTTGTGACGGGGCTGAAAGATTAGCGGAAGTCGCCTGAAACTCGCAAAGATCTATGGGAAACTCGCCTGTATTTGGGCATCGTCTGGTCCTCCCGGTTCTGCGCAGTGGATGATCTCCCATAATGCGTTGCGCCAAACACGCGTGTGTGGGTCTCACACCGGGTCTCACGCACGTGCACAGAGGGGCTCGGCCGCGCTCTGACCAATCAGAGCAGTTCATCAGAGCGGGAGTTAGAGCGAGAGCCAGAGGAGCAGAGTTTGTGGCACTAAAGTGTGGATTTAAACAAAACCGAAGGATTTAAGAAGAAAAAAAGTTCAGGATGACAAGGGACACTAAAATCCCCACAAAATCCGATCTTTATTAAAGCTGTAGGTTCTCTGTCAGCTGAGGTCGAGCTGTTTTAATATGCATTGAGTTCTATGGGGAACATTTCTGGGTGGCCCACGTGAATTTAGTCTGGTTCAGTCTGCAGTACCGCGAGAATCCCCTGAGCACGTGGGTTATTCAGCTACAAGCTAGTAATACCCTATCCAGTTATTATAATACATCCATGGTAAGAACAGCTTCCCATATAAGAAAATTGACTCCAGCTAGATTATGTTCAAATCAGTGACTATGGTGGTGTCGCGCTCAGTCCACTCCTAATGTACATTCAATGGTTTAAATTAAAGCGCTATCCTAGCTTAAAATAGGAACATCTCAATCAAACAGTTCAAATGTGTTGCTGGTGTTGAGCTGAGCCCCAAAATGGCTGCCACACAGGTCCTTGAAACAAGTTTTTTTTACAATTATCCATATACTTGAACAATGATCTATTTATCGATCACCAATCATTACACAGGCTATAGTCTTAATCTATTTTAGTTTAACTCAAAATGGAAAACTCAAAGTTGAAACAGTTGAGAAAGTAGAGAGTTGCTTGTTGCATTTGAGTTGACACAAAATGGCCGCCACACAGGTCGATAAAATAACTACATTTTCCCCAGACTTCTGTCGACTGTTAATCACCAAATAAGAGCACACACGCGGCGACTGAGTTAGGTCTCTGTGACTCGGGGGCAGGGTACAACTCCTCACTTATGGTTTTACTGTTGCATTCTTACTGTTGTTGATGTTTAGATCTGCTTTAGACACTGTTCTTATTTATGATTTACCAAGAGGATTGGATATATATATCTGTTTTTTTGTCTTTCTATGTTTTGAGTCTTTCTTACGGTTTAATCTTGTTTCAAAATGGCCGACAGATTTAACTTCAACGGACGAGACCCTCTTCCCTAAATGTTCGAGAGTGTATGTTATGTGTCTGCGTGAGAGGGAGAGAGACTGTGTGTGTTTGGAGAATTGGGGCTCGTCCAAATAGATTTCAGCACTTCCTTTGTCAAGAGCCCTGTTTCCACCAGCCCTACTCTACCCTACCCTCTCCTCCACTGTTGTTTCCTCTGGTCCTGTGGAACCAGTACCAGGTCCTTCTTTAGTCCATCTTGGTCCTGGTTCTATCCAGGCCGAGCTGGTACTAACGTTTTCTAACTGACAGTGATTGGCCAGAGTGCTGCTGGAAGCCATGGTTACCAAGGAATTTCCACATATACTGGTTTGTTGTGGGTAGGTTGCTAGGATACAGTACCACATACTAATAGAAACACAACCAGGTAGAGTAGAGTAGGGCTGGTGGAAATGGGGCTGAAATGGCTTGAATGAATAATATAAAAATCGCTCTTCCATTTTCCTCAATGTCTTTCTCAAAAACCTGACGCCTGGTTCTGGATTCTGTCGTCTGGACTTGACGTTTTTGACGAAACCAAAACTGAAATTATACGTTTAAAAAAAATGTTTTTTGGTTTGTTCATGCCGTTTCCCCAAGCCCCGGCGATCCAAGATGGCGCCCTATTCAAATGAATGGTTGTGCTCAGTGGCGCTTTGTGACAGCATGGGGGCTGAAAGATTAGCGGAAGTTGCCTGAAACTCGCAAAGATCTATGGGAAACTCGCCTGTATTTGGGCATCGTCTGGTCCTCCCGGTTCTGCGCGGTGGATGATCTCCCATAATGCATTGCGCCAAACACGCGTGTGTGGGTCTCACACCAGGTCTCACGCACGTGCACAGAGGGGCTCGGCCGCGCTCTGACCAATCAGAGCAGTTCATCAGAGCGGGAGTTAGAGCGAGAGCCAGAGGAGCAGAGTTTGTGGCACTAAAGTGTGGATTTAAACAAAACCGAAGGATTTAAGAAGAAAAAAAGTTCAGGATGACAAGGGACACTAACATCCCCACAAAATCCGATCTTTATTAAAGCTGTAGGTTCTCTGTCAGCTGAGGTTGAGCTGTTTTAATATGCATTGAGTTCTATGGGGAAAATTTCTGGGTAGCCCGCGTGAATTTAGTCTGGTTCAGTCTGCAGTACCGCGAGAATCCCCCGAGCACATGAGTTATTCAGCTACAAGCTAGTAATACCCTATCCAGTTAATATAATAGATCCATGCGTTTCCCTTCCAACAAAATGGGGACTTCCTGTTGCTTCCCTTTCAAAATAAGATTTCCGTTGGAAAAATGACTTTGGTTGGAGGAACTCGGACTAGCTGTTAGCATCTGGACGCTGTGATGCTAACGGTTTACTTCCTTTTTGCAGCAAAGCACATTTAAAAACAGACATAAGCCGCTCTCTGGAATCTCTGGATTTAAAAACAAACACTTTAAACGCAGGAGGAAAAAGACGTTTAGTTTTGCATTCACGTTTTGTAACATTAAACTTGTGGTGGATGCAACGGAAGCAGAAGAGAAGTTTGTGGAGAAAGGAGAAAAAACAAGGTAATTTTTTGTAAATATTTTGTGAAATGGAAGAAAATTTGGAGACAGCTCCGAATAAAAAGTGGAAAGAAAAGTGTTGTTTTTTTATTTTTATTGTTTGTTCCAACCACGACTGGAAGATGTAGAAATAATATGAAATATAAAGGTTCACTTTTCTGTCTGAAAAAGCAGAGCCAAAGATGTGACAGAGGCCAGAAATGCATGATGGTCTCTCTCTGGTCTCACTCTCTGATCTCTGATCTCACTCTTGGTCTCTCTCTGGTTTGGGAGCCGAAAACAACTTCCAGGAACAAGAGACATTTGATTCCATCATCTCGCTTGTTGCGTTTTGAAAGTTACGCACCCCAGCTTTATAGCAGTAAAACTCTGAGCTCCTATGGCAGTAAGCAAATTCATGTCTTTGTTATTTTAGCTGCGTGAACACAATACAATTATTGAGGATGGGGAAGCTCGGGCCCGTGAGCTCCCTGCACCAGGGACGTGCGGTGAGGTTTGTGATTGGGGAGGCACTGACTTTAAAAGTCAGATTTACAATCATTATTCAAATAAAATAGCATTTAATCACCAATGCAATGACATCCACAAACTTTATATACTGTAAAGATAAGAGAACCAGCTTCTTTTAATAATCTCACAACAAATCTAGCTGCTGACTCTGCTCCGCATCAAACAACATCTTTAAGAAGCGCAGGTGCGAGAGACGCGAGGAGAGAGAGACGCGAGGAGAGGAGACGCGAGAGAGAGCAGAGAGAGAGAGAGAGCAGAGAGAGCAGAGAGCAGAGAGACGGAGACGCGAGGAGCAGAGAGAGAGACGGAGAGCGAGAGAGAGAGAGAGCGAGAGAGAGAGAGAGAGCAGAGAGAGACAGAGAGGAGCAGAGAGACGGAGACGCGAGGAGCAGAGAGAGACAGAGAGGAGCAGAGAGACGGAGACGCGAGAGAGAGAGAGCAGAGAGACGAGAGAGACGCGAGAGAGCAGAGAGAGAGAGACGAGACGCGAGGAGAGAGAGACGCGAGGAGAGAGAGACGCGAGGAACATAAACAATAATTTAAACAAGTTGCAGAACTCTTGAGCAGTGTTTGAATCAGTGTTTTTCGGAAAAGCACTACTTTGCCGGTATCTGTCAATGTTCAACATAAAACACAGATTAACAAACTCCTCCCCCGCAGCCGGACTAACCTCGTAAGTCCAGTGGTGGTCTCCCAGTCTATATTAATTCTTTCTTTGTTTGAAAGTCCAATTGAGAAAAAAAATCTTCATTCAAATCATCCATTTTCCAGCAAAAGAAATAGCATTTTGGGCTGATTGTTTGTTAGCAACTCTGGTATGAACTTTATGCTCACTATCACCCCTAGCGGTGAGGCACAGATACCGCCTGCCTCACGCCAAGCTTTTTCCTTGTGTGTTCATCTACGATCAAAAGACTTAAACTAAATATAAATTGTACACACATACGTGCAATACACTACTAAACACTAAGAGGAGTTTAAAAAATGTTTTTAAAGCAGGATATTTGAAACAAACGGTGATATATCAACTGCACGAGCTGAGTGCACTCAGACACACACACACACACACACTGTGAGGGAGCGGTCTGGGGTGAGGCACGCAGGAGCGCTGCCTCACCTCGTCTCTTTGAATAGGAATAACGGGATTTCGGCGATTTTGACTTCAGAAATGATCAAAACTGATGGGAACCGTGCCGAATATACATTAAAAGCATAGGACAGTGGATATAAATTATATATTTAAACTAAAATAATTATTAGTTTCCAATAATGGCAGGTGAGGCTCTGCCTCCCCTGCCTCCCCTGACTGCACGTCCCTGCCCTGCACCTCTCCCCAAGGCGCCGCCCCTGGAAACACACGGAACAGTTAAGCTGTCATCGGGGGCGCGCACGCTGCTTCACGCCCGCACGTTTGATGATCCACAACGGAGCCATGTGTTTGCCAGGGGTCTGTTTAAACACGAGTGGGAGGTTACAGCGAAGACGTGGTGGAAAAAGTAATGTAATCATGTTTTAACCTGCGCGGTCAATACACCGGGCGGAAATGAGGCTTTTATTGACGTTCAGATGCCGTTTCCACCGCTACTATTACAACTACTACTGAAAAACTTCTTTAAACGTTATCCATTGGGTAATCATGCAATGTGTAGCATGCGTGACGCCCTCTGGTGGCCGCTTTCTCTTTCTCTGGTCTATGATGGATCTCTCTTATCTATTTAGTCTCTTTCTCTGATGTCTCGCTAGTCTCATTATTTCCAGAAAGGTGTGCAAAAGTGGTGACAGCTTATTACAATTGATCCTCTCTGTCTCCTCCACATGTTCCTCTGCTCCGTCTCCCTCAGGTCCTAATGTCAAGACCAGCTGACATGAGCTCCAGGTAGTCTCAGGTCTGACAAGGCAATGAGACCAGATAGAAAGACCGGATAGAAAGACCAGAGAGAGAAAGAGACCAGTGAGACTAGAGATAAGCAGTGCAAGTACAAAAATGTTGCACCAAAAACAAACAATTGAATTTGTAATAATCTCTTTATTGACATTTCTTTAAATTCTGACAGAAACATTGCAAAATATCAAAAGTCTAAGTCCCTATTTCAACATAAACACGATAAAAGCAGAGAAACCTAAAGAAATCCTAAAGCACAGAGACACATATTTACACCATAAACCTCTCTTCAGTCTGTACATATTCACACACAGCTTCTCCACAGAATCAAGCTCTACCTCAGAAATAACTTACAAAAATATAGAGCTCAGCTGAGTTCTGAAATGGACTGAACCAGGACAGAACCAGGATTGGACCAGGACTGGACCAGGTCTGAACTAGGACAGAACGGGGTCTAAACTAAGACTGATGCAACTTGTGGACATGATGTGGACAAGTTGTTGATGAGATTGAACCAAAATGTAAGTGGTCCTCCTGCAGCAGCTGTGTTGCTCCTCATAATTTGAGGACTCTAGATAATTTCAGGACTCATGTGACATCACAGGCCTGAGACATGCGGATGACAGACTTCCAAAAGCAGCAACAGTGGGAATGGAGCTTCAGGTTTTGTGAGAGAGAACCATAAACTTTAGGACACAGGACACCGTCTTTATATTTGTATACGTATGCACACACACACATATATATAGAAAATGTGTGTGTATGTATATATATTCCCTTTGTTTTGTGGGTCTGTCTATGGTCCTGGTGTGGTCCATGGTGCAGTCCATGGTGCTGTCCATGGTCCTGGTGTAGTGTATTAGTACAGTACATTATTCCGCGCAGTAGTGGTACATTCGGCTGCAGTTCCTCTCCTGGACACAGGTGGCGCTACTTCTTCTTTGAGTTCACGCTTTTGCAAACCCAGTTCATCCCATCCTGAGAGGGAACACAACAGAACACAAATATGAAAGAGACCAGAGATAAGAGAGGGACTCTAGCAAGAGACCCGAGAGACCAGAGAGAGATCAGAGAAGAACTAGCGAGAGACCAGAGATAGAGAGACCATAGATAGAGAGACCAGAGAGAGAGACTAGAAATCTCCAGTGTGAGATCAATAAAGTCTATCTTATCTTAGAGACCAGAGAGAGAGAGAGACTAGAGAAAGTCCAAATAGAGAGACTGGAGAGAGAGACCAGAGTCAGGAGTGGGTAATTTGCGTGCCTGCTGTCTTCCTTGTGGTTGCCGTTTCTAAGGCTCCCTCTCCGGAGACCAGAGAGAGACTCTAGAGATCACCTGGATGCTCCTGGTGTCTCCCCTGGTCTCACCTGGATGCCCTCCCCTGGTGTCTCCCGTGGTGTCTCCCCTGGTCTCACCTGGATGCCCTCCCCTGTGAGGGCGGAGCAGGACTGGATCTGCCAGACCCGGTCTCTGATGGTGTGTAGGTTCAGTCCCTCTGCGATCTCCGCAGCTGGAGCTGCTGTCAGCAGGTCCTGTTTGTTCGCAAAGATCAGGACTGGAACTCCACTCAGCTTCTCCTCATCCAGAAGCTCTGCCAACTCCTGAGAGGCGGAGGGGAAGAGATGGTGAGGAAAAGGGTGGGAGAGAGCGATAATACTTTTGGTTTAAAGACAGAAAACAGCTCTGAACACGACACCATTGTATAAAGATTTGAAAATGCTAGCTCCTGTTATTCCTGTCTATTCTTGACTGATGAGGTTCTAAAGCAGGTCTACTCCTCCATCATTCTTGTAAGGCTTGAAACATAACTAATTATAACAGTAAAAGTTGGTTGTGGCCTCACCTGCCCGGTCTCCTCGAACCTCTTTCGGTCTGCGCTGTCGATCACATAGATCTGAAACAGAAGCAGCGTTTAGAGGTGATTCTGAGCCCTGTAAACGTCATCAGAAAGAGCAGCGAGAGAGAGCAGGGAGAGCAGCTAGAGAGCAGAGAGAACAGAGAGAGCAAAGAGAGAGGAGAGACAGCAGAGAGAGAGTAGAGAAAGAACAGAGAGAGAGAGCAGGGAGAGCAGCTAAAGAGCAGAGAGAGCGCAGAGATAATAGAGAGAGCAGAGATAGAACAGAACCAGACCAGGACATCTGTGTTCTCAAAGTAGTTCCTCCAGTACGGCCGGATCTTTCTCTGGCCCCCGATGTCCCACACATTCAGCTTGAAGCCTTGAGACTGGACGCTTTTGATGTTGAAACCCTTGAACAAAACAGAGAGTTTCAAATAAAAGAAGAAATTGAAGTGTCCCAGGAAAACAGTGAGAAAGACCAGAAAGAGAGCAAAGAGAGAACGGAGAGAGAGACCAGAGAGAGAGCAGAGTATAAATGTGTTATAGAGTTTTTTCATCACTGAATGAATGCTGTGATGACGTGTGTGTGTGTGTGTGTACCTGTGTGGGTGTGATGTGGCTGATGTCCTCTGATGCCAGCTGCTTCAGGACTGTGGTCTTTCCTCCGTTGTCGAGTCCCAGGAGCAGAATCCTCACCTCCTGGTCCGGAGTGCTCTTCAGCTTACGAAGAATGGACAATAATCCCTGAGGAAAAACAAGACCAGGGTCATTCCTGGTTCAGACCTGAACTGGTCCTCAGCTTTGGTTTATTCTTGGTTTAGCCTCAATCAAGACTTGAAATGGGGTCCTTTTGTCCTGATTCAGTCCTGGTTCAGTCCTCCTTGAGACCAGGTTCAGTGCCGCTTTAGTCCTGCTTCAGTCCTGCGAGGGACAGGAAGGAGCTGGACAAGGTCATCAGGAAGTCCAGCTCTGTCCTGGGTTGTTCCCTGGACACAGTCACAGTGCAGCAGGTGGGGGACAGGAGGGTCCTGGACAAACTAACATCTATGCTGGAGTTCTCGATGGTCACTCCTTGCAGGACACTCTGTCTGCTCTGGAAAGCAGTTTCAGTGACAGAATAAGCAGGTCTTTCTTTCCTGCTGCTGTCAGACTGTACAATAAGAACTGAAATTTCCCCAGTGTGGGACGAATCAAGGATCTTTTATCTTATCTTCAGTCCAGCTTCAGTCCCGTTTTAGTTCTGGTTCAGTTATGCTTTAGTCCCAGTTCAGTCCTCCTTTAGTCCTCTCTGCTTTCATCATGTGATGCTTGCACAGACACAGAGACACCGCTGTCTTCTCATCCTCCACCAATGGGCCTCTCGCGGCTCATCTGTTGAATTATACCGGGGTTAAACCCCTCTAGAGCCGGGTACCACTCCTCGCCACAGCTGTGCAGTCAGCCTCGCCCACTTGTCATGACATTACCGACTCAAAAGTCCACCCACACGGCCTGGTAATAACAGAGCCGCGCTAAAGCTAAAGCTAATGCTAACAAGCTAATCACAAATAGACAGAGCCAAGCAACAGCCTTCGCTCTCTCTCTCAAATAGTCACGAACTATAACGTCATATTTTGGCGTGAACGGGTTTGGAGTCCGTACACGCTTGTTGTGAGATAATGAGATTTTTTGTAGAGCTCAAATGCGGAGTTAAAATGTAGAATTCGCGGTTTAAGCTCGACTCACCATCTTGTTGTCGCCTTCGCTCCTGGAGACGCCGCGGACCGTTACTAAGGGAGGTGACGTCATGAGACGCAACGCGGAAATGGAAGATGCGACGATGATATATTAATAATACATACATTACACATGATAACATTTAGTTTCACATTGTGGTAGAGGAAACTATGGTAACTGTTCATATTCAGAATCTAGTCTAGAGTATAATTTTCTCTCTAATTCATGAAACAATCCACATGAGACAAAAACGGTCTCAAAGCTCCATGTCTTCTTTGTCGGCACACATCTCTCTCTGGTCTCTCTCTGGTATCTCTGGTCTCTCTCTCAGGACAATAGCAACACATGTAATATTAAAACACCACAGATGTTCTTTCGGTCCAGATGAGTTTATTTCGCATGACGTCACACACAAAAGCGCTCGTGCAGTACTGATGTCCGGCAGCAGGGGGCAGTGACGAACAACAGTTTATTGATTGCATCATGAACCATTTATACATTTGACATTTTCTGACACTTTATCATCACGTACATTTAACACTTGTGACTAACAATACAAATATATCATGTGTGCGCCTTCTGCTGGCCACAAACACCGGAACTCCCGAAGCAGGACCAGTTCTCTGGACTGGATCTGGACCGTTATTATTATAGATCCATGATCTGGACTGGTTCAAAATGTTTTTACTGTATAAGTTGTATAGGTAGAGGTAAAACACCTGATAAATGACTTTAAATGAAACGGGTGGAAAACAAACTCAAGTTTTCTCCCAAATTGATTTGAAGAGTCCTGGTGTTAAAGGCCTTAAGCTGCACAGGGGTTGTTATTCACATATATAATATATATATATATATATATATATATATATATATATATATATATATATTTATATATATAATTTAGATTTTACTATAAGTGAGTAAAATTTATGTTTACAGTGTGTTTCACTGACGTCATCGACACATTAAAGCTGAGGTACCTAACTTTCATCAAGAAAGTAAGTAAGTAAAATGTTGTGAACAAATCAGACCACAACCTGCTGTCTTCGGCCCTGTTTATACTGAGACGCTGCGCAGACGTTTCCAGGCTATTAACAGAAACGACCAGACTCCTAATGCAAATTTCTCTGCGTTCACATGAGGTTGAAAAACGATGTAGTTCTAGCGGATCTGAACACTTACGTTTTCACCCCCTGAAACACAGTCTCCGTATGAACGGTTGGTAGCAACAGACATCCAACTATACCGTTTTACTGCGACATTTCTCCGTGTAAACTCAGCCTTCATCTTATTTAACAACATGTGTAAGAAAGGGCTCTCTTGTCTCTCTCTGTACACTCTCTGGTCTCTCTTGTTGTGTCTTTAAAGTTACATACCCCAGCTTTAAGTACCCCCTGCTCAGTCTTACTTCACCCACTCCAGATACACATAGATCAAGAATGCGGTCACCACGGCGACATAGACGGTGAAGAAGACCTTGTTGAGCCTCTTGGCGAAGATGGTCCAGCATCCGGCCGCGTCAGGATTTCTGAGGTGACGCAGACCTTGCTCCACTCTCCTCAGCTCGTCCAGGATCACCTTCAGATTGTCCCCCTGGTCCGGGTCTTTACACGGGTCCTGAGGGGGAAGAGGGGTCATATTTTTGTGATTAAGTAACAGTAACAATTATAAATTAAAGCCGCAAGCGGCGTCGAACGGCCCTCGCCGCACAACGCAACCGAGGTGGCGCTGACGCGCCATTTTCCTACCGCCCTGATGGGAGCGACACTGTGCATTTTAAATGCCTGTGATCAGTGATTGTGTGTGTCTTTGAAAAGGTAAACCTCATTCTCCCCATGTAATATTTGACTCAGTCTTTAGGGGGCGCTATTGTTGCAATTTTGTCGTTTACACTTTCAGTTTACCCAAACCCGAGAGAGTTGAACAATCAATTCAAATTTTGTGCAAATGGGACTTTGTATGTGAAAATGGTGGAATTTATGTTGTACAATAGCACCCCCTACAATTTCAATTTGTTTGTGTTTCACCAAAGAACACAAAAATAATACACTTCAAGCCTGAAAAAAACTTGTGGCAAAGTTTGCTGAGTTGTTGTGTTTGTTCAGTGGGTCAAATATGAGATCAAACAACAGAAAACCCAAATACCTTTATCCCTATGTAAATCTTTACTCAGCCTGTAGGGGGCGCTAATAGGACAATGTCATTGTTCACACTGTCATGTGACCTAGGCCCAGGAGTTGAACAACGGAGTCAAGTTTAGTGCAAATCAGAGTTTGTAAATGTGCTGTTTGCACATACAATCTGTGAGTGTGTCCATACAGTCTCCATTGGATAACATGGGAACTTCACACCTCTCTATGAAAATAACCACACTTTGGGAGTCTGTCACGCTCAGACCGTTTGACTAATTCAAACTCTATATTCAACTATTGATGGTCTATGTGTTGAGTCGATGTGGAGCAATTTTCAGACAAATTAGTGAAACGGCCGAGGCTGGTTTGATGTTTGAGCGAGGTGTACTTTTCAGAGATTTAACGATTTTCCGATAGACACAGACAGGGGAGTGTTTGTCGTCGCCACGGCAACAGGGTAAAAAATAATCATATGTTGTCATTGACTTTTTGAATCCGGATGACAAAACAGAATTATTTTCAAAATTTCAAACATTTTGAAAAAACTAAATTTTATTAGGCTCATGTAAAATTTTGACATAGTCTGTAGGGGGCGCTAATGAGCCAATTTCAATATTTACACTTTCAAATGACCTAGACCCTGGAGCTGAACAATGGAATTAAAATTTGGTGCAAATCAGGCTTTGTTTGTGCAAACGGAAGCAAATTTACTTTAGTCAAAAATTTTAAAAATGTTTGCCGCTCCGCTGCTCGGACAACGTTTAACTGATCCAAATTCTATATTGAATAATTGATGGTACATGTGTTTAGACCATGTGGAGCGATTTTGAGACAAATTGGTGAAACGGCCGAGGAGGAGATCATTTCCAACCGACATGTGTGAAAAATATCAATTTTCATTTTTTCATTTCCCATTGAAATTAATGAGCTCCCTGTTTGCCAGGGGGCGGAGCCATAATAACTTTTTTTTCATGTCTTGACTTGAGGAACATGTGTACCAAGTTTCATGGCTCTACGACAAACTTGACCTCCGACCTCCTCCCATAGGCGCAATGTAAACTGACTTTTGTAGGGGGCGCTGTTCTGTTCTTTTTTTAGTCCCAAAAAAAAAAATCACAACTTTTAATCAATGTTCAGGGGGTCAAATTAAGGTTCAAAGTGTAGAAGAAAGAACAAAATAAATAACTAAACCAAACCAAGGAATTTTTTTTGTAAATCTTTGAGCAAAAACAATATAGGTTTCCATAGTAACCTATAATACAAATGATACGTCGTTTTAAAGCGAACGACCAGACAAACGCAACTATTGGGTTCTCTCCTCTCCTTCACACAGCGAGGGTGAATCAGCAGGTCTTTCCTCCGGCACTGTTATATCAGTGTCTGGGCACGCGCCGTTGGGCTTGGTGGACGAATGTCCAGGCGCAGCCCGGAGATTATGACCTGCTGATGACAGCCCAGGCATTACTCGTTGGAAAAGCAATAGGCCCTTACCCCAGTTGGGGCTCGGGCCTAATGAAAGAGGAAAGAGAGACCAGAACATTTCTCTCTCTCTCTATTTGGTCTCTCTCTGGTCTTTCTCTCTGGTCTATAACTGGTCTCCATCTGTTCTCTCTCTGATCCTGGGTGCACTGAGCCGTCTTCCTTGTGGTGAAATGTTGACACAGGTCCAAACAACACGCTCTTACGGTGAGGGTGAGCTGGGTGCTGTAGCCGGTGTTTTGGTGGAAGTGCATCTCGTCCATGAGGCCAGACTGCGTCTCTCCAGTCGAGCTGTGATGGTTATGACCTAAACATAACAGCAGAGAGAGAGATCAGAGAGAGACCAGAGAGAGACTAGAGAGAGACCAGAGAGAGACCAGAGAGAGGCCAGAGAGAGACCAGAGAGAGACCAGAGAGAGATCAGAGAGAGACCAGAGAGAGACCAGAGAGAGACCAGAGAGAGACCAGAGAGAGATCAGAGAGATTTTACCTCTGTGGAAGATGTGGCTGAACATGTTGTGGTCCCTGGTGTCCTCTGTGACACAGCCAGCCTCCTCCTCCTCCTTCTCCTCCTTGGGTGTCTCTGGGTGAAGGTCCTTCTTCATCAGGTACATGACTACGATGGTCTCCAGCAAACTCAACAGCATCATGGCGAAGATACCGATGCAGTAGATTGCTGTCAAAGAGTTAGCATTGACTGAGTGAGGGAACTGGGCATTTAGATCGTGTATTTAGACCGTGCATTTAGACCAAGCATTTAGACCGGGTATTTAGACCGGGTATTTAGATCAGACATTTAGGCTGTGTATTTAGACCAAGCAGTTAGTCCAAGCATTTAGACCGGGTATTTAGACTGGGTATTGAGACCGGACATTTCATCTGGGCATTTACACCTCGTAAATTATTTTTGACTGTAGTGTGTTCATTGCTATTCACCCGTTGTCCCATTGTCTGTTTCATGGCGCAACAACAGGACCTGTGAACCGGCCCTCTCCATCTACACTTGCGGACTGCCCTGCCCCCCTCCATGTGCACCTGCGGACTGCCCTGCCCGACCCGCCTGGGAGCGCTTCAGTCCTGCACCGGACCTGTCTACGCTCTGCGGCTGCTTGGTCCTCGTTCTGTAGCTTAGGTCCTGGATCATTATCCCGTCCGTCCGTGTGGAGCGGATCCCTCTCTCAATATGTGGGTCTCCCCGAGGTTTCTCACTTTTTTCCCACTGGGTTTTTTGAGTTTTTTCTTGCGGATGCAGGAGGGTCTGTTGGACAGTCAGTCATGATCCAGGACACTTTAACATTCTACAACATGTATGGACATTTTTCACCATGTGCTCTATATTCTTTATGTGTCTTTACTGTTGATTCTCTGATCTGTGTTGGTGATTTCAATGGTTTTGTTAAGTCCTCTGGGAGGACTTCTGTTGTGACTTAGGGCTATACAAGAATAAGTTGCTGTTGTTGTTGTTGTAGTAAATAGAAAGGGTGTTTATTCCCTAGCATTTAGACCAGGCATGTACACAGGGTGTTTAGACCAGACCGGTTTAGACCGGTTATTTTGACCCAGTATATAGACCAGACATGGCCAAACTGAGGCCCGAGGACCGATCATGGTCCTATGTGTCCTGTTCTGTGGCAGAGCAGAGCAGAGCAGAGCAGAGTAGAGTACCGATGAGGGGGATGCGGTTGGAAGAGGCGGGCAGGATCTCGTTGAGGATCAGCTGAAGAACCGTGACTGCGAGGAGAACGGTGACTTTGAAGGTGAGTTTCTCTCCTGCTCCGTGAGAGATCAGGAACGAGGCCAGGTCCAGACACAGGAAGAAGAGCACTGGGAGAAGGAAGTTCATCACGTAGAGCAGAGAGCGCCGCCTCATGGTCACCTACCATGAAGGAACCACAAGCAGACACCAGCTGGTTCAGGGAACAAATTTTTCACTTTGGGGGCAAGAGTTGAATGGCTGGTCTCTCTCGCCAGTCTTTCACTCTGGTCTGTCTCCCCACAGATGCTACGTACCGTGTAGACAACCTTGTCCTGGTTTTCAAATGTGGTGAAGTTCTTGACTGTGATCTTCTCAAAGAGCCACTCGTACTCCGTCATCATCACCTCTTTGGACTTCAGAGTGACTTTTCGAGAGGAGGCTTTGGGTACCAGCTGAATGTCTTTCACTGGGACCATCAAGCACAGTTTGTTTAGGGTCTAGAGAGGCCAGAGAGAGACTCGAGAGACTAGAGCGAGACCAGAGAGAGAGAGACCAAAAAGAAACCAGAGAGAGAGACCAAAAAGAAACCAGAGAGAAACCAGAGGGAGACCAGAGAAAGACCAAAAAGAAACCAGAGAGAAACCATAGAGAGACCAGAGAGACACCATAGAGAGACTGGAGAAAGACTATAGAGAGACCATAGTGAGAGACCTTCGTGTAGGATGCTCTTGAAGGACAGGTTGCATCTCTGAGTGTCGAAGGGAAACTTGTAGACCTTCATGCGGCAGGTGATCACCAGCACCTGGTCGCTCTGCAGCTCCACTTCTCCGTTTGAGCGGATCAGGAGGAAAGGACTGTGAGGAGCCTTGTCCTTCTCCACCCTGACCACACAACCACCACACAACCACACAAAAACACCTTACACATGCTCATGTGGACTGTGTTTCAATCTATGTCCACACAAGCCTGTCTCTAAAACAGTTCTATCATTAGTTTTCACATGCTTATGTCTTTGGAGAGAGAGACCAGAAAGAGAGGCCAGAGAGAGAGCAGAAAGAGTGGCCAGAGAGAGAGCAGAGAGAGAGAGACTCGAGAGAGGCCAGAGAGAGACACGTGTGTGTGAGAGTTACATCTCTTCTATGGAGATGTCCGGCTTCCACAGAACCTCTATGGGAACCGACACCTCGCTGATACCACAGAAGTCCTCTTTGTTCCACCAGATGAAGTCGTTCTTCCACTTCTATCAAACACACAGAGTAAAGCATTACTCTACAACTGCATCACTTTGAAGTTACTTTCCCCAAATAATGTAGATTTTGGCTCTCTCTCTCCATCTATCTATATCTATTTATATATAATATATATATATATATATAAATACAAACTGAATGTAGCTTATGATGCTATGGGCTCTATGCATGCACCACTTTCCACGTTTTATTTATAACGACACTCAATTTCCGGTGCGCGAGGCTTGAGTTTGACTGTGGCTGAGATGGAGTTCACCAGATGTTTACACAAGGGCGTAGCATGGGTGTGTGGTTGTGGATGTGTTATTGACACAGGTTTAAAAGAGTCTGTTTCGGGGGTGTGATCAATAAAACAGGAAGAGGATAAAAAGGGGATAAAATTTAATAAAATGTTTACAAAAGGTCCATTAAAAAAATGATAAAAGCCCAGAGTCGCTCGTCCGTCCCCACTGGCCTCCGCTCTTCTCTGTCCTGGGACCGGGCCGCAGTCCCGCCAGCCACTCACCGACCACACAGTGAGCACACAGTTTTTTACTGCTTTTATCAGCTCAATGAGCAAAGTATTCTTGTTCCTTTTTTGTGAATCAATAAAGCATATAAAAAAGGCCCAAGTTTAGCGCGTCAATTCTCCCTCCCAGTCACAAATGGTCAGTAAAGCTCTTTCGTTGTGCTGTCATTGTGCTTTTGTAAAGTTACCTAATCTCTCTGAAGAGCCCTAGTCAAAGCTATTCCTCAGAGAGAAAGCACATCCACACTTTTGTATCAGTCTCACAGCTGAATGTATCGATCTAATTACTAAACAATTTCACTAGAGAGAGACCAGTGAGAGAGACCAGAGGGAGGCCAGACGAGAGACCAAAGCGAGAACATAAAGAGAGACGAGAGAGTGACCAGAAAGACCAGAGAGAAAACCAGACTGTAAAAGGACTTCTTCATGAAGGCAGAATGGGCGTTTGTTAAAACAGCCGCGTGATTGTATTTTCTGTAAAACATTTGACCACAACTGTCAGCTGCTCTGCATCTGCACCATAAAACACACACCATAAATCATTGATGCCTGCCATTATGAACCACAACAACAACAACCAGCTGGAGTCCTCAAATTCACATTTTCTCTCAAGACTCAAAGAATGGATCCTATTTCCTGTGGTCACTTCCCCACAAACAGCAGCAAATGTATCAGAGAGACCAGAGAGAGAGACCAGAGAGAGACCAATGAGAGAGACCATGAGAGAGAACAGAGAGCGACCAATGAGAGAGACCATGAGAGAGAACAGAGAGCGACCAATGAGAGAGACCATGAGAGAGAACAGAGAGAGACCAATGAGAGAGACCATGAGAGAGAACAGAGAGAGACCAGAGCGACAGAGACCAAAAAGAATCTGCTGTCATCAGTGTTTTGGCTCTGATGAACACAAACATGGACTCACCATGACTGTCCAAACATATGGGAGGAACCTCTGCTCTTTCTCCATCTGAAAAACATATAATTACAACAGGTTTCCAGCTCATTTACTTTAAATAACATTTAGAAATCAATTAAAAATGTTCAAATTAAAGAATTAAAGAATCCAATTGTCAAAGCATACACACACACACACACACACACACACACACAAACACACACACACAAGATGCGGTCTTCATCTTAACAGAAAACATGTTATATTTAGACTATGGTCTCTTTCTCTGGTCCCCCTCTGGTCTCTCTCTTTTTTCACTTTTCTGTCTGAAAAGCTGTGAAACTAGTGGTAGAAGCAAACCAGGAGCAACTGAAATTGATTTTTTTTACTCTAAAATGTTTGTGTTTCTAAAGTTACGTACCCCAGCTTTAAGACCATACGCCGCGTGCTCGTGTGTTTGCCGCTTTGTTTTGCGGCGAAAGCTCCGCCATCTTGTACGGCAGCAAACGTAAGATGAACTCTCTATGGATAAAAGCTGTAAAAAGTGCTAAGTAATTGCTAAAACATGTGTTAACAGCTTCTCTGTGGTTTCGTATAATGCAAACGTAATGATAGATATTCTGCTACATGCAATTGTTGAGTTTTGTTCTGTTCTGGTTAGTTGCTAATCATGCTAAGCTAATCTCAGCTAACGTTCGCCTGAGCTAGCTATATGTAGGTTAATACCATAGACTGTTTAATGTTAACACTGATAATTTTCTTAAGACGTGATTTTTGTGTGTATTTTATTAAATAACAATCATGTAGAATGTGAAATTATATACAGATATAAACTGTTTGCAGAGATATGATGATTAAAATGTTAAAGCAGGTCTGAATACAGTAACAGAGCGAGGTTGTTGTTGTAGATAATAGACAATAATATTGATGCCTGGAATCAGCTGTCTCCATTCTCTGAACTTGACCTTCATCACAATCTACTGAGCAGCTATGAAAAGGTGTGGTTGATAGATAGCATAATGATATATATATTTAACTTAGCGTGTTCACACAATGTCTGCGTCGTCTTCGTGGGCGTCGGGTTTGCATTTGAAATGAAAATGGTGTTGGACGTCAAGTGGCGCCAAGAGGCCGTTCGTTAAAAATAAAGCACTATTTCGGACACTCAAAGACCACAGCACTACAGCAGCGCTACGCAAGCAGGATATTGGGAATGATTTTATAAACTTGCAAATATTCATAAGAAGCAAATAGGGGCTTCTACAACCAACACTGCTGTTTACAATGGGAGTCATTGTAATAAGAGGTTTATATGAATCTTTTGTATGTCTCTTGGCCTTTTTGATCTGTGTTTGTACTTGCTCTTGTGAAGCACTTTGAAGTACTTTGCACGCAAATTGTTACATTATCTTTGGCCTCGATCACATCTTCAGCTTTTACAGACAGAAAAGTTTATTAGAAATGACAATCCTCACTCAGCCAATCCGCTCTTTGCCCAAAAAGTCGTATAGTGACTGTTGTGTGTTGTAGACTGACCACGTCAAGGATGGCGTACAGACTCATCTCCACGGTTACCAGCGTGGGCTGTCGGTAGTCGTTGACCGGGCGGCTCATATAGAAGAAGTCGCTGTTCCTCTTCAGCTGCAGATGTTCCACTACGTCATTGAAGCGACAGGTACGCTCCGCCACCACGCCCCCTACAGGCGGACACAGGGAATTCACAGAAAAACATTTTTGAGTCTGATCCTCTCAGATATTATCTCTAGTCTCTCTCTGGTCTCTTTCTCATGGTCTCTCTGGTCTTATGGTCTCTCTGGTCTCTCTTTAGTGTTTCCTCCTGGTCTCTCTGGTCTCTCTCTGGTCTCTCCCTGGTTTCTCCCTGGTTTCGTCCAAAAACACGTCTCGGAAATGGTCTGAGGTCTGGAGGTTGAGTGCGGTCGGAGAAAGCATTAGAGAATCACCATTTCTCATCAAGTAACGGTTAATGATCCGGCAGCATTAGCAGCACAATAATACAGTTTAGAGACCTCCAATCAGATTACAGCTCCTGCCAGCGATGCAAGCAGCAAAGAGCCCCATTGGTCAGAGTATGGGAAATGAATCACACAGAGACGGATCGTGGCGCACCAAAGCTCTGGAAGTTTATTTAGACTTCTCTCGGGATCCAGTGATTTCAGTTGTTTCAATTCTTTCAGACAGAATAGAGTCAGCAAATGATTTTCATAGTAATTTTTACGTCACACATTGAAAGACAGTAGCTCAGTTGGTAGAGCATTGGCCTTCAGGCCTGAAGGTTGTGGGTTCAATTCCCACCTCTACACCTTCTCCACCGACTCCCGCTGATGACTGCTGTCGTTGTGTCCTTGGGCAAGACACTTAACCCCACTTTGCCCAAAAGCCCCCACTGAAAGATCAAGGCTATGCTCACACTCAGAGAGCAGCCGTCCTCCTGTGGACTCACCACCTGCAGAGGGTCAGTGAGGGGCTGGTGCTATGAGACTTGGGTGGCATCTCTGATTTCCACCCCCCTGACCCAGAAATGGATTAAAGGGTAGAAAATGGATGGATGGATGGACATTGAAAGACATACGTGTCACATCCAAAGACACTCAGAGCATATCATAGTCATAACATGAATACACAGTCCTTGTAGAGTCTTGCGTTTTTCCACCTGGTAGGATATAGCTAATCCTCATAAGAGCTATCTCATGAAATATCTTTAAACACTCGGGGTCCATGTATTTTACTCTTGCCACTATACCACAATTCAAACTCTCTGGTCTCTCTGGTCAATTCTGGTCTCTCTATGGTCTCTCTCTCTGGTCTCTCTCTGGTCTTTCTCTCTGGTCTCTTTTTGGTCTCACTTGTGGTGTGGTTACACACACACACACAAAGACACGCACACGCACAAACAAACAAAGACATACACAGATTGTGAGGTTCTCTGAGCCTGAGCCTCAGTGGGAGCTGGCCGTTTTTCAGGTGAGTCTCTGTCTGATTGGTTCAATCTCTTTACGGACATTCTCAGTCAGGGGCCACACAGAAGGGCCGGTCCCAGTCAGGGGCTACACAGAGGCCAGGAGCCCCTTTGAGGAGGTGACCAGAGTTGTGTCCGAGCTCTGAGAGAGATTGCAGCTTTTAACGACAGAACCCAGGAGCAGAGAGGAGTCCTTACAATATTCTGCAGACTTCACTCTGGACATAAACACAGTGAACATGTGGCTGTCTCTGTCTGATGGAAACAGAAGAGCTACATGCGTGTTGGAAGATCAGAAGTATCCAGATAATCAGGAAAGATTCAGTGAGTGGCCTCTGGTCCTTAGCAGAGAGAGTGTGACGAGTCGCTGTTACTAGGAGGTGGAGTGGAGCTGGAAGTATGGTCCTCGTATCACAGTTTCATACAGAGATATTCAGAGGAAAGGACGCTCTGGTGAATGTGGATTTGGATTCAATGATAAATCCTGGGCCTTAGTCTGTTACTAAACCTGTGTTTCATTCATGTTTAACTCAGTCCAGTCCCAGGTCTCAGGCCCAATCGGGTCCAGAATCAGGGTTTTCTTGGACAACAGGTTCTGTCCTTTTTTGATGTGTCTGAAAACATAAGGCCTCAGAATACTGCTCTATGCTCAGGCTGTTACCATGACGCCAGTGTCTGTAAAAACGTAATATTGGTGTACGAAAGGTGTAATTGTGAAATAGGAGTGTAATGTGCTTGTAAATGCGTGCAATAACTGAATAAATTAAATTGAATTGAATTGTTTCTTTTCTCTGTGGTCTCTCTCTTGTCTCTCCCTGGTCTCTCCTTGGTCTCTCCAGTCACTCTCTGGTGTTTCTCCCTGGTCTCTCTTTGATCTCTCTCTGGTCTCTCTCAGGTAAATTACATGAAAGAAGCTAACTCTAAACAAATAAATATTGTACTCACCCAAAAGCAGAAGTATCCGTAGCGTCCACATCTGCACCATTAGACCAGCGGCGTCCGGGCGCAGGCAGATGTTGATGGTGTTTGGAGGGTACCGGAAGGGGTAGGAGGTTCTAACTGTCTTTGATGAATGTGATTTTGTGGTTTGTGATAATGGACTTCTCTGCCGCTGATTCATAAATGGACATATGTGTGTGTGATGCGGTTTGGGAGAGTTGCATGATGAAAAGCTGAAACAATGGCTGAAGAAGACATTTGCAAAAACCATTTTGAGTTTTATGTCATCTTTATTAAAGCGTCCCATACAAGATTACCACCGTCCCTTCTGCCTAAACGCCCTGTTCTCAAACTTTAAAACAAATCCTCATCAATCTTATTTTGTTGTTCATGTTTCTTCCATTAAACTCCCCAAACCAAAGAGGAAATAAAGTCAAACAACAAGTGTTACATTGAAAATTCCCCACTGTGGGAGGAATAAAGAAAACATTTAAAATAACAGGTTTTTCTTGATAGTAGATTACACTTATTCTCTCTCTGGTCTCACTCTGTTCTCTGGTCTCTCTAGGATTTCGCTCTTTCTGGTCTTTCTCTAGTCTCTCTCTCTGATCCCTCTCTCTAGGTCAAACTACTTGTTATATTTATGAACAGATAAAGTTGTGTATCCCAGCTTTAAACATGTCTCTCTCTAGCAGCTGACCCACTGATGGTACATGCAGGGCAGGAACAGTGCCACCACCAAGACGTAGAGGCTGAAGAACATGGCGTTGATGCGTCTGGCCCAGACGGAATCATGCACGTGCGCAGGCCCCACATGCACGCTCACGGCTCGCTGGAGATGCCGAACCTCGTCCAGGATCAGGGCCAAGGTCTGGGACTCGGAGCAAGAAGGAGAGGGACAGGACTGAGGACAGACACCAGGGGGCGATGTTACAGCAGCACTGGATGTTCACAAAGAGATCACACCTGGTAACTATGGCAACCATGGTAACGATGGTAAGTGTCGATTTTAGTCTCAGTTTAATGCTAAATTCTCTGCAATTTATAACAACAATCCACATGAAACAAACACGGTCACAGCGCTCAATGTCTTTACATATCAACTCTGGTCCATGGATCTATCATATTAACTGGATAGGGTATTACTAGCTTGTAGCTGAATAACCCATGTGCTCGGGGATTCTCACAGGGCTGCAGACTAAACCAGACTAAATTCACGTGGGCTACCAAGGAATGTTCCCCATAAAACTCAATGTAAATTAAAACAGCGCGACCTCAGCTGACAGAGAACCTACAGCTTTCATAAAGATCGGATTTTGTGGGGATTTTAGTGTCCCTTCTCATCCTGAACTTTTTTTGTCTTAAATCCTTCGTTTTTCTTTAAATCCACACTTTACTGCCACAAACTCTGCTCTAACTCCCGCTCCGCTGATTGGTCAGAGCACGGTCGAGCCCCTCAGTGCACATGCACAATCTTTTCGGTACCCATGCCGGCACATGCGCCACTGAGCACAAGCCATTCATTTGAACACGGCGCCATCTTGGATCGCCGGGGCTTGCTCTGGTCTCGTTATTTTCTCTTTCTCGTTTCTATCAACTATGGTTGCAGTTTTTCACTCTCTCTGCTCTCTCTGGTCTCACTCTCTGCTCCCCATCTCTCTCCCTCTGTGTTCTCTGTCTCTCTCCCTCTGTGTCTCACCTGCTCAGAGAAGAAGTGAAGCTCCAGAGTTGGTGCAGACTCGTCCTCACTGTCGGCCATCTTCACACATCTGTCGTCTGCAAACAAACCACACGTCAGTCAGTCCAAAGACCCCATGGTTCTGTGCTCTTCTCACCTCTGCTGACAGCCTGGTCCTGGTCTCTCTGGTTCCTCTGGTCTCTCTGGTTCCTCTGGCTGTGGTCCAGAAGGAACGTCACCAGAATGGTCTCCAGAACGCTGAGGAGCATCATGGCGAAGATGACAATGCAGTAGGTGGCTGAGGACAGAGCAGAGTTAGAGCTGCTTTTCTTCAGCAGGGACAGGGAGAGTGGAAACTTTTCAGTTTGATAATTTTTGTTAAATTAAGTTATAGCAGCAGTATCAGCATCAGCAACATCAGTGTCATCATTAGCATCAGTAACATAATACGTAGCATCAGTAACAGCATCAGTCGCATCAGTAACCCTCACCTATCAGAGGCGTGTCGTTGGAAGTAGAGGGCAGGATGTCGTTGAGGATCAGCAGGAGAACAGAGATGGCCAGCAGGACCGTGACCTTGAAGCCCAGTTTCTCGCTGCGATGGTCCGAGATGAAGAACGAGGCCAAGTCCAGGACCAGGAAGAACATGATGGGGATCAGCAGGTTAATGACGTGCAGCAGGGGGCGCCGTTTCACTGTGAACTGACAAACAGCAGGTGAGAGGCTACACTAATAACTGCAGTACCTAGCTTTGAATTTTTAATAGATTATTTATTTTGAACCCTCGATGGGAAAGGTTGGTGTGTTGTTTGGACACGTGCCGTTTTTCACCGTGGGGAAGAGGTGAAAAACAAACTTCCCAGGACCCAGGACCAGAGAGAGACCAGAGGGAGGCTTGTGTGTGTCTCATGTCGTTGCATGTTCTCACCGTGTAGCAGAGCGTCTCCCACTGGCGGCTGGAGAAGCTGAAGTTGTAGTTTTCCACCGACAGTTTGAGGAACTCCCACTCTCCCTGACTCTGCAGCAGCTCACGGGTAAACTCTGTCACACGAGACGAGTTCAGGGACGCACGGAGACGCATCTCGTCTGCTGCAGGAGGAGAGGAGGAGGAGAGGAGGAGGACATCAGGGGAGAGGAGAGCAGGACTGATGCAGAGTCTTATACCAAGGCTGTGTAGAGATCACACTAAAACCTGATGCAAAGTCGTGTCCTTGTTTTGTCCATATTCCAAAAAATATGAACGAAAACACAAAACCGAAATCTGAACCCTCTCTTTGGTCTGTCTCTCTGATTTCTTCTTCTGGTCTCTCTCTGGCCTCTCTCTGCTCTCTCTGGCCTCTCTCAGGTCACACTGGTCTCGCTGGTCTCTCTCTAGTCTCTCTCAGGTCTCACTGGTCTCTCTCTGGTCTCTCTCTGGTCTCTCTCTGGTCTCTCTCTGGTCTCTCTCTGGTCTCTCTCTGGTCTCTCTGGTCTCTCTGGTCTCTCTGGTCTCTCTGGTCTCTCACCAGTGTGGATGGCGGAGCCCAGCGTCAGGTTGCACTGCTGGGTGTCGAAGGGGAACTTGTGCATGTCCATCTTACAGGAGCTGATGATCTTCAGGTCCTCCTCCAACAGGACTGTCCCGTTATAGTACACAACCAGGTACGGGTTCCGAGGAGACATGTCCTTCTCCGTCCTGCAGCAGAACACACATGGTTTGGATACAATTCTACAAGTTTTGAGCCAAACCTAAATTCAGATATGGTTTCTGCTGAAACTTGTCCATATGACCAGAGAGAGAGACCAGAGCGAGAAAGACCATAGAGAGAGATCAGAGCGAGAGAGACCAGAGAGTGAGACCATAGATTGAGACGAGAGGGAGAGAGATACCAGAGAAAGGGAGAGAGAGATTTAACCTTTATTGTTTTCAAAATGGTTCAATTTGCAAACTGTTTTGTGAAATAAACTCTATAGAGAGTAGAAATGTCATGGACAGATGACCAGTACAACACTTCCATCTTCTGGTAGAAATAGGAAATTATATTCTGGAAGATGAGATTTCAAAACAAAGCTAAGTTAGAGAAAAGATAGAATGCAGCTCTGTCAATGAGTGTAACACAAATGGTTACTGAGCGAGAGTTTACTCTTACACATAAGTCAATAGAGAGAGACCAGAGAGAGACTACAGAGTGAGAGAGAGACCAGAGTGAGACAAGAGAGAGATTAATTTGTCATTGAGCGAGCGTTAGCATTGTCTGTGTACAGTTTGTGATCTATAGTTTGTGGAATCATCGACAGAAGAGGCGGGATCTTGATATTACTGTGATTTTGTCTCAGATGGAGCAGACAGTCGATGACTTCATGTGAACTCAAATAAATAAACCTAATCTTCTGTCGGTGTCACAGGGATATGGTTTGGGGTTTCCATGGAGATAATTTAATTCGCTGCCGCCTCTGTCGCCAACGAATCACTTTTTTATCACTTTAAGCAATGCTTTGAAGAGACGGAGTTACACTGAGCAGCTGTGGCGGCCATCTTGCGTTTGGTCATTGGACAAAAATGGTCATTGGACATAATGCAAGAACAGGGACAAATTAATCCGGCAAATTTTTACAAATGGCCTGCCAGAAGGACTTGGCATCCAGCCCGCCTTGCGACCATATTTAGACACAATAAAAGCAATCTGTCCTTTAGTAAGTAAGTAATGTTTATTTATATACCGCCTTTCACAGACAAGGGTCACAAAGCGGTTTACAATTGTTATTATTTTTTTGGGCATTTGTCCTCTCACTCCACACAGAGATGGGAGCGGGGTCGCCAGTACAGGAGGCGCATGCACAGTCCTATTGTACATATTTTTAGTGGTAGGGGAAACCGGAGTACCCGGAGGAAACCTACGCAGACACGGGGAGAACATGCAAACTCCACTCAGAAAGGCCCTGGTCCGACCGGGATTTGAACCCTTTAGTCCGCTGTTCACATGTGGCTCAGAGGTCACACTGGGGACAATTGTCTGGATAATGACAACGTAACGAGCCATGGACCTGTGTTTGAGTGAGTAAAGCTCTGACCTCAGAGTTTGGGCTGTTGCATGTTCTGCTCTTTCCTTTAGAAAGTTGACGTTGAGGAAAATAGGTTGGAAAGAGTTTGTGAGGCTCCACAAGGAGGAGGAACTTGTTCATTATAATGTGATTCTCTCTGGTCCCACTCTGTTCTCTCTCTGGTCTCTCTGGTCCATCTCTGGCCTCTAACCTTTCTCTGGTCTCTCTCTCTTTCTGGTCTCTTGAGTCTCTCTTTGGTCTCTCTAATCTCTCTCTGGTCTCTCTCTCTTTCTGGTCTCTTGAGTCTCTCTTTGGTCTCTCTAATCTCTCTCTGGTCTCTCTCTCTCTCTGGTCTCTTGAGTCTCTCTTTGGTCTCTCTTGTCTCTCTCTGGTCTCTTGAGTCTCTCTTTGGTCTCTCAAGACTCTCTCTGGTCTCTCTGACCTTGGACTGTTCTGTCACTTTCAAAGCCTTATTTTGAAAATCTAAAGTTTGCTTGGATACACCAGCGCTCTTACATTTCGTAGATGAACAGATCTGGTTCCCACAGAAGTTCTCGTGGGACGGCGATATGTGAGATTCCACAGAACTCGTCCGGATTCCAGTGGAGCCTCTCGTTATGCCACCGCTGAACAAGAGGAATAACACATCACTTTGCATCGGCCTCTCTGGTCACTCTCTGGTCCCTCTGGTCTCTCTGGTCTCTCTCTGATCTCTCCCTCTCTCGCTGGTATCTTTCTGGTCTCTGGTCTCTCTCTGGTCCCTCTGGTCCCTCTCTCTGGTCTCTCTCTGGTCTCTCTCTGGTCCCTCTGGTCCCTCTCTCTGGTCTCTCTCTGGTCTCTCTCTGGTCCCTCTGGTCCCTCTCTCTGGTCCCTCTCTCTGGTCTCTCTTTGGTCCCTCTCTTTGGTCTCTCTCTAGTTTTCCTCTGGGATCGCCCATCACAGCTCCTGATTGGCTCTCTGGTTTCCTGGTTTTCAGCTTGTGTCAGTCGATGGTTTGTTGAAGCTTCACTCACCATCGTGGCCCAGATGAACGGAACAAAGGTCTGTGTTTTCTCGATCTGAAAAATAGACAATTCGTTTTTTTTATTGATGTCTTATCCATTACACAAAGAGAATACTACTACTCTACTCCTTCACCTCTCTCCTCTCTCTCCTCTTTCCTCTCTCCTCTCTCTTCTCTTCCCTCTCCGTCCCTCCTCTCTTTTTTGTCTCCTCTCCTCTCCTCCCTCTCTCCTCTTTCCTCTCTCCTTACTGTCCTCCCTTTATTCCCTCTCCTCCCTCATACCAGTGCCAGAATAGAGTAGAGCACGATGTTGAGTTCTATGAGGGTGGGGGTGTTATAGTCCAGGACTGGGCGGGTCAGTCTCAGGGCCTCGTTGTTCATGGTCAGGTTCACATGGTCCAGAACGTCCTGATACGAGCAGACCTTACACTGGACCACTGCAGCTGCACATAACAATACACAGATAAATATTACAATTGAATTAACAACAATGGAACTATGTAAGAAAAAGACCAGAGAGAGAGACCAGAGAGAGGGACCAGAGAGAGGGACCAGAGAGAGGGACCAGAGAGAGGGACCAGAGAGAGAGACCAGAGAGAGAGACCAGAGAGAGAGACCAGAGAGAGACCAGAGAGAGAGACCAGAGAGAGAGACCAGAGAGAGAGACCAGAGAGAGGGACCAGAGAGAGGGACCAGAGAGAGAGACCAGAGAGAGAGACCAGAGAGAGAGACCAGAGAGAGACCAGAGAGAGAGACCAGAGAGAGAGACCAGAGAGAGAGACCAGAGAGAGACCAGAGAGAGAGACCAGAGAGAGAGACGAGAGAGAGAGACCAGAGAGAGAGACCAGAGAGAGGGACCAGAGAGAGAGTCCAGAGAGAGAGACCAGAGAGAGGGACCAGAGAGAGAGACCAGAGAGAGGGACCAGAGAGAGAGACCAGAGAGAGACGAATGGCGCCAGAAAAACGGTGCCATGGCAGGAGCCCTGGTGTGTACAGTCTGGTGCACACTGGGGTAGTCTTGCACAATTTTTTCCAATGTGGTTTTAATGCAAATGGCAAATAAATTGTTTAGTCTTGATTCCTGAAAGAGAGAGACCAGAGAGAGACCAGGGAGATACCAGAGAGAGACCAGAGTGAGACCATTTTGGAATAAGTTTTAGAGAAATAATCACCGTGAGACTCACCTGAGACGAGGACAAACACAAAGACCGCAGCTCGAATCATGGTTCAGATTTACACTGAGTCCAGAGGAAAGAACAGGAAACTCACTCACAGAACAGTCCCTCCCCCAGAGAGAGAGAAGGGACTTAAGCAAGACTGAAGCAGGACTAAAGCAAGTCTAAACCAGAGACTAAAGCAGGTCTAAAGCAGGTCTATACCAGGACTAAAGCAGGACTAAAGCAGGACTAAAGCAGGTCTAAAGCAGGTCTAAAGCAGGACTAAAGGCTGGCTAAGCCTAGCGGCCTACTAGGAGGTCACTTAAACATACGCAGTTTGATCCCTAAAAGTGACCAGATCAAGCACCTTCTCTTGGAATCCAACCTGGACTTTCTATGCCTTTCTGAAACGTGGCTCCACAAAGCTTCCCCACCTGCCGCATTGACTGTGCCAGGATACAACAGTTTCAGGAAGGACAGAAAAGAGGGAAAAGGAGGGGGTCTCTTGTTCTATGTTTGCAACACAATACAATGTTCTCAAATACAGTGGCCCTCAGAAGACAACCTGGAATGTATTGGCCTTAATATTGAACTCTCACCACAAATGTCTTTTACTTTGTTGGGACTATATAAACCACCAAAATCTTCCAAATCTACCTTCTGTGAACAACTTGACACCATCCTTAAACATTGTAATCCTGATAAAGAAGTCATTGTAATGGGTGATTTTAACATTAATTATGAGGATAAGATTGCAAGAAAGTCACTTAAGTCTATAATGACAAAGAATGACCTTGTCCAGGTAGTCAAAGGTCCGACAAGGATAACCTCATCAACCCAGACACAAATTGACTTGGTTTTCAGTAATACCCCAGAACGAATTCAAAAAAGTTACAATATGATCACTGGGCTATCTGATCACAATCTCACACTTGTATCTAGAAAGCTACCAAAGAGAAGACCAACACGCAATGAAATTAAAGGCAGCACTCTCAAAATTCCAAAAACTGAACTGCCAAATTTTCATGCAAAAATAGATTAAATCAATTGGAACAGTATACTCTCTGGTAATGATACAAATGCGGATTCCGAAGCACTTATCTCCACAATTCAGCGTGTGATAAAACACTATCAGAAAGAAGTAAAGCAAAGACGTTATAAAAAGTATGTTCTTCCCTGGTTTAATGAAGACATACTCAAGTTAATGAAAGAGCGAGATATGGCCCTTAAATCATCCTTAAAATCTAAACAGATGCATGACAAGCTTAGGTTTACAACCCTGAGAAATAGAGTGGTAAAGGAATTGAGGCATGCCAAAGCAACCCTTTTCATAAATAAAATCTGTGAAGGGAAAGGAAACAGTAAAATGACTTGGGATCAGCTAAAAATTCTAATGGGAAAAAATACCAAAACCCGCGACAATAACATCAAAATATATAAAGATACATGTCTAATAGAAGAACCATTACAAGTGGTTTCTACCTTCAATAAGCATTTTGTGGAGTCCGTTGAAGTGTTATCTTACAACCCACCCACGGACTCTCTAAGTGTGGTTAAATACATTTGAACCGGTTTTATCTCTAAGAGAAGTTTCTCACTCAATTGTGGATAAAACAATAAGGACGCTAAAAAATTCGAAATCATCCGATTCATATGGACTGGATACAATACTGCTGAAGACACACAGAGAAACACTTCTCCCATCACAAAACTGATAAACTCTTCTTTCAGACAGTCATTGTGCCCTACTACTTGGAAACCAGCAATTGTTACACCAGTTTTCAAGTCTGAAAATGCACAAGAAGTCACAAACTACAGACCTATCAGCATATTGCCCGTTGTCTCAAA
Organism: Knipowitschia caucasica; assembly: GCA_964034765.1. Classification (NCBI taxonomy): domain Eukaryota; kingdom Metazoa; phylum Chordata; class Actinopteri; order Gobiiformes; family Gobiidae; genus Knipowitschia; species Knipowitschia caucasica. The sequence goes on along the minus strand of OZ035845.1, from coordinate 8,980,978 downwards.
AATTGCGGAGAGATGTGTAGCTGATCAGCAACAGGCCCATCTTAACAACTCTCCATTCAACCTACACCCCATGCAATTTGGCTTTAGGGCCAACCATTCCATTGACACTGCCACCTGCTTTTTCATTGAAAGCGTAAAGGCTAAAATGGATAAAGGGGGGGTAGTCGGTGCCATTTTCCTGGACTTGAAAAAGCATTTGACACCATCAGCCATAATGTCCTCATCTCCAAACTATCACTGTTCAACTTCTCACCTGAAGCGGTAAACTGGGTAAAATCATATCTAGAACACAGGACACAAGCGGTCCGGATAAATAATAGTCTCGGCGGCACGGTGGCTGAGTGGATAGCACTCTCGCCTCTCAGCAAGAAGGTCCTGGGTTCGAATCCCGGCCGGACCAGGGCCTTTCTGAGTGGAGTTTGCATGTTCTCCCCGTGTCTGCGTAGGTTTCCTCCGGGTACTCCGGTTTCCCCTACCACTAAAAATATGTACAATAGGTCTGGCATGCGCCTCCTGTTCGGTGACCCCGCTCCCATCTCTGTGTGGAGTGAGAGGACAAGTGCCCAAAAAATAACAATTGTAAACCGCTTTGTGACTCTGGTCTGTGAAAGGCGGTATATAAATAAAGCTTACTTACTTACTTACTTACTAGTCTATCGTCCCATCGGGCTTACACTGCCGGTGTGCCCCAGGGTTCTATCCTGGGGCCGCTCCTGTTCAGCATCTATATAAACGACTTACCATCTGTGTGTTCTGGATGTGATATTCAAATGTATGCAGACGACACTGTGATCTATGTACATGGTAAAGATAAGGCGGAAGCAGCCCAAAAATTGACTGAAACCATGATTCATGTTTCAGAATGGCTTTTTAAGTCGTGCCTGCACATGTTTTTTTCAAAACATGGTTTTGAAAAAACCATGTCTGCACATGTTTTTTTCAAAACATGTGCAGAACAAAATTCTAATTCACCAAACCCCAGTGTGTGTATTGCTGGTAACACAATAAATGTAGTGACACGATACACATTAGGGGTTGAACGACTTCATATTTTTAAAAGTCGACTTTATATGCATACTAGTTGAGTCGACGTCGACTAGTCGATGACGTCATCGCAAATAAAGAGGACGTTTTAAACTTTGCATTTTATTTGGCAAAACTGCAAATTGTTACATCCAACTTCCAAAACAGCAATGTTTACAGAGAACATTTATCATTTAAACTTCCTATTTAACTTTAGGCTAAAATGTTTTTAGCTCAAACAGTCGTTAATGACTAGACTGGTTTTAAATCACTCGCTGTCTCGCTCTTCCTCCTCAGTCACCTTTTTTGTTTTGGACTTGGTATTTTCATGAAGAAAAATTAACTCATCTACGTGTGCAGGATGGAGACTGGCGCGCTGTCTTGTTATTGTGTTTCCAGCTAGAGAAAAAATTCTCTCGCTGGGGGTACTGGTTGCTGGTATGGCCAGATATGTCTTTGAGAGCCTTGCCAAGCGCGGGAAGCGCCTTTCGTTTCGGGCCCACCACTGCAACGGGTTGTCCAGAGTTGGGATTTGGGGCAAGAGAAAATATTGTCTGGCCTCTTCAGTTGCTGTGGAGCCGCGGGCCTTATTCTGCCCGCTTTCGAAATGCGTCCCAAACAGCTCCGCAAAGTCCAGCTCAAGACGCGCCTTCTTCCCTATGTCCTTCCCCGTCTGCTCAGTTTCACAGGTTTCCACACCGACATCTAACAAACACGTAGAACATTAGCGACACAATCCATACAATATTGTCCCCCTTGTTAAATGTATAGTAATATACCATGCGTAAATGTCTCAGCGCTTACACCGCGCGCATTTTACGCACTTAATAGAAGCAAAAATTGAAGCAGATTTAATTATTTTTGTTGGACATAATGCGTTGTCTGTAATCTATGCGTTTTTTTGTCAGATATCAGTATTGTTGAATGAGCAATATATCTTTGCTTTTTAAATGAATAGAGACACACGCACCTGTTACGCTCAGCGTCTCACTCTCATCCAGAAGCAGGGTGTCCAGGTGGCTGTATGCGCTCTCTCTTTTGCTGTCTGGGATGAACTTCAGGTGCTTGAAGCGAGGATCTAACATGCAGGCCACAACTGGGATAGACGAGGGCAGATCATCAGAGTCCAGTTTGAATCGTGTTTCTAGCTGTTGTCGGACTGTGTTCTTAAATGCGCGCACCGCAGACAGATCAGAGCCCTCAACGCGCAGCGTGGTGTTGACCATGTTCAGGATCACGGGGTAAATAAAGGAAAGTCCTACGTGCAGTTCACCGCACAATATCTCGGTGGCTTTGGCCAAAGGCTGCAGGACTGGAACAAGTTGTTCAAGAAGTTCCCACTGCGAAGCTCTCATTGCCAGTTTCTTTTGGACTGCTGGTTTTGTAACTGCGTCATCCGAAAGTACAGACTGCACTGCGATCCTTTGCTCAAAAAGCCGCTGGAGCATTGTAAAGGTAGAATTCCAGCGGACAGGACAATCAGTCTGGAGTTTATTTGTTTTCATGCCGAGTTGTTCCTGACGCGTTTTGAGAGAACACGTAGCAAGGGCGGAGTGGCGAAAGTGGCTGACAACTCTCCTCGCTGCATCGACCGCCTTTGCCACATCAGGTAAGACCAAACCGGACTTTATAGCTAACTGTAGAGTGTGTCCGCTGCATCCCAAATCTTTTAGACACATTTGGCAGAGCTCCAGTGCTAAATTCATGTTACTGGCATTGTCATGAACGGTGCAAAACGCGCTTATCCCCCAATTTTCAATAATTTCACTTAAGCGACCAGCAATGTTAATGGCAGTGTGTCTCTCAGTCATCAATGTTGTACACAAGACCCTGGCTTTTAGTTCCCATGTGTTGGTAATATAATGTGCCGTTACTGTAATATACGGCTCCATATTTGGTGAAGTCCATAGATCTGTCGTTAGAGACACGCTTTTTCCTCTCATCTCATTCGCCATTTCTTCGTGAACACCGTTGTACTCGTGTTTTATAGTATTCCATATTGTGCGGTAAGAGGGGATAACGTAATGCGGTTCAAAAAAGTTGACTAGTTCTCGGAAGCCTTCACCATGCACTGCGCTGAGTGGCCTGATGTCTTTAACAATGAAATTCACAAGCAGCTTGGTGATTTGTTGTCTTCGTTTGTCTGGCAGCACAGTCCGTTTAGTGAAGCTGCTGATTGACTGTTGTTGAGAAGGTTGCTTCTGGGCTAGCATTAGCGTCGGATGCTTTTTCAGATGAGAGTGCAGCGCGCTTGTACTTTTGTTGTACTTTAGAGTACCTTTGCATAAGCTACACGTCACCTGTGTACCGGTTTCATCTTTAGTAAAATATGTCCAAACGCTTGATGTAGTGCTGCCTTGGCGTGATGATTGGTGAGAGGTACTAGGACCCTCGTTTGGCATGTCGCTGTCCTGCGCCGCCATGTTGTGCCAAAGTCACGTGCAGTACTGCGCCGCCGACTAGTCGATGTCACATGAACAAAGTCGCGAGACAACCGTAAAGTCGACTAGTCGACTAGTCGACTAGTCTGTTCAACCCCTAATACACATACAGTATCTGAGTGTGTTCGCAGTAAAGTGACAATTGAAGTATCTGGACTTTAAAAGGTTATAACTTAAAAACTAAAATTACTTTCATAGATTGGAAAAAAATATTTCAAACACAGACACATTGAAGAGATAGTGTGGAAAAAATCAAAAGGAAAGATTGACATAAAAATGTTTAGCAACATTTTAAACGACCAAATTAGCCTCTGATTGGACCATTCTACTGTGACGCCAGTTACATAGAAAATAAAATGTCCTCAGTCTGAAAAAGCAGAAGATGAAATCACACAAGATTTACATGGTTAACACAACAGAAGGAAATCACTTGATATAAAAAGGAATCGTAAAAAAATAAAAAATAATTAATTAATTAAATGACCCCTGAAAAATGTATAACGGACGTGATGAGGACGGTCCTCTTTTCTCTAAAAATTAAACTTGAGAAGAAAAAAAATCTGGTCTGTTTTCACATTTAATTACTTGACAATATGGAAGTATCACTTTGCATCTACTTTGTGTAAAAAAGTAGAATCTCTGAATCAAATGTGGACATCTGAAAATACCTATCAAACTTGCACAAAGCTCATTCCGTCAAATCATCACGTCCGTTAGATAAAATAAACTGGGCCGCTATAGGAAACTTGTCTAATGTATAAAACAGTTATGTTCTAGCAACTTCTAATGAACAGAGGAGGTGCTTGGAAACATGAAAAACATAAAATATCTTCTGATCATTAAAATCTAATTTTTGGCCTTTTGTCACACTTTTGTGCCCTTTAGTGTGAACAAGCCCATCTGGGTGTTGTCATAGACTGTCATTTTTCTTTCAAGAAACAGGTAAAGAAAGTAAACCGAATAGTAAAGTTAAATTTAGCAAACTTTAAATTCATCAGAAGTAACTTAAACCAGGAATCTGCCATTTTATTTTTCAATTCGATGATAATGCCGCATCTTACCTACTGTGTTACCAGCTGGTCACAGGGATGCAAGACAGCCATGAAGCCTATCCAGTCTGTCTACAAACAGGCGTTAAAAGTCCTGGATAGGAAACCTTTTCTAATAATCTTCTCGTCCCACTGAGAAAAAGTTCCTTTGGCCAATCAGCTTTCTCAGTGCGCGCCGTTCAGTTTTGGAACACAATCCCAGTCTATATAAGAAATAGCACCACACACAGGACTTTTAAACATACGTTAAAAACCTGGTTATTGGACAATCAAGATTGTAACCACTCATGATGCATTACTTGCTTTTATATGTTTTAATGACGTGTTTTAAATTGAAATGCAGTGCACTTTGATGGCATTTTACACCTTGCCTAGGGACTACAGTAATACTGACACATTTACAGCAATGTTGATTAATGTGTATCGTCCCTATTCAAATAAACTATTAAATGAAATGAAATGAAATGAAAGCAGGTCTATACCAGGACTAAAGCAGGACTAAAGCAGGTCTATACCAGGACTAAAGCAGGACTAAAGCAGGTCTATACCAGGACTAAAGGAGGTCTGTACCAGGACTAAAGCAGGACTAAAGCAGGTCTAAAGCAGGTCTAAAACAGGACTAAAGCAGGTCTATACCAGGACTAAAGCAGGACTAAAGCAGGTCTATACCAGGACTAAAGCAGGACTAAATCAGGTCTATACCAGGACTAAAGCAGGTCTATACCAGGACTAAAGGAGGTCTATACCAGGACTAAAGCAGGTCTATACCAGGACTAAAGGAGGTCTATACCAGGACTAAAGCAGGTCTATACCAGGACTAAAGCAGGTCTATACCAGGACTAAAGCAGGACTAAAGCAGGTCTATACCAGGACTAAAGCAGGACTAAAGCAGGTCTATGGCAGAGACTAAAGAAGGACTTCAAATTCCAGGAAGCATTGCATGAGAGTTCTGTAATGCTTTACAGTCTTATAATCATATTTATTTAACTGTCACATCCTGTATTCATCCATATTCTCATCTCTGTTAATCAACTTCCGGACATCCCTCTCCAGCGCATCAGGACAGTCCTGAGGAGTTCCCCCGCTGAGTGACACAGTGTCTCTGTACGGTCCTCCCTTGGTTTCCTACTGGTCTTCCCCTGGTCAGGCTCTCCTGGTCTCCCCCTGGTCTCCTCCTGGTCTTCCCTGGCCTCCTCCTGGTCTTCCCTGGCCTCCTCCTGGTCTCCTCCTGGTCTCCCCCTGGTCTCCTCCTGGTCTTCCCTGGCCTCCTCCTGGTCTTCCCCTGGCCTCCTCCTGGTCTTCCCTGGCCTCCTCCTGGTCTTCCCCTGGCCTCCTCCTGGTCTTCCCTGGCCTCCTCCTGGTCTTCCCCTGGCCTCCTCCTGGTCTCCCCCTGGTCTCCTCCTGGCCTCCTCCTGGTCTTCCCCTGGCCTCCTCCTGGTCTTCCCTGGCCTCCTCCTGGTCTCCCCCTGGTCTACTCCTGGCCTCCTCCTGGTCTTCCCCTGGCCTCCTCCTGGTCTTCCCCTGGCCTCCTCCTGGTCTCCCCCTGGTCTCCTCCTGGCCTCCTCCTGGTCTTCCCCTGGCCTCCTCCTGATCTTCCCTGGCCTCCTCCTGGTCTTCCCTGGCCTCCTCCTGGTCTTCCCCTGGCCTCCTCCTGGTCTTCCCCTGGCCTCCTCCTGGTCTTCCCCTGGCCTCCTCCTGGTCTTCCCTGGCCTCCTCCTGGTCTTCCCCCTGGCCTCCTCCTGGTCTTCCCCTGGCCTCCTCCTGGTCTTCCCCTGGCCTCCTCCTGGTCTTCCCCTGGCCTCCTCCTGGTCTTCCCCTGGCCTCCTCCTGGTCTTCCCTGGCCTCCTCCTGGTCTTCCCCTGGCCTCCTCCTGGTCTTCCCCTGGCCTCCTCCTGGTCTTCCCTGGCCTCCTCCTGGTCTTCCCCCTGGCCTCCTCCTGGTCTTTCCCTGGCCTCCTCCTGGTCTTCCCTGGCCTCCTCCTGGTCTTCCCCTGGTCTCCTCCTGGTCTTCCCTGGCCTCCTCCTGGTCTTCCCCCTGGCCTCCTCCTGGTCTTCCCCCTGGCCTCCTCCTGGTCTTCCCCTGGCCTCCTCCTGGTCTTCCCCTGGCCTCCTCCTGGTCTTCCGCTGGCCTCCTCCTGGTCTTCCCCTGGCCTCCTCCTGGTCTTCCCCTGGCCTCCTCCTGGTCTTCCCCCTGGCCTCCTCCTGGTCTTCCCCCTGGCCTCCTCCTGGTCTTCCCCTGGCCTCCTCCTGGTCTTCCCCCTGGCCTCCTCCTGGTCTTCCCCTGGCCTCCTCCTGGTCTTCCCCTGGCCTCCTCCTGGTCTTCCGCTGGCCTCCTCCTGGTCTTCCCCTGGCCTCCTCCTGGTCTTCCCCTGGCCTCCTCCTGGTCTTCCCCCTGGCCTCCTCCTGGTCTTCCCCCTGGCCTCCTCCTGGTCTTCCCCTGGCCTCCTCCTGGTCTTCCCCTGGCCTCCTCCTGGTCTTCCCCTGGCCTCCTCCTGGTCTTCCCTGGCCTCCTCCTGGTCTTCCCCTGGCCTCCTCCTGGTCTTCCCTGGCCTCCTCCTGGTCTTCCCCTGGCCTCCTCCTGGTCTCCCCCTGGTCTCCTCCTGGCCTCCTCCTGGTCTTCCCCTGGCCTCCTCCTGGTCTTCCCTGGCCTCCTCCTGGTCTCCCCCTGGTCTCCTCCTGGCCTCCTCCTGGTCTTCCCCTGGCCTCCTCCTGGTCTTCCCCTGGCCTCCTCCTGGTCTCCCCCTGGTCTCCTCCTGGCCTCCTCCTGGTCTTCCCCTGGCCTCCTCCTGGTCTTCCCTGGCCTCCTCCTGGTCTTCCCTGGCCTCCTCCTGGTCTTCCCCTGGCCTCCTCCTGGTCTTCCCCTGGCCTCCTCCTGGTCTTCCCCTGGCCTCCTCCTGGTCTTCCCTGGCCTCCTCCTGGTCTTCCCCCTGGCCTCCTCCTGGTCTTCCCCTGGCCTCCTCCTGGTCTTCCCCTGGCCTCCTCCTGGTCTTCCCCTGGCCTCCTCCTGGTCTTCCCCTGGCCTCCTCCTGGTCTTCCCCTGGCCTCCTCCTGGTCTTCTCCTGGCCTCCTCCTGGTCTTCCCTGGCCTCCTCCTGGTCTTCCCCTGGCCTCCTCCTGGTCTTCCCCTGGCCTCCTCCTGGTCTTCCCCCTGGCCTCCTCCTGGTCTTCCCCTGGCCTCCTCCTGGTCTTCCCCTGGCCTCCTCCTGGTCTTCCGCTGGCCTCCTCCTGGTCTTCCGCTGGCCTCCTCCTGGTCTTCCCCCTGGCCTCCTCCTGGTCTTCCCCTGGCCTCCTCCTGGTCTTCCCCTGGCCTCCTCCTGGTCTTCCGCTGGCCTCCTCCTGGTCTTCCCCTGGCCTCCTCCTGGTCTTCCCCTGGCCTCCTCCTGGTCTTCCCCCTGGCCTCCTCCTGGTCTTCCCCCTGGCCTCCTCCTGGTCTTCCCCTGGCCTCCTCCTGGTCTTCCCCCTGGCCTCCTCCTGGTCTTCCCCTGGCCTCCTCCTGGTCTTCCCCTGGCCTCCTCCTGGTCTTCCCTGGCCTCCTCCTGGTCTTCCCCCTGGCCTCCTCCTGGTCTTCCCCTGGCCTCCTCCTGGTCTTCCCCTGGCCTCCTCCTGGTCTTCTCCTGGCTTTGGGCCGTTCCTCAAAGTTCATGAAGGTGAGAAGGGGACAAAAGTGAGCAGTAAATCCAGAGCTTTGACTGCAGACGCTGCTCCGACTGTCTGTCACTTACCTCATCCTTCCCTGATTGAGGAAAGACCTCAGGAAAGACTCGGCACCTGGAGAGGGCCAGGACCTGGTCTAGGACCAAGACCAAAACCTTTGCCACTGAAGAGGACCTGAAGAGCACCAGGACCAGGGCCTCTGCACTGAAGAGGTGCGCCTACCAAACCGTAGATGAAGGAAACACAGTAAAATGTCTCTGCTGCTCACCTCTCCTAACCCAATGAAATCCTATATTTTCCTCAAATGGAAGCTCGTGTACAGAGCCACTGCTAACGACGTCTAACAAGGTTATGAAGGAACACAATCAGCTAATTGTGTTAGCTTCCTGCTCTACGTTGCTGTTAGCATTAGCATCATTAACATAATCACAAACTGATTATAGCTTTTAGCTGTTGAGATCTCAGAGAACAGGCCTTAAATACTGGGTTATGGGTTCATAAAGCACACATGGTGCTTTTGATGTGTGACTTCCGGTCCATTTGTGAGAATATGGCATTCAGTAAATTCAAATATGTCTCTGGTCGCTCCCTCTGGTCTTCTGGTCCTTCTGTCTCTGATCTCTACCTCTGGTCTCCCTTTCGGGCCTCTCTCTGCATGGTCTCTCTCTCTCTCTCTGGTCTCTCCCTCACTGGTCCATCCCTCACTGGTCCCTCTCGGTCTCTCTTTCTGTCTTCTCGGCCTCTCTCTCTGGTCTTTCCGTCACTGGTCTCTCTCGGATCTCTCGCTCTGGTGTCTTTCTGGTCTCTTCACCTCACTAACAATTGAAAAGTTGATTTTCCATTATAAGTCTTTTGAAAAATAAATAATTCAAGCAACACTTTGTTGAATACATTTTAATTAAAGGGACAACAACAAAATACATAAAAAATATTAATAATAAATAATGATAAACAGATCATGAACTAACAGTGAAGAAGAAGAAATCTGTTTGAAAATAAGATCTGTCCCTTTAACTGAAAAAAACATTGTTGCTTTTACAGAACGATGTAAACGAGATTGAACATAAAAATCAATGAGACAAAACTACAGACTGTATACAGATGGACAATGCTAACCCCATTAGCTCAATGAAGCCCAAGAGGGAAGTACTCATGATGAAGTTTGGCTCCAAATTGCTCTGGCTCCTATTGACTTCCACGTAAAAGTAAACTCCTCTAAAAATGTTTATGTTCCACGGCACAAGCTATTAAAACTGTTTCTGAATTTCATTTTTGAAATCTACTACTTCCTGCAACACTTAATACAAAACACTGAGATAAATACTCTTTCTTTCTGGTCTCTCTCCATGAACCCAAAACGGCGAGTGTGACACGAACGGTTACCGAGTTTACTTTTAGAGGTAGGTCAATAGGAGCCAGAGAGAGTTTGAGCTGGTCTTCGTTCATGTGCACTTCCCTATTGGGCTTTATTGAGCTAGCAGGTTAGCGTGTTAACGTTGTCCATCTGGGTTTGAAAGTTAGCTTCAAGTAGGATTGTAGTTCAGTGACGGCAGATTTAAAACATGATAAGATTAGGTTCTGTACATTCCCTTCTATGAGTGACATTCTAAACTTTTGCAATGCTGCTTTCATGTGGTTTCCAAGACGATGTTTGATTGGCGGATATTTTTGTTTCATTCAAGAAAAAAATGCCCCCAGCTGCTGCGTATCCAAGTGAACTAGGGGTACCTCAAGGCTCAGTTTTAGGACCGATATTGTTCTCTGTCTACGTTATCAAAATGCTAAACATGTATCATACTTGTTCTTTTTAATGTAATAAAGAGCCCTTTGAGTCACTATTTGATTCTTTGGGCTGAGAGCTGATTGGCTGAGTGAGGATGTTCTCTCTTTTTCACGTCTCTGTCGGAAAAAGCTGATCTAAAGATGTGACAGAAACAGAAATGCATGAAAACTAGTGATGGAATGGAGTTCATGCCATAGATTTATTTTTTTGTGGTTTGAATGTTAGGTACCCTAGCTTTAACAGTGATATTATGATTAGCGACAAACCAAACCAGAAGCCACATGAACCCAGCATAAGTTTCCAGCACAAATACATTAAAAGAGACCAACTTTTTCCAACCACACTGTCCACTTTCTGCTTCGTCCTCCATGCTTGTAGTCTATTGTAGTTCACATTCAGCAGAGGCCTCACAAAATGGCGGCGGTCGTAGTCTGTTGTCCCTGATGCAGCAGAGAGAGAGACTTGTCCCTGTTGTGTTTGTGATGCAGATCACAGTGTCGCCCCTTGGTGTCAGGCTGGTGAAGGTGCAGCAGTTTCATTGGATACAAGACGAAGTTTACACCAAGCGGTAAAGACCATAAATGTGTGACGTTGTAGACTAGAGGCCACCCCCGGTACTGCAGCCTAAATCCACATGGACCTCAGTGTTCATTCTCTCTGGTCTCTCTCGCTATGGTCTCTCTCTGTTCCCTTTCCATGGGCTCTCTGTGTTCTCCATCTGGTTCTCTCTCTCTGGTTCTCTCTCTCTGGTTCTCTCTCTAGTTCTATTGCTGGTCTTCACTACTTTTAAATGCACACTACAACTAGCATGCTAATAGTGTGTTTCAGTGTTTTCTGAAGATAAAATGCATTATAATAACCATCAGATATCACAAGTGAGATGATCCAACATGGCGGATCTATGCTAATGTTGATAATGTACTTTGATACTAACAGCAGACAGTCATTTTGACATCTGTGCTGATAAACGCACAGCACACGCTCTCTATTCAGCTGTCCGATGTAAAACCGCTTGGTGTAAACAAGGAAGAGCTAATTAGCAATAGCCACGAGAATAAAATGTCTGCTAACATCAGGAAGACGACAAAGACAAAACAGAAATGTAAACCCAAACGCTGGATGTAAACAGAAGACAATTACATTATAAATAATAATAATAAACAGAAGGACGGATCACAGACTTCTGAAAATAGCTCACGGTGAAGCTAAACGTGTGAACAAAATGTGGACAAGGGACAGATATAGGTCAGGACATGGACCAGCTGGGAGTTAGAACCATCACAGAACCAGACCAGCTGTGGCGAAGGGTCCAGACCAAGAAGGATTCATTGTAGGGCTTTAGGTGTTGGGGTTTTTCAAGTCCAGACCATATTCTTGACCTATGTAGAGTTTTAAACCCAAAAAGATCCATTGGAGGACCTTAGATGAAGTCCAGGATATATTTAACTTGATTTTGGCTCAAAACACAACTGTGGGAAGAGTTTTAAACCCAAAAAGATCCATCGGAAGGCCTTAATTGTTGAGTTTTCTAAGACCTTTTTCCAATTAATTCAATGAAGTCACAGCTGGGGACAGTTTTAGACCGTGTTGGGTCCACAGAGTCCAGTTCAGCATAGTTCCTGTTTTCTTCTTAGATCGAGAAATGAGGAGCAGAGCTGTGGACAGTCGTAAACCATATGGGATTCACTGGAGGGCCTTGGTTTTTTGCTTCAGACCTGTTTTAGATCCACGTGGGAGTCCTGACGCAGTCCTTAGATCAGGGGTCACCAACCTTTTTGAAACCAAGAGCTACTTCTTGGGTACTGATTAATGCGAAGGGCTACCAGTTTGCCAGATATGGCCAATTTGCTCAATTTACCTTTAATTCTATGTTTTTACTAATAATTAATAATATTTATTTTGTGGAAAAACTTTTATATTTTCTCTAAGTGCACATTTTTCAAATTTAACAAATGATCACTTCTAAGACAGTCCCATTTAATCGCAATTAATCACATTTTAATTGCATATAAATATTTGACCTGAGAACAGTGAGAAGTAATTTTTTTCACATGGATTTTTAGTTTACCATTGAATAATGACTGAATACATGAGGCTTAAGCAACACATGTTAATATGGAGTTTAAGGGATAACTTCTAAACATCAAATAACGTTTCTGTCATTGCCTCCACACTCTGACGACAACATATGCTCCTCCTCCTCCTCACACTGACGACAACATACTCTTTTTAAGCCCAAAATCCACTGCACACGCTGTGAGCACTAAAGCTGGGCATGCGCTGTTTGCTAAACCTTTTATAATACGTTTTTGATGTGTGCATTCGGAGTAAACATCAGCATTAGCAGCTCACACACCTGTGTCTCGCTCCTCCTTCTCCTTCTCCTCCTCCTCCGCTCACACAGGAGTCACTGCTCCTCCTCCTCACACACAGAGTCCATCGCTCCATACACAGCGCTCATTCCCGTCTAATTTACTCGAATTTAAAGTTGGTCTCTGCTTGTAATAATGTATTAAACAAGAATAGCACTGGTAAGTGCTGCCATTTGAGCTATTTTTAGAACAGGCCAGCGGGCGACTCATCTGGTCCTTGCGGGCGACCTGGTGAAAAAATAACAATTGTAAACCGCTTTGAGACTCCTATGTGCAGTGAAAAGGCGGTATATAAATAAAGCTTACTACTACTTACTGGTGCCCGCGGGCACCGCGTTGGTGACCCCTGCCTTAGATCATCAACTTAAGACTGAACCTTAAGCTGTAACAGGAGTGGATGTGACGTCGTTTTTGGCTTTACATTTTTCTCATTTTCCAATGCTCAGCAGCATTGTCCTGTTGTCTTTCTCTGGTCTCTCTGGTCTCTATCTTTCGCTGGTCACTCTGGTCTGTCCCTGGTCGCTCTCTAGTCTCTTTCTGGTCTCTTCTGACTCTCTAGCTCTTATCTTTCGCTGGTCACTCTGGTATCTCTGGTCTCTCTCTGGTGGAGTGAGGCCTACTGCAGTGGTTTGAAAGTTACAGAGATTAGCTTTAATCCACCATGTTTTCCACAGAAAGACCTTCACATAGTGCCTTCCTTGACACCAAAGGACTTGATTTAATGTTTTTAGGTGATGGTAGCTCCTCTCTGGTCCTCTCTGTAGCCCTGGGTTCTCACGTGGCTCGATATAAGGTCTACGGTCCAACAGAAAACGGCTTCTCATGGTCTTGGACTTGGCATTGGTCCTGAGCTTTAGACTGGCTCAGTGATGATCCTGGTCCTCGCGGTCTGGAGATGGTCTATGTTCTAAAAGAAAAGGGGTCCCCGCGGCCTGGCTCTGGGGCTTTGGGTCTCTCTGTAGTCCTGGTTCTGGTCCGGTCCCGGATCGTCCAGGTTCAGGTTGGAGCTGTGCATTGGTTCTGGTCTGTAGCCTCCAAGATACAACAGGTCTGGAAAGAAAGAGCAAACAGATACATTAATTAGTCTTTATCGCTTCACTTTTCAGGACTTTCCAGTTTCTGGTTGTTGCATAACTTAACTCTGAACGTAATCTGGTTTAAAATGTATAGTTTTGACTTTAGGAGTTTAGGACAACAGAGAGAAACCAGAGAGAGACAAGAGAGGGACCAGAGAGGGACCAGAGAGGGACCAGAGAGGGACCAGAGAGAGACCAGAGAGAGACCAGAGAGAGACCAGAGAGAGACCAGGGAGAGACCAGGGAGAGACCAGGGAGAGACCAGGGAGAGACCAGGGAGAGACCAGGGAGAGACAAGAGAGGGACCAGAGACCAAAAAGAGACCAGAGAGAGGCCCGAGAGAGGCCCGAGAGAGACCAGAGAGAGAGGCCAGAGAGAGGCCAGAGAGAGACCAGAGAGACCACAGAGAGAAAGAGGCCAGGAGAGACCAGGGAGAAGCCAGAGAGGGGCCAGAGAGTCTACCTCTGGTCTCTCTGGTCTCACTCCCTGCTTTCCAAAACCATCAAAGGTCCAAGTCTGTCTTTGATGATAAAACAATGTTGGAACCCAGAGAAAACCTCAAAAGATCTTTCTAACAGCAGATTTCATGCTCTGGTCTTCATACCTATTCTTCAATGCGAACAGGGCACGATTCTTCACCAGCTGAGTCCCCACACCATGGGTTTATCAAGGAGAGAAGGAGACAAAGAGACAAGGAGAGAAGGAGACAAGGGAAGGAAGGAAGATAGGACAAAACTTTTACGACACTGGAGTAAACCACAGAAGTCACAGCAGCAGCCAAGAAATGGGAAGAAACACAGACACACACCAGGGGGCGCTGTGGAGGAGACACCAGGGGGAGCAGACACTAAGGGAGGAAATAGACATCAGGGGAGGAGACACTAGGGGGTGCTCTGGTCTCTCTCTCCTGACATTTCTCTCTGGACTTTCTCTGGTCTCTCCGGTTTCTCTTTCTGTGATCTCTCTTTGGTCTCTCTTGTCACTCTTTTTTGGTCTCTATCTTGTCTCACCCTCTGGTCTCTTGTTTCTCTCTCTCTCTCTGTGGTCTCTCTCTGGTCCGTCCGTGGTCCCTCTCTAGTGTCTCTCTCTGGTCCCTCTCTAGTATCTCTATAGTGCCTTTCTCTAGTCCCTCTCTAGTGTCTCTCTGGTCTCTCTCTGGTCCCTTTGTGGAGGTCAGACACAGTCACACATCAGGGGAGGACACATGCACAGCCACAGAACGTTGATGGTATCGTTGGAATGATCTGGTGTTAAAGCAGCAACCAAGAAAACGCATGGATTAAGACTGATTATGAGTTATAGTGAGTTATATAGAGCTCTGACTACAGATGCTGCTCCCTCTTCACAGCGACTGCATCACTGCTGAAGCTGCACCGACCATCTGTCAGTCTCACCCTTTGTTCTTCAGAAGACCTGGACCAGGTACAGTGGTACTGATTTTAAATCACTGGGAACAGCTCTGACCAACTGCCCCCAATGCAAAAACAGCTCTCTGACTGTTGCAGAGAGAGGACTGGTCCAGACTGATGAAGCCGCTGACGGACTGTTGTATGACTCAACAGCAGGTGGAGTTTGGGGAAATGTCCAAGCATAAACATGATGATGATGATGATGAAGACGAAGAGGCCAAACATAATTGCAGGTGATGATGTCACATGTTAAGTCATGTGTTGTGATGTCGCTGTTTTAACACCTGTGATTCTCCCGTGCACTAAGCCCCGCCCCCACAGCCTCATGCCTCGGTCTGGTTGGTCCGTGTCAGGGGTTGCCACTCACCGGCGAATCGCGTGTCAGCCTGAGCCGGCTCATTGTCCAATCCCAAAGAGGGCGTGTCACAGCCCTGATTGTTATTGGTCAGCTCTGCGCGGCGGCTCCGCCCACCTGCAAGCGAGGTTAAAGGTCAGAAACTGCAGCCAGAAGCGCCAGTCAAGATGGAGGCGTGGGAACGTGGAGCTCAGAAGCACCAGATGTTATAATAAGGGGCACCACAAGGATCTGGTCTGGGTTCACTGATTTTTACTATGCTGTACTATGTAAGTATTCATCATACATACTCTCTGGTCTCGCTCTGGTCTCTCTCTGGTCTCTCTCTGGTCTCTCTTTCTGGTCTCTCTCTCTGGTCTCTCTCTGGTATCTTTATCTCTCTCTATCCCTGGTCTCTCTCTCTCTCTGGTCTATCTCTGTTTTTTTTCTGGTCTCTCTTTTGTCTCTTTCTCTCCTTCTGGTTTCTCTCTGGTCTCTCGCTCTCTCCCTCTGGTCTCTCTCTGGTATCTTACTCTCTCTTTCTGGTCTCTTTCTCTCTCTGGTATTTCTTTCTCTCCCTCTGGTCTCACTCCCTCTGGTCTCTTTCTCTCTCTCTGGTCTCTCTCTCAGAGTTCCTTTATTGTGGTTTGAAAGTTACATCCCCCGTCTCGAACCAAATGAGTTTGTGGGGTTAGTTTGAGGTTAGAAAGGTGCTGCTGAGCTCCAGCTGAAGCGTTGTGCGTGAAGCAGATGGAACAAGCCAAAAGCAGAACAAACCCAGTCCCTGCCCAAAGCCACAGCTGCCATGGGACAGACAGCCTCTCAGTCACCACAGTCACACATACAGGACAGTGTCAGGCTCAAAGGCACAAAGGGAGAATACACCAACAAACGTTTTATATAACGATTGAGGCTGTTGGAACGTCTGTTAATGTCATGTACTTCTATGTATTATATAGTTAGTATACCAGAGAGAAAGACCAGAAAGAGAAACCAGAGAGAGAGACCAGAAAGAGACCGGAGAGAGACCAGAGACTGACCAGAGAGAGTAGTTTGTAGTGTGTTACCTTTTCCGTTTGAGTTCGAGGAGCAGTCTTCTTCCGTCACGTCGTTTCCCTGACGACAACAACAAACATGAACCAAATGCTTGATGGTCTCCTCTCCTCTCCTCCCCCCTCTACCTCTCTCTCTTCCTCTCTCCTCCTCTATCCTCCCCTCTCTTCCTCTCTCCTCCTCTATCCTCCCCTCCCTTCCTCTCTCCTCCCCTCTCCTCCCCCCTCTACCTCTCTCTCTTCCTCTCTCCTCCCCTCTCCTCCCCTCTCTTCCTCTCTCCTCCTTTATCCTCCCCTCCCTTCCTCTCTCCTCCCCTCTCTTCCTCTCTCTTCCTCTCTCCTCCTCTCTCCAACCCCTTCCTCTGTGCTCCTCTCCATATTTGTTTTGTGTTTTTTGTAAATACGGGATGCACCTCTGAATCCTGCTCCTCGACCAGCGCTAAAGAGTCGTTCTGATCCGGTTCAAAGGGAAAATCCTGCAGAAGACAAACACATTCTCAACTGGTCCATATGACTCAAACACCAGGTTAGAGACACCAGTATATGAACCAGAGAGAGAGACCAGAGTGCTAGACCAGAGAGACCAGCGTGTCCCTGTCCCACTGACCTCCTCCTGCTGGGATGGCCCCCTCTCACTGTCCATGGGGGCGTCCTCTGCCGCCTCCTCCAGCGCCCCCTCGTGGTCAGGACCTGCCAGGTACGAGCCCGACATGGACGAAAGAGTATCTGTGCTGATGTGAGAGTGCTGAGAGTGAGAGGACGCCATCGACATGACGGACTGAGCGAGACTGCAGCTCACTGGCTCTGCGGAAACAAAGGTAAAAAAGAAAAAGGTGGGTGTGTTGTGTGGACCCGTGTCTGCTGAGACCAGAGAGAGACCAGAGAGAGACCAGAGAGAGACCAGAGAGAGACCAGAGAGAGAGACCAGAGAGAGACCAGAGAGAGACCAGAGAGAGACCAGAGAGAGACCAGAGAGAGACCAGAGAGAGACCAGAGAGAGACCAGAGAGAGACCAGAGAGAGACCAGAGAGAGACCAGAGAGAGAGACCAGAGAGAGAGACCAGAGAGAGACCAGAGAGAGACCAGAGAGAGACCAGAGAGAGAGACCAGAGAGAGAGACCAGAGAGAGACCAGAGAGAGACCAGAGAGAGACCAGAGAGAGACCAGAGAGAGACACCAGAGAGAGATCAGAGAGAGACCAGAGAGAGACCAGAGAGAGACCAGAGAGAGACCAGAGAGAGAGACCAGGGAGAGACCAGAGAGAGACCAGAGAGAGACCAGAGAGAGACCAGAGAGAGACCAGAGAGAGAGACCAGAGAGAGAGACCAGAGAGAGACCAGAGAGATGGCTGCTGTGGTGGTGTTCACTGATATTGTCTCTGTCTGAGTTTCATTAATAAATAATGATTCTGCAGCATCTCAACTGCAGCCAACTCCTGGTCTAGTTCCAGACCAGGAGAGGACTGGACCAGGACTGTTTGAAAAAGTGTGTCTTAGAACAAACTATTTTAGAGCCAGAAACCAAATACATGGATTTAAAGGTTACACTTTTCTTCATGTTTCACAGTCAATCCTTTACACATGTGTGATAATAATGTGTATGATACACCACACAACACTCAAAACTTGTGAGATTAGAGCCATCTCTTGTCTAGAGGTGATGTCACCTCGACTCAAACGAGCTGATCCAGAGAAGAGTCTGCTCCTCTGCCTGTGATCCCGCCTCCCCCCACCCCCACGGTGACGTAGCATCACATTCTGAGTTGTTTATAGCTGGTACATTGTGATTTCAGACATGAGAAAAAACTTTTTCCAACAATGACAATCCGTAACATCGAGCCCTATGTCCTCGATGCACAAGCAGACCCTGATTATTTAGTATACGGCGAGTTAGCGTCATGTTACTAACAGATCGGGGGTCCGTGTTACGTCTTTTACCGTGGGAATAACACATGTTTCCAGATCAGCTTTACTAAGTCCGGTTCCATTGTCCCTGTAGTTCTGGAACAGTCTCAGTGAAGTGTCGCAGATGAACCGTTACTATAATAGATCCATGAAATGAACAGATTCCTTCAAACAGAGGCAAATCCACGAGAAAAGTTGAGCCGCATTCTTCCTCTTCGGGCCAAATAGTGAATCACATATTTACACCCAAAACACATCGTAACACTTTTTATCGCTGACAAAAGCAGAAAAACAGTAGCTCCATGTGTTGTCAACGGGACCAAACCACAGACATACACTAGACTGGCTGCGCGTTCTGATTCGCTGTTTCGATCTGTCAATCACCTCCCGGCTTTTACTATAATTTTTATTTTTGTTATTTTTGAAAACAAACAGCATACTTATTGTGTATTGTTTTCCCTGTTTTGACGACAGTAATTAAGAACCATTTAAATACAAAAGAAAACTGGCTTCAGCGCGTCATATTTGTCATCAGTGTGGTAATCGTCACTAAGTGGACCTCTCGAGGGTGAAGGAGAAAGATCGCTCTCTAACTAAAGATTGACAGAATCAATGAAAAAAAACTTCTCTGGGCATGTGTATGAGGCCAAATAGCACTGTAATCATGTTTAAAGCAGAGAAAAGTCAAAAAGCCTAATATGGGCCTTTTAATAAAGAGATCTAATGTTGGCCTTAAGGTTACGATGGTATTAAAACTTTGAATTGTCTATAATAGTGTATTACTACCACTACTAATATTACAACTACTACTACTGCTACTACTACTACCACTTCTTCTACTGTTCCTGTGTGTAGTGGTACCTTCTGGAGAGGTGATGGTGGAGGAACCGGTGCAGCTCGATTGGTCGATGGCTCCAGACGACGAAAGTGTAACATTCTCACTGTCTGGAGTCACACCGCTCTGAGGGAGGAACACATACTTTAACAAATACTCTCTGCTCTCTCTCTGACTCTCTCAATCCCAGTTGAAACAGCTCTTCTCTCTGCTTTCCTTCAGTCTTGTGCCTCACCTCTTTCTGACTGGCGGCCATCTTGTGTGTTCCGTTGTCGGACTCAGAGCTCTTCTCGTCCTCCTCGCGCAGCACTGAGGAGTTCTGTGAAAGAGACCTGGAAACACGCAGCCGAGTCATCTCATACTCCATTTAACTTGGGTCAAGCTTTTGGTCAGGGGTCACCAATCCTATGCCCGCGGGCGCACGGGCGCAAGGACCACGAAAGGCGCCCGTGAAGGGCATTACCTCTAAATAGTATTGGTCCTGGAGCCTGTGGAGCCTGTCTATTGTCTCCATTCCTCTGCTCAGTGGAGCAGATTCATGCAGTCTACTAATTCACTGTACACTTCTGTAAACTAAATAATTAGGCTCTGATCCTGGATCGAGGACATAGGGCTCGATGTGACGGATCATTGTTGGAAAAAGTTTATTCTTTCTGAAGGTCTGAAATGACTATGTACCGACGAAGCTGAAGAGTTTGATTTGGAGATAAACAACTCCGCGTGAGGCTACGTCACTGCATGGGCCGGGGGGAGGTGAAGGAGGGGGGAGGCGGGTTCACGGGCAGAGGAGCAGACTTCTCTCTGGATCAGCCTGTTTGAGTTGAGGTGACATCACCTTTATGCAAGTTTTGAGTGCTGTGTGGTGTATCACTCAAATTACTATCACACATGTGCATAGGATGGACTGTGAAACATGAAGAAGAGCGTAAAATGGAACCTTTAAAGCGTCCAAAAAGGCTTTGTATTCACAGAGATATGAGCCCCTCAAGGGTCTGGTCTTTGAGTGAGACAGACAACGGGAGCGCGCATTTATGCACGTTTCTATCATTGATTTAAAACAGCTAAGAATGATGCACTCTCCTCAAGTTTGATAAATAAAGCTGAAAGCTGCATTAAACCAGTTCTGAGCCAGGGCTAAACCAGGACTTGGCCAAGGAGCCTTTTGACCTAACTCAAAATTTATTTTGTGTCTGAAACAGCACATCGTTACCTTATTAAGAGTATAATTAATTAAATAATTAATAAGAGTATAATTAACACCCCCTTCAATAGTTAAACTCAAATTAATATGTAATAGATTAATTTCCTAATCCTAATCCATGTTAAAAGAAAATAAAAAAAACTGGGGGTTATGTTCAATTTCCCATTTTTGACCCATTTGCGCAATGCACAATGTATTTATATTCTACAATATATAGTAGCCCCAGAGTCATTTGGTCATCTTGAGGTGGCCCTCGGATTTAGAAAGGTTGGTGACCCCTGTTTTAGGCCCTGTTTCCACCAGCCCTACACTCACTTGGAGGAGCTCTTCTTCAGCTTGTGGCTGGAGCCTCCATGGTCCGGGGGGGAGTGTGTGCGGGCCGTGCCCAGCTCCGGTTCACTGTAGGCTGGGAGAGGGGCCTGGCTGGTCCCACACTGCACAGGGGCCCCCAGAGAGGAGCTCAGGGGCCCGTTCAGAGCCTCTAACAGAGAGACCACCTCATAACCTGCAGGGATGTGCTCTGAGGCCTGTAGAGAGGAGAGGATGCTTTAGGAACCAGAGAGAGAGACCACAGAGAGAGACCAAAGACACTCACAGATGTGTCCTCTGAGTCTGAGGTGGAGGTGATGACGGCATTGAAGCTTGTCGGCGTCACACTGATCTTCTTCCTCATTGCTCTGATCTGCAGCAGCGCTCGGAACGCTGTTAGAGACACACAACATAAGACGTGTGTGTGCGTGTATAAGTCTGTGTCTTTGTGTCTCTTTCTCTCTGTGTGTGGGTGTGTGTGTGTCTCTGCGTGTGGGTGCAGTTCCTCACGCAGCCTGCAGATGGGGCAGCAGTTGGCCTGGTATCTCAGAGTGTCTGCACATGCGTTACACAGACACAGGTGGCGACAGGGCAGGATGAGAGTGTCTCTGACGTCTGACAGACAAACCACACACTCTGCACTGTTGTCGCTGATCTCATCCTCCGACACCTGCACGACACACACACACACACAGGTTAAAGCTTGGGTACACAACTTTCACAACACCAACGACTTAATGACTACTTCTCAGTGTTAGAGCACAAACGTTACATTTGAAAATAAATGGTCTCTCTCTTGTCTCCCTTTTCTCTGGTGTCTCTCACCGGTCACTTTGCTCTCTCTCTGGTGTCTCTCCCTGATCACTGGGATCTTCTGCTCTCTCTCTGCTCTCTCTGGTCACTGGTCTGGACTCACCTTTGATTCCTGGCTGTTGTACTTGTTCTCGATGCCATAGATCTCTTGGAGCAGATAACTCACTCCATCTACCTGCAGACACACACACACACACACACACACACACACAAAGTTATCACAGAGACCACTGGAGAGACAGAGACGATGTGAGACTCACCACTTGTTTCTGTTTGAGTGGTTTCACACAAAAGCTGTTGTCCATGTGCTGCGAACAGAACACACATGTTCAAGAACAAACACTAAAACTACTGTCAAAAGTGTTCTCCCTCTGGTCTCTCTGGTCCCACGTCAGTACACACTACAGTAGCAGAGTGAGACCTCACCTTCTCGAAGGTGGCGAGCAGGATGTGGGTGTGTCCCATGTGTTCTGTGGATAAACACAAACGTGAAGAAACATTCTAATCTAAACTGTCGTTTGTGTTTGATGTTCGGGGTCAGACCTTCTCCCTCGTCCACCACGGCCTGCACCACCATCGGGAACACCTCCTTCTCCACATCAAACACCAGCTGAAGACACACAAGACAGACTCAGAGATCTACAGGCTGGGTGTGTAGTCCTGCTTTAGACCTGCTTTAGACTTCCTTTAGACCTGCTTTAGTCCTGCTTTAGACCTGCTTTTGTCCTCGTCTAGACCTGCTTCAGACCTGCTTTATTCCTGCTTGAGTCCTGCTTTAGACTTGCTTTAGACCTGCTTTTGTCCTCGTCTAGACCTGCTTCAGACCTGCTTTTTTCCTGCTTTAGACTTGCTTTAGACCTGCTATAGTCCTGCTTTAGTCCTGGCTTAGACCTGTTTAGTCCTGCTTTAGACCTGCTTTAGTCCTGTTTTAGTCCTGTTTTAGACCTGCTTTAGTCCTGCTTTAGACTTGCTTTAGTCCTGGTGTGGTACCTCTTCGTCGGCCCACTCGCTCAGGTTAACAGAGTGTGAGGGTAAACAGAACTGCTGAGAAACTCCTCTTTTGAAATGAACTGTTTCGGACTGAAGAGCGCCCTCCTGAGGCAGATAGCTGTAACACACACAAGAATAACATTTAAAGGAGAATTATGTAAACATGGCTTCTGGTTTCTCTATCTCTCTCTCTGGTCTCTCTTTCCCTGATTGCTCTGGTCTCTCTGGTCCCTCTCGTCTCTCTCTCCCTCTCTCTGGTCCCTCTTGTCTCTCTCTTTCCCTGTCTAGTCTCTCTCTCTCTCCCTCCCTCTCTCTTCTCCCTCTCGTCTCTCTCTGGTCCCTCTCGTCTCTCTCTGCTCCCTCTCGTCTCTCTCTGCTCCCTCTCGTCTCTCTCTGCTCCCTCTCGTCTCTCTCTGCTCCCTCTCGTCTCTCTCTGCTCCCTCTCGTCTCTCTCTGCTCCCTCTCGTCTCTCTCTGGTCCCTCTCGTCTCGCTCTGGTCCCTCTCGTCTCTTTCTGGTCCCTCTCGTCTCTCTCTGCTCCTTCTCGTCTCTCTCTGCTCCCTCTCGTCTCTCTCTGGTCACTCTCGTCTCTCTCTGGTCCCTCTCATCTCTCTCTGCTCCCTCTCGTCTCTCTCTGCTCCCTCTCGTCTCTCTCTGCTCCCTCTCGTCTATCTCTGCTCCCTCTCATCTATCTCTGCTCCCTCTCGTCTCTCTCTGCTCCTTCTCGTCTCTCTCTGCTCCCTCTCGTCTCTCTCTGGTCCCTCTCGTCTCGCTCTGGTCCCTCTCGTCTCGCTCTGGTCCCTCTCGTCTCTCTCTGGTCCCTCTCGCCTCTCTCTTCTCCCTCTCGTCTCTCTCTGGTCCCTCTCGTCTCTCTCTGCTCTTTAAAGGAGCATTATGTAAACATGGCTTCTGGTTTCTCTATCTCTCTCTCTGGTCTCTCTTTCCCTGATCGCTCTGGTCTCTCTGGTCCCTCTTGTCTCTCTCTTTCCCTGTCTAGTCTCTCTCTCTCTCCCTCCCTCTCTCTTCTCCCTCTTGTCTCTCTCTGCTCCCTCTCGTCTATCTCTGCTCCCTCTCGTCTCTTTCTGCTCCCTCTCATCTATCTCTGCTCCCTCTCGTCTCGTCTCTCTCTGCTCCCTCTCGTCGCTCCTCTCTCTCTCTCTGCTCCCTCTCGTCTCTTTCTGCTCCTTCTCGTCTCTCTCTGCTCCTTCTCGTCTCTCTCTGCTCCCTCTCGTCTCTCTCTGGTCCCTCTCGTCTCTCTCTGCTCCTTCTCGTCTCTCTCTGCTCCCTCTCGTCTCTCTCTGCTCCCTCTCGTCTCTCTCTGCTCCCTCTCGTCTCTCTCTGCTCCCTCTCGTCTCTCTCTGCTCCCTCTCGTCTCTCTCTGCTCCCTCTCGTCTCTCTCTGCTCCCTCTCGTCTATCTCTGCTCCTTCTCGTCTCTCTCTGCTCCTTCTCGTCTCTCTCTGCTCCTTCTCGTCTCTCTCTGCTCCCTCTCGTCTCTTTCTGCTCCTTCTCGTCTCTCTCTGGTCCCTCTCGTCTCTCTCTGGTCCCTCTCGTCTCTCTCTGCTCCCTCTCGTCTCTCTCTGCTCCTTCTCGTCTCTCTCTGCTCCCTCTCGTCTCTTTCTGCTCCTTCTCGTCTCTCTCTGGTCCCTCTCGTCTCTCTCTGGTCCCTCTCGTCTCTCTCTGCTCCCTCTCGTCTCTCTCTCGCCCTTCTCGTCTCTCTCTGCTCCCTCTCGTCTCTCTGCTCCTCTCGTCTCTCTCTGCTCGTCTCTCTCGTCCTCTCGTCTCTCTCTGCTCCTCTCGTCTCTCTCTGCTCCCTCTCGTCTCTCTCTGCTCCTCTCGTCTCTCTGCTCCTCTCTCTGTCTCTCTCTGCTCCCTCTCCGTCTCTCTCTCTGCTCCCTCTCGTCTCTCTCTGCTCCTCTCTCTCTCTCTGTCCTCTCTCTCTGCTCCTCTCTCTCTCTCGTCTCTCCTCTCTGTCTCTCTTCTCTCTCTGCTCCTCTCGTCTCTCTCTCTCTCTCTCTCTCTCTCTCTCTCTCTCTCTCTCTCGTCTCCTCTCTCCTCTCGTCTCTCTCTGCTCCTTCTCGTCTCTCTCTGCTCTCTCTCTCTGTCTCTCTCTGCTCCTCTCGTCTCTCTCTGCTCTCGTCTCTCTCTGTCTCTCGTCTCTCTCTGCTCCTCTCTCTCTCTCTCTTCGTCTCCTTGCTCGTCTCTCTCTCTCTCCTCTCTCCTCTCCTCTGTCTCTCTGCTCCTCTCTCTCTCCGTCTCTCTTTGGTCCCTCTCGTCTCTCTCTGCTCCCTCTCGTCTCTCTCTGCTCCTTCTCGTCTCTCTCTGCTCCCTCTCGTCTCTCTCTGCTCCCTCTCGTCTCTCTCTGCTCCTTCTCGTCTCTCTCTGGTCCCTCTTGTCTCTCTCTGGTCCCTCTCGTCTCTTTCTGCTCCCTCTCGTCTCTCTCTGCTCCTTCTCGTCTCTCTGGTCCCTCTTGTCTCTCTCTGGTCTCTGGACTCACAGTGGGACTCCGTTGTGCACCTCCTCTGAGGCCTGGTA
The DNA here is from genome assembly GCA_964034765.1 of Knipowitschia caucasica. Classification (NCBI taxonomy): domain Eukaryota; kingdom Metazoa; phylum Chordata; class Actinopteri; order Gobiiformes; family Gobiidae; genus Knipowitschia; species Knipowitschia caucasica. The sequence goes on along the minus strand of OZ035845.1, from coordinate 8,956,203 downwards.
GTAGATGGTGATGGCGACCTGAGTGTCCGAGTCGAAGGTGAACTCCACATTGTAACAAGCTCTGCTCTGATTGGACGCCTCGTCACCGGGCAACTTCAGGTCCTCACTGCATCTACAGACGGAACAGAACCAGGTCTAAAGCAGTGCTAAAGCATGACAAAAGCATGACAAAAGCAGGACTAAATCAGGCCTAAAGCAGGTCTAACGAAGGACTAAAGCAGGTGTAAAGCAGTTCCAAAGCAGGACTAAAACCGGTCCAAAGCAGGTCTAGAGCAGGTCTAACGCAGGTCTAACGGAGTTCTAACACAGCTCTAAAGCAGGACAAAATCAGGGCTAAAGCAGGTCCAAAGTCTTACCGTACGAGTCTCAGAGTGTCTTTCCTGATGTTGATTAAACTCCTGAGTGTCTTCACTGGTTCCTGAGGCGGAGGAGCAGCGTATGGGAACTGAAACACGAACACTGCTTTAGTCTTGGTGTCGTTTCCTCCACACCAGCAGCTCACAGTCTTACATGGTACAAAGTCCCAAAAACAGTTGAAGAATTGAGGAATTTATCAAAATGTTCAGAAGGAAAAATAACAATATAATAGTTGCGTTTTGCATCATTCTGAGACTGAACCAAGACAATAGACCCGTCCATGTGCACAGTTCTCTGCCTCTTTGGTCTCGCTCTGGTTTTAGTCTCCCTCTTGTCTGGCTCTTGTTTGGCTTAAAAGATACGTACCCCAGCTTTAAACATATTTTTCAGATTAGTCACGTTATTGCATGTTTTAGAAAGTAAAATTATTGTTCCGCAGAAAATGTATCATTGTCCTAAAGCAGTGGAAGCAGAACGTGACCAGCCGCTCTGAGCCCAAAGAGGCAGATAGTGACTCACAGGGATCTTCATTAGAGCTGAGTCACTCTGCTCTGACCCTGTGTTGACAGCTCTTTTCTCTGCTGACGTCTGCAAGAGACCAGAGAGAGACTACAGAGAGGCCAGAGAGAGAGACCAGAAAGAGACTACAGAGAGGCCAGAGAGAGAGACCAGAAAGAGACTACAGAGAGGCCAGAGAGAGAGACCAGAGAGAGAGACCAGAGAGAGAGACCAGAGAGAAACTACAGAGAGGCCAGAGAGAGAGACCAGAGAGAGAGACCAGAGAGAGACTACAGAGAGGCCAGAGAGAGAGACCAGAGAGAGAGACCAGAGAGAGAGACCAGAGAGAGAGACCAGAGAGAGGGCAGAGACAGACCAGAGTGAGAAATTTTCCTCAAAACATATTTTCTGTTTTTTCAGGATGTGGTCAGCTCTCGGCAGCAGAGGAGTTCACAGACCTCTCTCTGTGGACGATGGACGAGTAAACACCGCTCTGCAGCTTCAGTATGAGCCGCTCTCTCACGTTACTTAAAGCTGAGGGACCTAACTTTTCTTTCAATAATAACAGAGTTTTCCCAACAAACAGAGTCTCAATAAAGTAAACTGAACGGACCACAATATGCCTTTATCTTATGAGGAAATCTGTTGTGTAAGAAATTGACTATCTGGTCTCTCTCTCTGGACTCTGTCTTGAGTCTCCCTCTGGTCTCTCTCTGGTCTCTTTGGTCTCTCTCTAGTCTCTCCCTTGGTCTCTCTACTTCTGGTCTCTCTCTGGTCCAAATTACAGACCTTTGCTGACAGAAGCCCATGTTTCGCCCTGGTTCATCACAGTTACATAATGGGACAGATGGAGCTCAGGCCGTTTGGCTCAAATACCCAAATAGATCCGACAGATTTGGGGATTTTCCACTAAAAATACACCTCTCGACCAGAGAGAGACCTAAAAATCCTTTTTATATTTACCTATTTTTAAATTTTGTTTATCTGATGAGGAACAGTGTCAGTTTTTGGACTCTTCTTGGTCGAGGGTAGAACATAGACACAGACGAACATTGTGTTTGAAATAAATAAATAATGTAAATGTTGTTACCGCGACAGGTCTGCAGCCCAGGAAATTCAGGTCTGTGTTCTCTCCAAACAGATAGCCCTCTGGGTGAGTCGAGTCGAACTTCTCTCCCCCCATGATGAAGTGGTTCGCAAAGTAGTTCCCTGAAACCAGAAACAAAGACTTAGAGAGAGACCAGAGTTCATGCTGAAGGACAGTTCAATCCCATAATAACAGCTGCTGCAAAGTCTGTGGTGTAGATTTAAACTAAAGCTAAAATTACACAGGGATCGATGAGACATGAGCCTCCACGCCTGTGATGTCACCAGTATAATTACGAACTCCATAACAATACTAAGGAATATACATGATACTCTTCTGATACCACGACAGACTGTATGCAGATGGACAAAACAGTAGGAAAGTGCTCATGGTGAAGTTTGGCCCTCTCTCTGGCTCTTATTGACTTACATTTAAAAGTTAACTCCTCTAGCTCAGTATCCATTTGTGTCACAAGACTAGAGAGAGAGCTGAGACAAGAGAGAGTCCAACTTCATGCCAATTCATGGAGCACTGTAAAGCCTGTCTGTATCCCCCTCTGCAGGTTTATAAGAACTTGTTTTTTGCCCAAAAATCACTTGCTCCACTTTCATTCCATCTTCCCCATCACCACATCCTTCACTCTTTCATCCCTCATGTTCTCTCTGTCTCTCTCTGTCCCACCTCTCTCTCTCCCCATCTCTTACACTATAGATTCTGGCCCACTCCTCACCAGACTTGGGGGGGTATCTGTACACTGAGCTGCATGGGATGTCCAGCTCCTCTACGCCCATGTTCTGCCTGCTGGTCAGGGCCCCCATGGTGTGTCTCTCTCAGTCCCTCTGCGCTTTGTTCATGTCCTGCTGGTCTGGGCCCCCATGGTGTCTCTCTCAGTCCCTCTGCGCTTTGTGTATGTCCTCCTCTGAAGCACTGATTTTAATCCATCCGAGCAGCAGCAGAAGACCCCAGAGCCGTGGTGTTATTGTGTCCTGGATTAGCGCTCGCCTCGCTCTCCGACGGCCCGATTATCCCGTGGCCATTACTGTACTGTCAGTAACGCGAATGCAGTGGCACACACCGGAGGATCCCCCGGTAAATGCGCTGCGGTTTAAGCGACGGGGAAACGGAAAGAAAAACAGATGAGAGCGAGGTCCAGTGTCGCCGCCGTGACGTGACGCGGGGTCGGTAATCTGGACCGTGGCTTTGGCGCAGTGGTGGCTCCAAGGATCCAGAGGGCTGCGTTATGACGTCACTGGGCAGCGGAGAGAGAAAGGGAGAGACCCCAGAGGGAGAGAGGGAAGAGAGACAGTGATTAGTTTCATAGAAAGAGTAGAGAGAGAGAGAGACAGAAAATGCTTCTTTTGTAGAATATAAATTGTGTTTTTTGTAGAATTGTATTTCAGTATTCCAGCATGTGCTAATACAACACAATACATTATTTTTTTTTATTTCTCAAAATAATTTATATTTTTACTTTCCTACATCATCCACGTGCTTGTGAATTCTGTCACCACCTCTACACACCTTCCTGATACAAAATAACTATGTGCTGATAAAGAAGACGTATGTTTATTCCAAAGTGTGTGTACATGTTCAACAAAACACAAACTGGATACAATAAAAACACGTTTCTCCTTGGCGTGGGTCTGCGCTCTTCGAGTGCTTTTCTCGTCCGTTAATGAAGTGATTTGCAGTTACCAGTCTTTGCCGACAGAGGCCGCTGCAAACTCCAGCTCTTATGGTTCATCCATCCGCAGCCAATCACCGCAGAGCTCAGGAGCAGGAACTTACGCCGCCATTTCACTACCGAACCAGACCAGACCTTACGGAAACGGACTAAACCAGAGCGGGCTGTCTCTGAAAGGATAAGATTACCCCTACGCCCCGCGCAAAGTCTCCCAGCCCCAGATAACCGCTCTCACATCTCCGTGCGTCGAGGAGTTAGCCTGGTGCTAGTGCTTTCGTTAGCAGTTAGCTTGTGTCGTTAGCAGTTAGCTTGTGTCGTTAGCAGTTAGCTTGTGTCGTTAGCTCCCACCGCTACCATGAGCTACGGCAGGCCTCCCCCGGACGTGGAGGGCATGACCTCGCTTAAAGTGGATAATCTCACATACCGGACCCTACCGGAGAATCTACGCCGAGTGTTCGAGAAATACGGCCGCGTCGGAGATGTGTACATCCCCCGGGACCGCTACACGAAGGAGAGCCGTGGCTTCGCCTTCGTTCGCTTCTTCGACAAACGGGACGCGGAAGACGCCATGGATGCTATGGACGGGGCTCTACTGGACGGACGCGAACTCCGGGTGCAGATGGCCCGCTACGGGAGGCCGCCAGATCCCATGTACAGCCGCGGGAGCAGAGGATCAGCTCCCCGGAGGTACGGAGGAGGCTACGGCCGCAGGAGCAGGAGGTGAGGCCTGGTTTAAGACTGTGGGAGTCTGCAGTCTCAGGGCCTGAGAACCTTGTTGTTTCGTCTCTGGCAAGAGAGATCATTCTATTTAAAAACGTTTGTTTTTGAGTTTGTTGATAAAGCCCTATTCGGACGGGATTAGTATTACCTGTGGAGCAGTATAGATAACAGTTGAAACTGCCTGGTGTGTGTAACTTAAAAAGCACAAGGAAAGCCTTGGCTATCTGTATACAGTTTGTGTTAGCATTGTTCATCATACAGTCAGAATCGTCCATCATATTGCCATGTGAGTAATAGGAAGAAACAAACTAGGAAATAGTTTTGGCTCTCGGTGCAGACAAGTAAAGCAGAATAAAATCATTCTGCAAGGCATGCATGAATTAAATCTAGACACAATAGACTGTTAAGAGTGCGGTAGAGTGCAGTAAAGTGACTGTCACAAGGTCAGTCAGTGATGGTTTATGAGGTGTTCATGAGTCCAACAGCAGAAGGGAAGAAACTGTTCTTAGGACGGGAGGTTCTGGTCCTGATGGACTGTAGTCCCCTGCCTGAGGGGAGTGGTTGGAGCAGTCCATGTGCAGGGTGAGATGGGTCAGCAGTGATACGGCCAGCCTGTCCTCGAACTCGGGCGACGTACAGGTCCTGCAGCGATGGGAGGCTGTTAGCATTGTCCATCTGTATACAGCCTCTGGCCCTTCTCCGCCTGCATCACTAACCTCTCTCTCTCTGCAGCCGCTCTGACTCCAGAGGCCGACGCAGACGCAGCCGGTCACACTCACGCAGTCGTTCCCGATCGCGCCGCTACAGCCGCTCCAGGTCCCGCTCCTACTCTCGCTCCAAGTCCAGGTCCAGGTCCAAGTCCCGCAGCCGCACCCCGGTCTCCAACAGGGGCTCCAAGTCCCGGTCCCGGTCCCTGAGCCGACCCAGGTCTCCTGTGGAAGTCGACACAAAGTCTTAATCGCTGTCAGAGGTAAAAGCAGTGGGAGACGGTCACTTGTGCACCTGAGGGGCTAGTTCTGAGTCAGCCATGAAACAACTTCTAACAATTAGAATTTTTGAGATGAACTGCCTCCTTACCCATGTGCTGCATCAAATTTAAGTGATGTACGGCACAAGAAAAGCAATTAAGACTGTTTAAATGTTCATTCAGTTAGATCGAGATATTGTTTCTTATTTCAACTCCTCGTTCCATAACTACTATGTAAATGAGACGAGTTTTGGCCCTTGTTTATTTTGTGGTTGCTCTGGTAACTACCTCTTCCTATTGAACGGGAAATTAATCTTATACAAGGAAAGAGCTGTCATAAGGGCTTCAAGAAAACTTAGTAAGCAGTATAGATCTGGTCGGTCTCTCTCTCTGGATTCTCTTTCTCCGGTCTCAATCTCTCTCTGGATTCTTTCTCCGGTCTCCATCTCTCTCTGCTTTAGGAAAGATTGAAGACCTGTCATAAGGGCTTCAAGAAACCATCAAAAGCAGGATTAGTGTTATTTGTTCTATTCTTAGGAACATTCCAGCACCACGCAACCTTAGCTTTGGGTGGTTCTATTTCTTGAACGCGGTTACGACTGCTACAAGCTGTGGCGTGATTAGCAACATTAAGTTCAAATGTTTAGAATAATTGTTTTAGATGGACCTGACGTCTTTACAGCGACCACCGACACTGAAGGAAGGAAGAGGCTTCTGCAACATGTTAGCACCAGTCTCCAGCCATCAAAGTTAATTATTACAGTTTTGGTTCAGACTTAGATCAGAGGGCAATCTGTCAGACTACAGTCAAACAAGGCTGTAAAAGTGAATCATTATTCTCATATACAAATTAATAGTCTATATATAGACGCAAAGCCATGGACAGACCTGGTGTGTTCTGGCTTCTTCCTTATTCCCATTTCTCGCACACAAGCAAAGCCTCAGTGGGAGAGCGGTGGTCGTGTCTGGTTTGCTAAACGCTGAATTTTTTCCTCCAAGCTGCTGCTGGAGTGGAGCAGAGGAGGAGGAGGAGGAGAGGAGGAGGAGGAGGAGGATGGGGTGGTGGTGTGAGCAGAGCAGGTACAGGAGCCAGGGGAACCTCCTTCCCTGAGGCCGGTGCTGAGGGGGTGAGGTGTGAGTGATGGTGTGGTGAGGTACGTTCACAGACAGGGGGCGCTGCAGGTTTGTATGTGACGTCTGTGACTCGGACACAGAGTGGTGTGATCATGGGACAGAGGGCTGGGCAGTAGTCATGCGCTCAAACAGGGACCCGAGGAAGTATATTTGTATAGCACAGTTCGTACACAAGTGCTGAACAAATACAAGGCATTAAAGTCATAAATAAACACAGTACTTTAAAAAGAGTAAAAATATAATCCTTCAGTTGAAAGCACAGCTAAACAGAACTGTTTTAACCTGGATCTAAACAATGTCAGAGACATTCAGACCCCGTCCAGCTTTATGCAGTGTAAAATTCAAGCACTTTCAAGGTAAATTGGGAACTTTTTCAAGGAACCGACGTTTTAAACAATAATAAACATACATATATTAAATTGGATGCCCTTTGGCCCACTCACCGATATAACGTGCTGAGACCCTGACTGGGAGCAAACCAGTCTCGCACTCTCCACTTTAAACAATTTAAGCTGCGGACAGCTTATCAAATTACAGGTGTAGGCTTTTAGACTATAACCCCCAAGCTAACGTTACCTCAGATTAAACATATTGGTGGGCTAGCCCTGCGTTAGTTATTCATGTTGTAGGATAGCAATTACTATTGGCTTGTAAGTGCCAAAACAATTACCTTTGGTTGTATGTGCCGCTCATCGTATGTCCCTGTTGCAGACCGGGCAGTCCCCATGTTTCTCATCTCAGCCGCAACCAAACTTTGTACTTATCATTTCCAACCTGACACAATAGTGTCAGCAGTAATACGGACAAACACGCAGCGGACTTCTCTGGTAATGCGCGTGCGCATGAAAACTAGGGATGTACCGAATCCAGGTTTTTGGGGTTCGGCCGAATACCGAATCCACTGGTTAAGATTCTGCCGAATCCGAACCCGAATACCGAATCCTATTCCATCCTCAGTCCATTAATGTTTCATACGCAAATGTTTTAACAGCGGCGGTGTTGTGTACTGTTTAGGGTCCTTACCACCACGAGACAAATCGGCATTGCAAATTGGACATGTAGCTCGACCAGAATCTATTATTATAACATTTATAATAATCCCGTTTATCATTAAACACAAATACATTCAGTTCACAGCAGTGTAAAACTTCAGTGATAAAGTAAAAAATAAGAGCTAAAGCACCATACATGTATAAATAGCTTCCACTGGTTCAGGTCAAAACATTATATATGGACATTTGAGAAATATGCCAAACTCGTAGAGACAAGTTGGAGAGAAGCTAATGCCAAGAGGCTAGTTGCCTAAACATGGACTCACCAACTCTGCTTCCACGGTCATACCATAGGCTGTATATATTAATGGACGGAGTCACGCCTATCTCCGCCGTTCTAACAAAAGGACCAAAAAATGTGCTCTACTGGAGCAATCCAAAATGGCCGCGAGTGGTCCCGCCCACAAGAAAATTGTGAAAAAACGCATCTGTGCATGCGTCAGCCGGCGCAACTCCATTCATTTGAACGAGAGACTTCAAAAATTCACAGCAAGTAAACTAGAGTGGACCAAAAAAATTCACTCCCCTCAGCATTGACACACATGTGGAACGGAGCTTTGGGCCAAGAGCCAACTTTTGGTCCATCCTGTAAAGACGTTTTCGAAAGGTCTGCCAATGCTATATGTTAGCATTGGCTAATTCTTCTTCTGGGTCCACCCCCATCAGCCCGGGGTGGTATTGCAAGCATGTCAGCGCACGTCATTTTGGCCACTTTTGAGCTGGGACCCACCCCCACTGGGTCATACGCAGCTCAGATGACCATTACCTGGCACTGGTAATCGGCTCCATAAAGTTGGTGAATAGGCAGTTAGTTTATGATCCCATCAGAACTGCATTACAGGGGAAAACAAGAATCATAACATCCCTGGCATATGACTAGAGCTAATTGGACCGCGGGGATCACATGACCAGGAAGAGACCTCAGCGCACTCAAAGAGGAACAGAGAGCAAGAGGATATAAACCTCCGCTAAAGTGCATGTTTATTTACACTTCCGAACGAATCTTATTTCCGTGACGAATCCAACAGCCACAGCATGCATAGTGTAAGTGCAAGGTTTGGGTTCGTGGGGAAAAATGCAAAGGTTCGGCCAGAAACCGAACCCCTTGAAAAAAGCCAATATTCGGCCGAATCCGAATCTTGGATTTGGTCCATCCCTAATGAAAACACTGGAGCAACAATCTCATGGAGATAGTCACAATTAATTTTAGTACTGAAAGCCCGTAGCCAAACGTCCTGATTAAAACACTGTAAAGTTTGAGAAAATCAAGCCTTTTCAAGCACACGGTTCAAAATCCAAGCACATCCCAGACCTTGAAAACACCTAAATGAAATTCAAGCATTTTCCTTTCAAGGATCTGTACAAACCCTGCTTTCATTTTCTGGTAGTACAGAGTTTATAGCGAACTATCTGAATGACGTCACTAAGACACGCCCCCGCCGCCTGTCAACTTCCGCCCACATGTTTCGGACAAACACTGCCGAAATGAATCAAATACCACTTGTCACTTTAGACGAAAATAATATACCAGGAGCAAAATTCCACCATCAAACCATCGGGGATCATAGTGTAGACCAATTAAAACGTTGGCTTGAATGTCGTGGTCTGTAACTGGTAGAAAGTTTGAATGGATAAAAAGGTAATGGTGAGGATTATGCTAACATTATCCTGTCATTTAAATTCAATTCTAGCGCCTTCTTTGTTTATTTTGCTGTGATTAACTTCCATTTATCAAGTTGTTTTTCGTACTGTCCACTTTGTAATTAGTTTGATCATTAGTTAGCAACTGTCAGCCAATATTATAATAGATCCATGGGGTCACAACGGGCTACGTCACTACTGTCTCTGCAGAGAAACTATCGGAGCTTGCCACACTCAATAAACGCAAATGACACATTTAAATGTTAATGGGAGAATATATTATACATACATTCGTAACACACGTGCACGAAGGTTTTCAGAATTATCTGTTCAGGTTTTCATGACAAAAAATACTTTTTTAATGCGACTAAAGCGGTCGCTTTTTGAAGTAGGTTAACTAGCCTCACTGTTACTCGCCTGCCACAGGAAAACCTTTTGGCATTAATAAAAGTGACTAAAGTTTATTTTGTGTGTTAGTCACGAAGTTGATAAAAACTCACAAAGGTGTGAGAATTGTATACGCTCTGGATTAGGACAAACAATACTAATATGGATTGATGGGGTAAATGGTATAAAGAGAAAGTTTGTGCTAACTACATTCAGAAGAGCTCATACCTGATACAGCGGTCCAGGTCCAGATCCAGTCCCAGCTAAACGTAGCTAGGACTGGACCTGGATACTCCACAGTTGGTCCAGCTTCACAGACGAAGTGTTTTGAACAAATATGAGTCCTTTTTAACATTTTCATGAGAGAAATTCTGCCGATCACAAGCACGAACCCACCTCTGGTCCTGGTCTGGTTCGATGGTGTGGTTTAACGAACGAGTTGAATGTTACTACTTTCATATAGTCCTTTTCAGAGCATCTGAAATCGCTCCGACAAGCACCATAACTGCAGTGTTTTGTTGTCACCATGATTCAATGATTTAGCCCAAATAAATACACACGCGTATGTGGAGAACACAGTAGTACTCAACGGAGTCGGACAATGTTTGTCCGAAACATGCACGCATGCGCAGTCATCAGAGCTATTTTTAGCACATTTCGGAAACCGGACAGTGCCCTAATGGGCTGAGTGTCCCCCGTTAGCATCTGCGCTACTCGTATCAATTCAACTAGAGACAGAAATGTAGGCAGGAAACGAAAGACGATGATGATGATAGTGATGATGATAAACACAAGGGAAGAAGCTTCTGCTGCCATCTGCTGGATCCGTCTAGATCCAGCAGATTGTCCCTCCTGGTTCTGTGATTGATCCCCAAATCCATGCCAATATTATGGCCTGAGTTTCCAGGATGTTGATGAAGTAGATCGTGGCAGAGGTTGCGTTTCCTCAGAAACGTCCTGTTTATATCCTTGATGCCCCTACCCCGCGGCCGTATCCTCAGTCGCCCAGCCCTCAGTCCTCAGCCGTCATCACGTTCCTTCTATGGGAGCCTCTCTCTCACTCGTCTCCTTCTGTTTGTCCACAGAGCTCGCCGGATCGCAGACATCGCCAGTAAAACCCTCGCCAGGCGACCAGACTGAAAGGTTATTGTTGGAGTCTGTTTTACTGATGCGTCACAAACTGTTGATTTGCTGTCGCTTACTTTGATTTGTTCAATACTTTTGTCAATAAACGTTTCTTTTGGATCATTTTACGCTCGATGTGAGACGTGGATTTAGTTTTGTTGTTTAGAGATGATTGTTCAGATGTGAGGCAGATGTTGGGCTGTGTTCACGTCACACTGAGACTGAGAGACCTGAGATATGTTCATGGATTCAAACTATAATTGGAAGTTTATCAAATGTAAAATGCCTTTGAATTTTTTCTGAACAATGACGTAGAGTGGTCCCTTGTGGTTTTTTAGATTTTTGTTTGTTTCATGCGCTGCGTACATTTACTCCAACATCATATAATCTCTAGTTTAACATGAGTTACCTTTATTTAAACTCTGGTTTCTCTGGTCGCCCTCTCTGGTCTTTCTTTCTCAGCGTGTGTCTCCCTGGTCTTTCTTTCTCATTGTCTCTGGTCTGTCTTTCAGGTCTCTGGTCTCTGCTCGCTCTCTCTGGTCTCCCCCTCTGCGCTCTCTGGTCTTCCTCTCTGCTCTCTCTGGTCTCCCTCTCTGCTCTCTCTGGTCTCCCTCTCTCCGGTCTCTCTATCTGGTCTCCGTACCATATCATTGTGTATTGTTTTTAGAGCCTGTCACCAGGCCCTAAAAACCAGGACCTCTGTTCGTCCGTTTGGGTTGGTCTGCCTGCAGATGAAGTGTGACGTGGCCGCAGCCGCCTTGGCGTGTGTGGCTGCCTGACTCTAACCTCTCTTTGTGTATCTCTCGCACTAGGCCCAGAGTTGGTGCAGTTGTAGCAGTAGCAGATTTGGTGATTTTTGCAGTTTGGTGGTGAACGTGATGCTGCGGTTTGTACGCTGTGCCAGGTCATCTTCACTCTTCTCTCTCTTCTGCAACAGACGCGGCCCCCGACAAACGCCGGCTTTTCCACCGCTCTCTGCGCGTGTCATCACTTACCGCAGCTAAAAATGTTTTCGCAAAGATGACGATAACCCAGTAGGCGTCGAGCAGATGTTCAGTTTAATCTTAGTTTCTCTTAAGTTTTTCTCGATAAGAGCCATTCTCTGCACACTGTGATTGATATGATTTGATTAAGTCTGGTCTTTGGGGAATGTAAAAGAAATAATGTACTCGGGTCGCTCTCTGGTCTCCCGCTTTATCACTTTCTGTCCTAACTGTATTTTTAGAATGAAAACTAATATTCATCCTCATAATAGTTTGTTGTCCAAATAATTTACAGATAGTTGCAGAAATGAGACCTTTGTAAAAGTACATACAATCATAGAGATAAAGCTTGTGTCTATCTAAAGTCCAGACTAGTGTAGACTGGATCCTAAAGTACATGCCATCGACGACTTCATTATTATCTTATCTGGACGTTTCAGTTGCCGTGTTCGATCGTGGTTGCGGGGCCCTGTCTGTTCCTCTTGCTCTGGGGTCTGTTCTGAACCATTGTTTGAAGGTTTTTGCAGTATTCTCATGTAAACAGCATTTGTCCTCTGTGTGTTTGCTTCATGTGCTTCAGGTTTCATTAATAAAAACCACTTTCCTCAAACGTAATGCGTCGTGTTTCTTTAGGTCTGAAGTCAACATTTAGAGGTGAGAAAGGCAGTGTTTATTTGCAGTAAATCCTCACTCGCGGCTGGAGGTGGATTAAGCTGGGACTCTGCCAAAGAACTGGCCTCATTGGAACCGGTTCTGTCTCTTCAGAACTTTACTTATCAATGAGGAGTTATTGAGGTGCTTTCAGTGTCATCCAGCTCCAACCAATAGTCATAGTATACATATGCTCTACCTCTGGAATAACAATGTTAACTTTCTTACTGACATTAGTTTTGTCAACATTCTATGGCGCTAACCCATCTCTAATTACAACCATTATCTCAGTCTGCCCATTTACTAGACCTGTGTGAGTGTGACATCACCATAGTGTAAGCCTTAAGGAAGAGGTTGACTTCAAATCAGGCTAGCTGGAGTCGTTCTCCTTATATGGGCATTAGCCTTGACTTGGCCAGATGTGTTGCTAAGGCAAGCTGGAGTCAGTTGGCGAGTCCCTCTACCGCTCATATCTGGTTTTACAAAGGCAATATTACACAAACACCAGAATCACAGAGAACAAAAACACAAGTTTTAAGCCAAAAATAGTGTGTGTGACAGCTACTGAGCAAGAGTTTAATTTTACATGGAAGAAAATAAGTGCCAGAGAGAGAAGCCAAACTTTATCCATGAGCCCTTCACTTGACTTCCTTGAGCAAGTGTATTTGCATTGTCCATCTGTTTACAGTGGTTCTAACAGTGAGAACACTGTTCCTTTACCTTTGTGCTATCCTCGGCTCAAATTAAACATCAAAGTTTATTCACAATAATAAACATCTCAACCTTAAATATATGCTTATATAATGCTGTATTTTGGTCAAATATCAAAATAAATCTAAATAATTTCTACCGTCATTCGTATTGACACTTCTTGGCACCAATCACAAGGCAGATTTCAGAAATAGTCCCGCCCTGGTTCTAGAACGGACCAATGAGAGCTCTCGAACCAGCCGCTACAGTAAGCTAGTGGTCAGTAATGGTCAGCCGTTAGCGTGATGGACCACTGTTTATAACCACAAACAAACTGTTTCAAACTGTTCAAGACTGTCGACATGGACCTGGGCTTCGTGCTAGCGGCCGCCATCTTCACGTTACTGGCCATTGTGGTGGCTACGTCTCTGTTTACGGGAACTTCCCCACCCTCCGACTACGGGCGGAGAGAAGCCGGGAAGCAGCGCTCCCCGCTGGGCATACACAACGGCCACATCCCGGTCTCTGGTCCGGAGCTTCAGAAGAACCAGGACTTTGACTGGTGTGAGATGAGCGGGAGCGCGCACGACCACTGGGACGCAGTGAAGAACGCACAGTCGGTGAGACATTTACAAATTACAGCTTTTAAATGAGTTTAAATTGAGTTTAAAGTGGAGACAGGTCATTATGTCGTTAGCAGTAATCCCCGTGTAATCACTGCGCAGCAGGAAGAAACAGGAAATACTTAGATACTCCCTTGTCTTTCACTTGTCTCCCACTAGAGGGACCAGTGAGAGAGACCAATGAGAGAGACCAATGAGAGAGACCAATGAGAGAGACCAATGAGAGAGACCAGTGAGAGAGACCAATGAGAGAGACCAGTGAGAGAGACCAGTGAGAGAGACCAGTGAGAGAGACCAGTGAGAGAGACCAATGAGAGAGACCAATGAGAGAGACCAATGAGAGAGACCAGTGAGAGAGACCAGTGAGAGAGACCAGTGAGAGAGACCAGTGAGAGAGACCAGTGAGAGAGACCAATGAGAGAGACCAATGAGAGAGACCAGTGAGAGAGACCAGTGAGAGAGACAAGTGAGAGAGACCAGTGAGAGAGACCAGTGAGAGAGACCAGTGAGAGAGACCAGTGAGAGAGACCAATGAGAGAGACCAATGAGAGAGACCAGTGAGAGAGACCAGTGAGAGAGACCAGTGAGAGAGACCAGTGAGAGAGACCAATGAGAGAGACCAATGAGAGATGGTGTGTTGTGTGTCCAGGAGGAGGAGCAGCTGAGCACAGACCTGTCCAGACCTTCGTCCTCCTCCTCTGGCCGTGGATCCTTCATCGCTCTGTCCGACACCGAGCTGCTGAAGTGCGCCTTCCCACCAGAGGGCGCAACCGAGGCCCCACCCAGCGGTCAGTACAGCGGCACAGGGAACAACTCACTCTTAATTTTACCTGAAAAAATGTGATCTTTTGTGTGTGAGACAGCCCTGTGAGTCATTAAGTCCCTCTTTGAGCTGATTGGTCTCTCACCCTGGTCTCTCACCCTGGTCTCTCACCCTGGTCTCTCACCCTGGTCTCTCACCCTGGTCTCTCACCCTGGTCTCTCACCCTGGTCTCTCACCCTGGTCTCTCACCCTGGTCTCTCACCCTCGTCTGACGTGAATGTGTTGTTCCAGATGGTGCAGAGTCAAACAGTTTCCGGTATCTTCCGGGAAAGTCTCGCTGTCATCACTTACAGATGATGATGTCCAGAGAAGAGCTGGAGGAGGAGCAGAGGTCTGACACACATGGTCCATCTGTGACACAGACTACTCTGTATGATCTCTGATCCCTCTCTCTGGTCACTCTCCGTCTGATCTCTCTCTCTCTGGTCCCTCTCTCTGGTCCCTCTCTCTGGTCTCCCTCTCTGGTCTCTCTCTCTGGGCTCTCCCTCTGATCTCTCTCTCTCTGGTCCCTCTCTCTGGTCCCTCTCTCTGGTCTCTCTCTCTGGTCTCTCTCTCTGGGCTCTATCTCTGGGCTCTCTGGTCCCTCTCTCTGGGAGCTCCCTCTGATCTCTCTCTCTCTGGTCCCTCTCTCTGGTCTCTCCCTGGGCTCTCTCTCTGGTCTCTCTCTCTAGGCTCTCCCTCTGATCTCTCTCTCTGGTCTCTCTCTGGGCTCTCTCTCTGGTCTCTCTCTCTGGTCTCTCTCTGGGCTCTCTGGTCTCTCTCTCTGGTCACTCTCCCTCTGATCTCTCTCTCTCTGGTCCCTCTCTCTGGTCCCTCTCTCTGGTCCCTCTCTCTGGTCTCTCTCTCTGGTCTCTCTCTCGTATTTTTATGATAAACCAAGGACAGTGAAGACTATGTGCAATATTTCTGTTTCTGGTGCAGAGTCCAGCGTGAGCAGCTGTCGGCCATTTTTCAGCTGCTGAAGACCAACAAAGACACGTTTGGAGACGTTTCCCAGGGAGAAGTGCAGGACCAGCTGAGGCTGTACTCCCTCTGAACCAGGTGGAGGACCAGCTGAGGCTGTACTCCCCTCTGAACCAGGTGGAGGACCAGCTGAGGCTGTACTCCCTCTGAACCAGGTGGAGGACAAACAAACTTCTTCTGAGAGAGACCAGAGAGAAAGACCGGAGAGATGTCGGCTTAAAGTCTTAGATCAAATGCAGTTGTCTTAGATTTATGTTTTATATAAATATATTTATAATAAAAGTAATTTGTCAGTGTTTCATTTTTTTAAATAACAAAATACTGTAGAAACCTTACAGGACTAAACCAGGACTGAACTAGCCTGGTCTTAGCCATCCGTACACTCCCGTCAATCATTTCCCTGCATGTATTTTGTACTATGGTGTGGTACGACCAGGCAAGGACTGAGCCAGGTGAAGTGCAGAACTCCCTTGTGTCACCTGGTGCCCGTCACCATGGCAACACTCTATGGACCAATGGCTGCTCTGTGTTCGTTATTACTGCCGTTCCTATATTTTAAATGTTTAATTCTTTGATCTGTTGTTTGTGAATCCACAACTTTGTAAAGTGCTCAGAGACAACAGCTGAGGTCAGGGGCTAACCATAAACAGTATTGAAGCAATTAATGATCGATATGAAATTAAACATCTGAGGAGGTGGACTTTTTAATCATTTGATTTTTTGATGACTGAAAGTAAACATTCGCCTCAACTGCAGTCTTTCCCACAAGCACCAGGTTAAAGCACGGGGTTGTAACTTTATTTTCATAAATATCATTGTAGGAGACAGATCAGGGTTCACTGGGTGTGCGTGTGTGTGTGTGTGGCTGCACAGCAGGGGGCGGGGCTCACGGGGCAGGTGCGCGTGCACGAGCAGGGGTAAAAGTGTGCGTGTATCTGTCAGGCGAGTGATGAGTCAGGGCTGAGTGGGTAGCCGTATTTTTTGTTGACCGTTTGTTTGCCTTATACCTCTTCTTTTGCTCACATCAGGTTCTGTTACAGTTCAACAGTTTATCATTTTTCCATATTTTGTTTGCTGCACCTTTCTAAGTCAATAAATCACTTTAAAACGCAATACCAGGATCAAGGATTTATTAGCATAGGCTTCAATACGCGTCATCACATTACAGGACCCACTCTGACCGGCTCAGCGGCTCAGGTCTGCAGGAAGCCGCAACAATCATGCATCATCATGGAAGAGTTTTGTGAAAGTAATATGTGTGATCAAATCAGACAGAGCCCTGTGAGTCACCATCTGACTCTTTGGGCTGAGAGAGGGTGGTCCTCTGTCCCTTTATAGGACTTAGGGAGACCAGAGAGAGTACAGAGACCAGAAGGAGACCAGAGAGAGTACAGAGACCAGAAGGAGACCAGAGGGATGCTTTTTCACTTAATCAATGTACCAATTATATTTTCTTTATCAATACTTTATTGCTAAAGAAAATGTAATTGATAATACGAGTGATGTGGCAAATAAATTATATATTTTTTTGTGAATGTTGAGCCTGACCTGTCAGACAAAATACCTGATCCAGGGACAGTTGGTGAAAACATGGATGTTTTAATAGAAAAAAAGTTTCTTAGACATTGTTAAAACATGTCAAAACAATAACGTCTCCTGATTATAATGACATTACAGTAGCTGTCCCTCCTCCCCCTTCACCTCCCTCCTCCCCCCCCCCCCCCCCCCCCCCCCCCCCCCCCCCCCCCCCCGCCCCCGGGGCGGGGGGGGGGGGGGGGGGGGGGGGGGGGGGGGGGGGCTTTACCCCCCCCCTCCCCACCCTTTGCCTCCTTGAGCTCTTAGTTTCTCTCAGTCACTCAGGGTCATGGCGTGGAAGACCGTCTCTCTCCTGCTTCTGCTTCTTTTTGGATTCTTGAACCTCTTCTTCTTTTTGGACAAAAACCAACCTATGAGGTGACATCACTTTTATACTCAGTGTTTCCCACACATAGACTAATCTGTGGCGCACCGCCACAGATTAGAGACCGCCCGCCACAAATTGCGTTTCGTATTATTATATATATATTTTTTTTGTTACGCTATTTAAAACATGCATCGACAGCGGGGAGGGGGGTTTAAAATGTGGCGGCCCTTCGTAACTCTCACTCAAGCTACGCGTCTCTCCCACATACAGAGACCTACACACACACAGCCCCTCCCCTTCGTGCACACCGCGTGTCTCCGTCTCCATCAGCGATCATCGCTGTAAGCAGCTGTGTCTATTAATTTACCGCAGTAAAGTGGCCCGCATCTTTCAGCTCTATGAACATGCGGCCCGCATCGGGGAAAAGACGGTGCGCGTTTTGTTGAGAACTTACGGTAACAGCGGAACGTCCTTTCGGAGTCACCCATTTTTATCGAACAGAAAGCGCGCTGGGGTCAGGGAGACACGTTTTTGTGATTAAAACCTTATAGAGATGCCACCCGGCACACATAGCACCAGCCCCCTACGATTCCTCCTGCAGATTGTGAGTCCTCAGGAGGATAGCCACTCTATTGTTTACATGTATAAAGTACACAATTTGGTCCGCTAGTGCAATTTTCAAGTATTGTAACTATTTACTGGAATAAGGTGTGCGACTAATTTCACTTGACTCATGACCTTATTATTGCCCTCTGCCACTGTACCAAAGACCAGAAACTTTTACTGTAGAAATATTGAGAAATATTGAGGTAAAGTAGCCATTTTGGTCCAAAATACCTCCAAAATAGTCAAAACATGTCACTTTTGATCTACTGTAACTTTTTACTGTAAAAAGGTGTGCGACTAATTTCACTGGATTCATGACCTCAAGATTGTCCTCTACCACTGTACCAAAGACCAGACACTTTTACTGTAGAAATATTGAGAAATATTGATTTAAAGTAGCCATTTTGGTCCAAAATACCTCCAAAATAGTCAAAACATGTCACTTTTGATCTACTGTAACTTTTTACTGTAAAAAGGTGTGCGACTAATTTCACTGGATTCACGACCTCATGATTGCCCTCTACCACTGTACCAAAGACCAGAAACTTTTACTGTAGAAATATTGATTTAAAGCAGCCATTTTGGTCCAAAATACCTCCAAAATAGTCAAAACATGTCACTTTTGATCTGCTGTAACTTATTACTGTAAAAAGGTGTGCGACTAATTTCACTGGATTCATGACCTCAAGATTGTCCTCTACCACTGTACCACTGTACCCCCCCCCCCCCGCCGACGACCACCACACATTGCCTTCAAACCTGTGGGAAACACTGTATACTATTCATAAAGCTGGGACACGTAACTTTCCCCTCATGTCTGGTCTCCCTCTGGTCTCTCTCTGGTCTCATTCTGGTAATTCTCTAGTAACTCTCTGGTCTCATTCTGGTAACTCTGGTCTCTCTCTTTGGTCTCATTCTGGTAACTCTCTGGTCTCATTCTGGTAACTCTCTGGTCTCATTCTGGTAACTTTCGGGTCTCTCTCTGGTCTCATTCTGGTAACTCTCGGGTCTCTCTCTGGTCTCATTCTGGTAACTCTCGGGTCTCTCTCTCTGGTCTCATTCTGGTAACTCTCGGGTCTATCTCTCTCTGGTCTCTCAGCCTCTGCTCAACACTGTATTTATCTTCACTTACACTCTTCCCTGTACCTGCTGAAGTAAAGCAGCCCCACAGCCTGATGCTCCCCCACCATATTATCACACCCATATAATATTTTCATGTAATCACCTGGTTTCCCCCCTGGTCACACCCCTGGTCTCACACCCATTCCCATCCTCCATCGCAAAGACGTCAAAAAGATTCGTGGGACTTCGACGATGTATACAAGACAGACTCTGAGATACACAAGACCACGCAGGTGAGACCAGAGAGAGTCTCTCTGTAGCAGTGCGGCAGCAGTCTCACCTGGTCTTGCTCACCTGGTCTTGCTCTGTAGCAGTGTGGTAGCAGTCTCACCTGGTCTTGCTCTGTAGCAGTACGGCAGCAGTCTCACCTGGTCTTGCTCTGCAGGAGTGTGGCAGCAGTCCCTCGGGCAGGATCCGTCCTCGGACTCGAGGCTGAGGTCTAAGTTTGTCCCAAACCATCGTCTGTTCGTGTTTAACGGCAGCATCAGCCTCAGGGACTGGAACACACTCTCTCACTTCAACAACCCCTTTGGATTCATGGACTACAGGCGACAAGGTTTGCACCGGGACTGCACCAGGACTGGACCAGAACTGCACCAGGACCAGGACTGTGAACAGGAATGGACCTGGACCAACCTTTTCCTCCATTCTTAGGGTAGAAAAGAAGGCTCCTTGGTCCTCTCTGAGTCTTGTGCTCTTGTCATCCTCTGTCAGATGTGATGGTCTGCCTGTCAATTGTGCAGAACCCTCCTCCTCCCTGCTCCTCCTAAACCAGGCAGAGACTGCAAATCGCTGTGCATGGTGGGATCAAGGATGCTCTGGAGGTCCAAGAAGGGACTAGAGATAGACAGACACGACTATGTGTTCAGGTACACACAGACATACACACACAGACAGACACGCACACGCACACACACATATACACACACAGTTATGGATGAAACCATAGACGGTTTACAGAGGTACAATGCTAGTCTGCTAGCTGACTGAAGCCTTATAGGGAAGTGCTCATGGTGAAGTTTTGACTTCCACGTAAAAGTAAACTCCTCTAAATCAGTAACATGTACGGATTGACCAATCAGATGCCTTTTTTTGTCCACTTTCTCGCTTCTCTCTCTGGTCTCTCTCTTGGTCCCTTCCTACCCCTCTGTCCCGTCTCCCTCTGGTCTCTCCTCAGAGTGAAATGGAGCAGTGATTTTTTGTTTTCGAGGAGGATGTCACACAACTGGCTCAACTCTATCTCAAACAACCTCAGATACATGCCTAAAAGAAATACAACTACAAACAGCGGAGCTCACACGGACCAGGTAAACCCACCCCCAGGACCAGGTAACCACCCCCCAGACCAGGTGGACCCCCAGGACCCAGGTAACCCCCAGGACCAGGTAACCCCCAGAACCAGGTGACCCCCTCACCTCTCACCTTATTATCCATGTTATTTAATGTATCCATTTAAAGCAGCCTCTCCAACGACTCCCACTGATGTGTTGTTGTGTCCTTGGGCAAGACACTTAACCCCACTTTGCTCAAAAGCCCCTGCTGAAAGATCAAGGCTATGCTCACACTCACAGAGCAGGGCATCCTCCTGTGGACTCACCACCTGCAGAGGATCAGTGAGGGGCTGGTGCTATGTGACTTGGGTGCAGCTCTGACTGCCCCCCCCCCCGGACCCGGAAATGGATTAAAGAAGCTATACCCGATTATTTTTCGAAGTAGTTCATAAAAATGCTTATTACTACATACAAGTTGTATTATAATGTATAATTTTATAATTTAATTGAAAATTTTAGGTCATTGATTCAGCGGTGTATGAGTTTGCTGCTGAGTGAAAAGTGCTGAGTAGAGTCTTAGCGGGCACGACTCGTTCTCCTCCACTCACAGAACGAGCAGCGAACCAAGGCCTGCGTCCCCTCTCCTCTAGCCTCTACACCAGGGCTTTCGGCCTCAAAATTTCAAATTTAATCTAAAATAAAAAAATATTCGAACAAATAATTAGACAGCCCTTATAATTCCGACAATGTATTTAATGTGACTACTGCAAATAAAATAGTTAGCCTCCCAAAGGTTTCAATTCAAAAACATTCATCAATCCAACCGTGACGTGCTAGCTACCTTTAGTTTTTTTAAACTAAGCTAGCTAGTTCAAAAACTGAACTACATGAAAACTGAACAAAGAATTCTGAACTATCAGCGGTGAGTTACCACCCATTTATTATAACCGAACCCTAAATCCATCCAGATCCCTCTCAAATGTGTCCTAAAATGTTTGTTTCATGTTAATGGTTACTTAACCGGGTTTTTCGCTTTTTTTGTCAAAACATTAAAATTAAAATTAAATTAAAATAGTAATTTTGTCATGAAAACGTTAAACACACCACCAAATTCTGAAAACGTCCGTGCATGTGTGTTAAGGAATGTATACTGTACGTCCGATTAAGGTTTAATAATATGGCGTGGATTGATTGACATGTATTTTGTTTAATGAGCGGGAAGACCCAGGACACGCTGGAGGGACTATGTCTCTCAGCTGCCTGGCCTGGGAACGCCTTGGGGGTCCCCGCCGGACGAGCTGGAGGAAGTGTGTGTGGACAGGGAAGTCGTGGGCGTCTCTCCTCTGCTTAGACTGCTGCCCCCGCGACCCGGCAACGGATAAATCGGAAGAAAACGGATGGATGGATGGATGGTTTATTGAGCGTAGGCTTAACTCGGACTAGCTCCGCTAGCTCTCTTCTCTGCCACAGACAACTGTGTGCAGATAAGCTGCCACAGTGTAGTGGCAGGCGCTCAAGGCTTGTTGTACTTGCAGGTAATGTTAGTATTTTTACACACCTGAATTAACAAACAAGAAGATTGCATTGTTAAAGGGCAGTGGTCATTATTGGTTTGAGGAGTTTCTGTTATCAAGATAAGAGGATCAGTAAATTGCATTCAAGTCAATGGAGTGTTCTAACTGGCTGCTGTGAGGAGCTGTATAAACATTTTTATTTAAAATATTCGAAATATATTCTATGTTACATATGAATACTTGCAGATGCGAAAACTAGCAGTAATCTTTTACATCCTATATATTGTGTTAGCGTGCGTTGCTTTAAAATACTATGACATCAGTGATTGTTGTAACAGCTTACAAGAAGTTGCTCTAATGCTAATGTTAGCATGCAATACATATTAGATCCAAATTGAACTAGAATTTAGGCTCTGTGTTTATGAGAGCGTTCAGGGGAAATGAGAAAGCCATTGAGTCTATCTGTTGGGGGTACATATCGCTTTAAACGAGGAGTAAAACATTGCAGAAACGGGTATCGCGCCTTTAAGGGGTAGAAAAATGGGATGGATGGCAATTTTAAAGCAGGGGTACCCCCTAAAAGTCACACCCAATGAACTTCATCATCTGGTCTCTCTCCCTCTGGTCTCATCTTGGTTTTCCTCTTTTCTCTCTGGTTTCGCTCTGGTCTGGGGACTTTTCTCTGAGTCACTTTTCTCTGATATCATCTTGTTTTGTTGTGTTTTGATCATGAGTTGTTTCAGAAACCTGTTGTGTTAATTCACGCAGAACCCAACAACCAGGAAACATTTTAATACTCCAAATAACGGCAAATAAGTTTAATGAACATACAATTTTTGCGGTAAATGTTGCTCTATAACATTTATGTTTACCAAAGTTAAATGAACTTGTGTGGTCAGGTGTGTGTGTGTGTGTGTGCGGCCAGGTGTGTGTGTGCGTGCAGTTAGATTCAACATTGCGACTGAGAGCCCACCTTTAATTAGAGTGATGGGAAAGTTTTGCTGCATTTTAAATTGTGGTAAACCCTCAAAGCAAGACAAAGATGTCTATTTTAAATATATATATACCGGTCGTATTTAGCCATCAAGGAAAATAAACTCTAAACTTATCATAAAAATCACGGCAGCAATGGTTTGCAAGCATTTGTTGCGATGCAGTTCAAAACTAAATCAATAGCACGTTTGTCTGTTCTCGTCATATTCACCACGGTTAGTTGAAAAAATGAGCGTGAGTATGGATTAAGTATGATTTAATGCTACATATCAACGGGATATACAGAGCGGCTTATTCACAAACTGTTTGGCAACAGCGAAATAGAGGGATCCTATGATCACGTGACAAGTAGCCACGGCAGCCATACTGGAGGACAAACTAGGCAAGTATGTTGTCCTCGCCCAAAGCTACCATCTTTGAAAGATAGACTGCGGGATAACGGTGCTCCAATAAACAGACTTCATTCTTGTTCTCTTATTTAATGAAGAATGGCTTCAACAATTGTCCTCTTAGACCAACCGTAAAACTGTAATACCAAAAATGTTGCGTTAGCTACTTGTTAAACTACGGCTCTCCGTTATTCCAGGCTAATGACATTCTAACAAATAACTAGGCTCTTAACCCAAACAAAGGTTAATGAAAAATATACAAATTACACTCCAAACACTCACAGAAATACACATTCACACACACAATACTTACGGACAAATAATGTCCAAAGGCAACATGTTTTTTGTGGGGAAAATGCGCTTAACCTGCAAACAGTTCTGTGTCGCGTTCAGCCATCTAGAAATTCTCAAGCGCCGCTATCAAGATCACCCGAGAAATGGCACCTCGCGGCCAGAGGGGGGCACCATTTACAAAGCTATAACTTTCAATGGGCAGAATACATAGTTCCCACGATATTGGCAGCACACTTCTGGTCACCATTTTGTATGGCACTCCGCACTTAAATACATAGACAAACTAATTAGAAGAAGCTTCTGAAAAGGATGCCTATTTTACTAATGGACGACAATGACTTCTCAGAAGTTGAACTCATACAGGGAGAGCCTCCAGGTAAAGGAACGCCAGCGATACGATGTGAAAATGGGGCTGATTGCGGGGAGATCCATATATATCAAATGCACAGACGTGAGGTTTAGCATGTAGCATAGCTAGGCTAAATTGTGACAGATAAACTAACGCAATGTGCTTGTAAACAACAATATACTTGATTTAAATTGGAAATATGTTGAGAATACAACTGTTTTACCTGTGATGAAGTGATCTGAGCAGATTTTAAAGTATTTCATAGGTTCATCCTTCCTGTTGATACTGGCTAACCACAGCCTGTGATGTTCCTCACTTAGCGAGTAAGTAAAATCTCGTTCATGTTCTCGGATCCTTGGGATGTAATAGAATCCTAATTTATCAGTCCCATTTGCTCTGTCAGCACATCCATGTACCCAACACAAAATGAAACAAAAAGAACCCTTGTATGGGTCTCATAGGAACTATGTATAGCAAGTAACAGCCGTGCTAGCTACTTATAGCTGGACGTTCAAAACTAGAACTCTCTCAAACTACATGAAAACTGAACAAAGAATTCTGAAAATCAGCAGTTAGTGACCCATACAGTATATAAACTCAACCTAAATCCATGAATCAGATCCTCTGCAAATGCGTCCTAAAATGTATTATTAAAGTTAATGGTTACTATAGCGGCTGCCTGTTGCCTAAAGCCGCAGAGAGGCGAGTTTGGTCCGATAAAAGTGTATGACGTGCAAAATTAGAATAGAAAAACACACGTAGAGGCTGGATCCAGTTGCAAGCAGGCAAAAATGTGTGATGAATATTTGGGAAAAATTGTGTTAATAAACTTAATTATGGCCTCCCAAACAGACCTCTCTCCTGTCCTCGTGCCCCCCAGGTGTTTGCTCATTCAAAAGCCAGATTTGTGCAGTGCACGACTGATTGTTGTCCTATGGACAGACTGTCCCACCTCAGCCGTAGTTATCTGCAGTTCATCCAGAGTGATCATGGGCCTCTTGGCTACATCTCTGATCAGTCTTCTCCTTGTTTGAGATTAAAGTTTGGAGGGACGGCCGGGTCTTGGTAGATTTGCAGTGGTCTGATACTCCTTCCATTTCAATATAATTGCTTGCACAGTGCTCCTTGAGATGTTTAAAGCTTGGGAAATCTTTTTGTATCCAAATCCGGCTTTAAACTCGGACCTGCCTGGTGTGTTCCTTTGTCTTCATGGTTCTCTCTGCGCTTTAAACAGAACCCTGAGACTATCAAAGAGCAGGTGCATTTATACGGAGACTTGATTACACACAGGTGCATTCTATTTATCATCATCAGTCATTATGGACAACATTGGATCATTCAAAGATCCTCACTGAACTTCTGGAGTGAGTTTGCTGCACTGAAAGTAAAGGGGCCGAATAATATTGCACGCCCCACTTTTCAATTTTTTATTTGTTAAAAAAGTTTAAATTATCCAATAAATTTCGTTCCACTTTACGATTGTGTCCCACTTGTTGTTGATTCATGACAAAAAATTTAATTTCTATATCTTTATGTTTGAAGCCTGAAATGTGGCGAAATGTTGAAAGGTTCAAGGGGGCCGAATACTTTCGCAAGGCACTGTACCCGGATTTTGGACACGGTGCGGTTTGTGCGCGCTCGCGGCACAGCACCTTTGGTACTGGAGTAAGTAGCGAGCCGGGTGGATTAAACTCACCAAACTGTCCAGTGCTGCCGTCGCAAATCGCCCCGCGTAGTTCTGCCTCTTCGCCAAAATCCAAGTTTCTGTCGGGGTATAAGCATGGAGATGTATCTGCGGAGACGACTGGTCCCGGATTTGGCTGAACATCGCCAGCGAGCAGAAGTGTCAGTATCAGGTAACCGAGAAGTTGTTTCTGCTGCCTATATATTTGTTTGTGGAGCCCATTGTTTTTCACTGTGCTATGGACTACTGCTTTGCCATTGCTGAGGACATTGTGGTATGATGTATAGTGTCCAAATGAAATATACAAGTAGGCATAATCGGTGGGAATCCCAGAATGTACGTAGAGGGAATTTGCATCAGCTGCTGGTGGCGTGGATGACTCAGTGAGACATGCTCTGACGGAGCTCAGTACAACACAGATGATATATGTTGCAGTCCACGCAGTGATCTTAAATCTGTTATCTATTAGCCTCCTTTTCCCACTCAGCACTTGATTTTGCAGACACGTATTATTGATTTTGGAGCGTCTGGCTGGCAGCGACGCAGCACCTGCCTTACTGCTCGCCGCCATCGTGTTTGTGTGTCTTCTCCCGAGCGAGAATTTTAACCTCTGTGTCATCAACCGTGTGGTTGGAGGCCTTGAGGTGGAGATGAACAGCCGACTGTGGCCCACTAGAGTTTTCTCTACGATGTTGGTAAAGTCGTTTCTGTAGAGTTTGTTTGGTTTCTCCAATATAGTGGTCAGTGCACTCCTCTTCACTACATTCAATCTCTGGCCTTTCTTGTCTTTTGGGCTTTATTACCCCAAGTGGTCTTTTAATAAAGCCCAAAGGACGAGAAAAGCCAGAGACACAGTCCAACAGACAGAAGAAAGTAGGAGGAGAGGGGTGTCCTTACCGTATGTGGCGGGAGTTTCAGAGAAACTACAAAGAATCTTTAGGCAACTGTAATACAAAATATGATTTTGTGATGTAATACAAAATAACATTTTATAATCATGTGTGAAACGTAAGGAAAATGCGTTAAATAGTGATCTTGATGGTCAGTAATGTGATTTAATAAAATGTAATGTGATTTAAGGTGATTTATGTAACATTATGCTAACTAGATTAAAGTTCATTTAAGTGTGTTAAAGTTCACGGCAAGGAAAGATCATATATGCTTAAGAACTGGGCCAAAGTTCAAATAACTGGGTAAAAGTTCATTTCTCTGCGCA
This sequence comes from Knipowitschia caucasica, assembly GCA_964034765.1. NCBI lineage: Eukaryota > Metazoa > Chordata > Actinopteri > Gobiiformes > Gobiidae > Knipowitschia > Knipowitschia caucasica. The sequence goes on along the minus strand of OZ035845.1, from coordinate 8,929,477 downwards.
GCCTCGGTGCTAAACTGGAGGAAAGTTCAAATAACTGGGTAAAAGTTCATTTCTCTGCGCAGCCTCTGTGCTATCTAGGGGAAAGTTCAAATAACTGGGGGACAGTTCATACGAGCAGGAGGACCAAATATGTACATCCTTCCTGCCATGACCATATATGCATTTCCTTCCTTGCCCATATATGTACATGTACTTCCTGAATGAGGTCATCCTTAATGCTAAGGGGGCTTTCCGCTGCTCGAAGGCTGCATGCGCTATAAAAAGGAAGACTCCGAGAGAGTCAGACAGTCGGGCAGCGCGCAGCGCAGACGAGAGCAGCCGGAGGCTTTCATTCAGGGGTCCTTGTGAGAGAGACTTGTGGCGCGAGACCTTTGTAACTCTGTAAACTTGGATTGACGATTTGCTTGCTTGGCTTTAAATAAAAGAGTCGCTCCGACTCACGAAAGACAGCTTTTCCGACTCCGCTTCACACTTTCTGAAAACCTTCCTTGAAGAACGCTTGGACAGGGCAGGGCGGCCCTAGGCTGAGGTGAGTAGTAAAAGTAGACTGATTTTGGTATATCGCACCTAGAGCTTCTGCTTCTCTACGGATTAGCCACACCAAGGGGAAAAACGTTAGGCAGGGACAAAACTTAGCTAGCCTTAGACCCAGCACGAGGCAGGTCGGGACTAGCGCTACCGAAAGCCAGGCCCTACCAGGGAGTCTGCGTTATAGAGCAAGGTAAAGGCGCCTCCAAGGGTTAGATCCTGAAGAGACGCTGGTTCCTCACTCGCTCCGATTACAGCAACACAAAATCCCTGTGTATTTCAAACCTTTCAACACGTTAAGACAGAAATGAGTGCATCCTAAAGACAAAACACCCAGACACAAACAGAGCAATGTGGTGTATTCAATTAAATGTAGTGAAGAGGAGTGCACTGACCACTATATTGGAGAAACTAAACAAACTCTACAGAAACGACTTTACCAACATTGTAGAGAAAACTCTAGTGGGCCACAGTCGGCTGTTCATCTCCACCTCAAGGCCTCCAACCACACGGTTGATGACACAGAGGTTAAAATTCTGGCTCGGGAGAAGAAATGGTTTGAGAGAGGGGTGAAAGAAGCCATTTTTGTGAGGAAACAAAAACCTTCTCTTAACAGAGGAGGAGGTTTAAGATTTGTTTTGCCTCGCACCTATGACGACATCCTAAAAACAACGCCCTAACTTGGGACAAGGTCAGTAACATGCTAATGAGTTAGGGTTGTTAGCCCTTCTCCCTTCTACATCAAACAGACCTTAGATTGTTTATGAGTTAGTATCAGGATTAGGGTGTGGCTAACCACACCCATAGGTTATAAATCTCCAACGCGTGGTCTGAGAATTCATTCCCTGAAGAAGTCCTTAGGATTGAGGACGAAACGTCGGGAAAACTTGCTAAGAAGTACAGATGATGGGTGAGAAACCTTCCTTTGCTTTGAATAGTAAGGAATGCCGTCAGGCTGAAGAAGGAGTCCTTTCGAGCCATGATGGTTCGTGGGACTCCTGAGGCAGCTGTCCAGTACCAGCAGGCCAAGCGTGCCGCTACCCGGGCTGTTGCAAAGGCAAAAACCTGGGACTGGGAGGAGTTCGGAGAGTCCATGGAGCATGACTATTGGTAGGCCTCAAAGAGATTCTGGCAAACAGTCCGGCGCCTCAGGAGGGCAAAGCAATGCTTTGCCAACACCGTGTACCGTGCAGGTGGAGAGCTGCTGACCTCAACTGGGAGTATTGTCGGGCAGTGGAGGGAATACTTCAAGGTTTTCCTCAGTCCCCCCATCATATCTTCCACTCTGGAGGCAGAGACTGAGGATATTGGGGCGGAAATTCCCGTCTCCCTGGCTGAAGTGGATGAGTTCCGTTCTGACTATCTAAAGTCTCCGGATGTTGTAGACTTCGACCAATGGTCAAATCTCAGATTCAGGAGAAGCAGTGTGGTTTTTGTCGCGGCCGCTGAACACTGGACCAGCTCTATGGTCACGTGACTAGCAGCCACGGCAGCCATATGGAGGACAACCTCGGCGAGTAACAGCCATGCTAGCTATTTATAACGGGACGTTCAAAACGAGAACTCTCTCGAACTACATGAAAACTAAACAAAATTCGAAACTTCAGCAGTTAAGTTTAAAATTCTCTTCAGGGTGGAAGCAGACCCCTCCGCTGCGCGTCGGGGTCCGCTTCGCCCTGTCAGTACTTATTTTCCGATAATGACCTGCGTAATATACGTTATCCCGCTTATTATACGGCTTTATACCAACAGAACACACAACATAAACTTCAGTCCACTTTTAGGAATGCCGAAAGGTTTATTTAATGACAGAAAATAAAATAGTTCCCAAAGGCTTTCCCGGCTATGCTAGTAACATTTAGGCTAGCAACTTCCAAACTAGAACTCCCTGGAACTGCATGAAAACTGAACAAAGAATTCTGAACATCAGCGGTGAGTGACCCATACATAAACCTAACCTAAATTCATAATTCGATCCTCTGCAAATGTGTCCGAAAATGTGCCGGTATCTTAAAATGTGCCAGTATCTACTTCCGGGTTTTTCGGGATCGCCTTTTCTCGCATTACATCAGTGTTTTTGTCATGAAAACGTAAATAGAACATTCTGAAAACTTCCGTGCACTTGTATTAAGACTGTATATGTATAAATTACTCTCCGATTAACATTTCATTGCGTTGATTGATTGGCATTTGCGTTTATTGAGCGGCCAGAACTACTTCCGGGTTTTTCACGATCGCTTTTTGACGCAGAGAAATAGTATTTTTGTCATGAAGACAAGACCAGAAAATTCTGAAAATCTCCGTGCACGTGTGTGAAGAATGTATATGTATAAGTATTCTCCGATTAACATTTAAGTGTGTTGATTGAGCGTGGCTAGCTCCGGAGTGGCCGGAACTACTTGCGGAGTTATCCACGCATCTGAAATACAAGCAGAGAGTGCGTTGCCAAAGGGCAGTGGTCATTATTGTTTTGAGAGGTCCGTTATAGAAAATAATGACCGGTAGAACGTTTTGAAATTACATTCAAATCAATGGAGCGTTCTACTGCTGCTGTGAGGAGCCGTATAATAAGCAACTGTAACGTGTAAGTCCGTGGTGATAGAAGGATGACTCTCAAGATAATAGAACAGCAGGATGGAGCAGGATTCTTCAAGCCAGCAGTCACTTTATTCAAAACACGTTTAGTTACTTTAGTTTATTTAGTTTCTCATGGTTTTAACTGGCTGATTTATTGTTTGATTGTATGAACGTTTTTAACAGATTTTATGTGATTTTATTGTAAAGAACTTTGGTCGCCTTGTGTGTTGTAAACATGGATCTATAATATTAACTGGATAGAGTATTACTAGCTTATAGCTGTCCCACCTATGGCACAGGGGGCGCCCGTGGTACTGCAGACTGAATTCACTTGGGCTACCCAAAAAAAATCCCATAGAACTCAATGTATATTAAAACAGCACGACCACAGCTGACAGAGAACCTGACAGAGAGCCTACAGCTTTCATAAAGATCGAATTTTGTGGGGATTTTAGTGTCCCTTGTCATCCTGAACTTTTTTTCTTCGTAATCCTTCTGTTTTCTTTAAATCCACACTTTACTTAACCTTGCCTGCAAGCTGAATTCTCGCGGTATTTGTGAGTTCACAAACACTCGAGAATACATCTTGTACCGCTCCCGCTTACACTTTTCGAGTCGAACCACTGGGTGTGCGAGCCAATCACGCGCCAGTCTGGGGGTTTAGGGCGGGATATCCGGGTTTGACGAAAGCAAGAAGTGCCGGGCCGAAGCAAAACAAACATGGCTACGCAGGAGGACGGACGCGTAGCTGAGGCTATCAAGTCAGTTTTAGCAGAATCTCCAATTTCTTTTTTGAAAGATGAACAGCGAGAGGCGCTTTGTGCATTTCTGGACGGCAACCTTGGTAGGCGGGCACACAGCGTCACTTCGCCCAATCAGCTTGAAGTATTCTGCTGCTTACCCCTCCTTTCCCCGAAAGGATTCTCCGGGAGAAATCCCAGATTGATATCGTGGAGAACGCGTTAGAGTTCTACACAATCATCAATCTGGCTCTTGCCAGGTTACACTTTACTGCCCCAAACTCTGCTCCTTTCCTTCCCGCTCTGGCTCCGCTCTTCCGCTGCTCTGATGAACAGCTCTGATTGGTCAGAGCGCGGCCGAGCCCCTCTGTGCGCGTGCATGAAAGCCACATAGGCACGTTTGGCTAATCCACTGCGCAGAACCGGGAGGACCAGACGATGCCCAAATATAGGCGAGTTCAGGTAATCTCCCGGTCTCCATAAAGTCCCATGCACTGCTGAGCACAAGCATGGATCTATTATATTAACTGGCCAGGGTATTACTAGCTTGTATCTGAATAACTCATGTGCTCGGGGGATTCTCGCGGTACTGCAGACTGAACCAGACTAAATTCACGTGGGCTACCCAGAAATTTTCCCCATAGAACTCAATGCATATTAAAGCAGCTCAACCTCAGCTGACAGAGAACCTACAGCTTTAATAAAGATCAGATTTTGTGGGGATTTTAGTGTCCCTCGTCATCCTGAACTTTTTTTCTTTTTAAATCCTTCGGTTTTATTTAAATCCACACTTTAGATCCACAAACTCTGCTCGTCTGGCTCTCGCACTAACTCCCGCTCTGATGAACTGCTCTGATTGGTCAGAGCGCGGCCGAGCCCCTCTGTGCACGTGCGTGAGACCCGGTGTGAGACCCACACACGCGTGTTTGGCGCAACGCATTATGGGAGATCATCCACTGCACAGAACCGGGAGGACCAGACGATGCCCAAATACAGGCGAGTTTCCCATAGATCTTTGAGAGTTTCAGGCAAATTCCGCTAATCTTTCAGCCCCCATGCCGTCACAAAGCGCCACTGAGCACAACCATTCATTTGAATAGGGCGCCATCTTGGATCGCCGGGGCTTGAGCACAAGCTGTCACTCCCGTATTCGTCCCGGAAACCGGATTCGTCCGGAAGTTCGGTTTGATCCAATGAGCATACGTAGCAGTAGATTACGTCACGGAATCTGGACGAAAGCGGAAGTAAATATAACAAACTACCTATTCATGCCTAAACTTAACCAGCCATTCCCATAAAATAACCCCAACCCAGCCTTAACCCTAAACTTAACCAGTCTCCACTTAAGGACATATTACACTATTAGTATTAGATAGCAATATGGCCTACGTGCAGGACTGTACAAGGACTCTACAAGGACTCCATGTTATGACTATGATGTGACTGTCTCTTTGTGACACGTATGTCTTTCGATGTGTGACGTGACAATGACTATATAAACTGTGTACTGCCTTTATTCTGTCTGGGAGAGAGAAACAGAGTAAACCAGTGGAACTTGAGAGAAACTTAAATAAACTTCCAGAGTTTGGCACACCACGATCCATCTCTGTCTGCCTAAATCCTAACAGAGATTTGGTGGAGAATGCGCGGCTCAGTGTGTGCCATTCTCTGGATTGTTTTGAGGGAGTTTTGCTCTGTTTCTTTTTCCTCGGCGTGAGAGACCGGCATGCTGTGTCTGGGAGCGGAGATTCCAGCAGGCTGGAAGAGCTGTTCCTGGATGCTTCTTGTCGCTTCTGTCACTTCACTTTTGTTTTTTTAAATTGAATATTCCGACGCGGAAAAGAGTTGGCAGACCTCTCGGACAGTCCGTGCATGCACCTGTTTAACAAGAATAAGGTAAGCAGACACCTTTTTATATGTAAAGTCTGCATAATTGGATACTAGCTAAATTTTGGTCTGTTTTTGAGGTCTGTCGAACTCTCTAAATTGTGTTCAAATAAGTGAGGATCCATAAAGTGAAAAGTGTTGGCCATAAGTGAGGATCCATAAAGTGAAAAGGCCATAAGTGTATAGGATCCATAAAGTGAAAAGTGTTGGCCATTAAAGTGAATAGGATCCATAAAGTGAAAAGTGTTGGCCATTAAAGTGAATAGGATCCATAAAGTGAAAAGTGTTGGCCATTAAAGTGAATAGGATCCATAAAGTGAAAAGTGTTGGCCATTAAAGTGAATAGGATCCATAAAGTGAAAAGTGTTGGCCATTAAAGTGAATAGGATCCATAAAGTGAAAAGTGTTGGCCATTAAAGTGAGGATCCATAAAGTGAAAAGTGTTGGCCATTAAAGTGAGGATCCATAAGTGAAAAGTGTTGGCCATTAAAGTGAGGATCCATAAGTGAAAAGTGTTGGCCATTAAAGTGAGGATCCATAAGTGAAACCATGGTGTAAAATTAAAAGTAATTATAAAAAGGGAAACGTGTTAAGGAGGCCTTTGTTACAAAAGCTTTGAAATTGACGAATTTCAGGCTGATAAATGACAAACGTATAAACTACAAGTTATATTTGCTTAACAAAGTAATCTTGAAAGTTATTCTTCTTTCTGTTTTAGCATTTCTTGCTAAAACACTACTTTCTGCCTGTGTGTGTGCGTGTCTGTGTGAAAGGAACCCCCCCCCCCCCCTCTGCTGCTGCTGCTGCTGCTCTCTGATTTAAAGGGGAGCTACTGCTTTTAGGAATTTGGCTTTTCATAGTTTTTATTCCGTTAAATTTGCGAAATTTGCCATTTGAACATTGTGTTAGACACAGTTAAACGTTTTTAAACACCATTAGTGAATAAGTTTTGAATATTAGTATGTTTTTGAAACCCAAATATTAGTGCTAAAAGCTGTGCAATTCTTTTTAGACCTAACATATTTCTAGATTCCATTCTTTTAAATCTGCTGCTTATTTTGTGAGTCCATTATTGTATCTGATATTTCATAGCTGTTAGTGAGAATTTTTTCATGTATTTTTTATTTTAGTTACAAAAAGCCGTTTTTCAAACATTTAAATTAGAATCTGTGTTAAAATTGATTATTGATTATAGACTTCGTCTAAAAAAGAAAGAGGGAATTAGGCTGTAAAAGTATTATTAAGTTAAACTACCCAATTCACCCAATTCACCTTGCAAGTGGTGACTTTTTGTTTTTGTTTTGACTACACGCGTGACCTTGCTGCTGCTCAGAGACAGGAGGAGGCAGCTCCGACGCACAATTGAGTTTTATTGAACCAAATCCAGTTTAGCTGGAGCTAAATCTTTTGTTTGATTTCAAGTTTTGTTTTAAATGTTTTTACAAATCTCATTCTCATACTGATATCTGTTGTTTTTTAAATTGGCCGTCTCAAGGATTGTTTTTCAGACTCTGGCACACTGTGGGAGAGGTCACTGCTGGACACTGGACAGCGCAAAGCCCACCCAGCCACAGGTCACAGAGCTAAGAGCAAAGGGAAATGCCACCTCCTTGCCCCTCCCCACGCCACTGCAGAACTGAGTGGGTGTGAGAGAGACCGGGGCCATGAAAGAGAGGTATCTGGAGACGTGATGGGTGGAGCATCAGGGAGAGACCTGAATGAGAGTTGAAAGTGTGTCCAGTTGGTTTGCATCACCACAGTGTGACCTTCGACACCTACGGGTGGTTCGAGGAGTCTGGAGAAACAACCCCAAAATTCACATACACACACATACACACACACACACACACACACACACATACATCTACACACACACATTCACATTTACATATAGATACATGAAAAAGTAGAACATGAGAAAAAAGCATTTTAAAAGTTTACTCCAATGTAAACACATATTTTTAATTGTCTATCACTTGAATCTTTATTTGAATCTGTATTTTTTGAGACCAGAAATGTTCATTTGAATTCTATATTGTCATGGACATAATTGACCTCTGTCCTGACACTTTTGATTTGTTGATTTTGTACTGTGTGAAGTAATTACATTGATTAGAATTAGATCTGATAAAAACACAAATTAGAGAAGTAAACTGCGCTTGCTTTTTGTCTGAGGGACATTAGCAACAGCATGAATAGAAATTGTGTTAAAGTAGAATCAAAGTGACTTAACCATAGAGAGTAACTATTGCATAACAAGCTGTGTACAGGAACTGTGACACTGCACCATTGACCAGAAGTGCATCGCAAATGACCTGATGTGCTTCAAGTGAAAAGACTGTATCTGGAGATCTGATGTGCATCTGGAGACCAGAACCAGAACCATGGCTTGGACCCTACTGATGTCCAAGATGACATCTCTCTATGACCTGACCTGATGACGACTGAGACTCACCCTCAGGGGACCTGAGGACCTGAGGACCTGAGAATCTGAGGACCTGAGGACCTGAGAGAGAAAACTAGGGAGTGATGTTTATATTTTTGAAATTATACATTGATGAGTGCTAAATGAGAGAGATACTCATGATTCTTTCTTTTGTTTTTGTTTGTCCCTAGCTTCTGGACATCTGATGATCTATTGGACACAGACATTTGCAGAACAAGAACCAGCCAATGAAAACGTCTATTGCCGATGCTCTTGCTACAACCAGAACCTGTGACCAAATGCAATATACATGTTAAGTATTCAGACATCTGACAGACAAAAACTTTTAAAATGATAAAGTATTAGTATTGTAGCGTTTTTAGTAGTAGTAAAAAAGTAGAATTGTCCTTCCTTTGTTGTTCATAAACATTTCCACATAAGAGTTAGAGTAGAAATATGCCTTGACTCAAGCTGCAACCAAGCTTTAGAGCCACAATAGTGTAGAAATAGAGACATCAACCATAGATTCTTTCAAAAATAGAGATTATTTGTAGCCAGTGCTAATATCAAATGGTAAAGGGACCATTTCACAAGCATTTACTTCAAAAGTAGATAAAGTTAATTACAGTTTTATGTACAGTTTTATTAGATACTTGCCAAATTCACTTGTGTTCAAACATCTGTGAATGTTGACAATACAAAAAGTTCATGAAAGTAGCTTAGATCAATGAGATAGATTAGAACCAACAGAGATTCAAAAGCATTTAAAAGCATTTTGATGTATTGGGGTGTAGCCCAAAAACACAATAGTAGATATTTAGATATCTTTGAGAAGTTTAAAAAGCTGTAGATTCATCAGCACAGATTAGAATCAGAATTCAAACACCATTGTAGAACATTGACCCCAACCCCAAACCTGCTAAAATAGATTAGCTCTTGTAAGGATAATACTAATTTGATTAATGATGTTCATTCATCCCAAACTGCCTGACAATAATATCTTGAATATTTTCCGCAACAAACGGAGGAGGATGAAAAAGAGAGAGATTATCTCAAGATATTATTGTCAGGCAGTTTTGGGATGAACTGAACACATTAATCAAATTAGTAATATCCTTACAGCAGCTTAATCCTATTTTTTAACAGTGTTTTGGGGTTGGGTCAATGTTCTACAATGTGTTTGAATTCTGATTCTAATATGTGCTATAAACTACAGCCTTTTTAAAACGTCTCAAAGATATCTAAAATAGCTAGCTATTGTGTTTTTTGGCTACACCCCATTACATCAAAATGCTTTTAAAAATGCTTTGAATTCCTCTGATGGTTCTAATTCTATCCATTGATCTAAGCTGACTTTCATGAACTTTTTGTATTTGTCAACATTACACAAATGTTTTGAACACGAATGAATTTGGGCACGTATCTAATAAAACTCTACATAAGAACTCTGTAATTACCTTATCACTTTTGATAGGTAAATGCTTTGTGAAATGGTCCCTTTACCATTTGGATATTAGCACTTGGGCTACAAAATCTTATTTTTGAAGAAGTCTATGGTTGTGATGTCTCTATTTCTAACACTATTGTGGCTCAAAGCTTGGTTGCACTTGAGTCAAGGCATATTCTATTCTCACTCTAACTCCCACCTTTATGTGGGAAATGTTTATAACAACACAGGAAGGACAAGTCCTACTTTTTACTACTACTAAAAACGCTACAATACTAATACTTATCATTTCAAAGTTTTGTCTGTCAGATGTCTTGGGAAGTTCTTAACAATGTTAATTGCATTTGGTCCCCCCCCCACACAAGTTCTGGTTGTAGCAAGAAGCATCGGCAATAGGACGATTTCATTGTGGTTCTTGTTCTGCAAATGTCCTGTTTCCAATAGATCAGCAGTATGTCCCAGAAGCTAGGACAAACAAAAACAAAAGAAAGTAATCATGAGTATCTCTCTCATTTAGCACTCATCAATGTATAGAATTTCAAAATATAAACATCACTCCCAGTTTTCCACTCTCAGTCTCAGGTCCTCAAGATTCTCAAGGTCCTCAGGTCCTCAGGTCCCCTTGAGGTGAGTCCACAGCGTCATCAGGTCTGGTCATATAGAGAGATGCATCTTGGGACATCATAGGGTCCAAGGCCATGTTTCTGGTTCTGGTCTCCAGATGCACATCATAGCTCCTCCAGATACAGTCTTTTCACCTTGAAGCACATCAGGTCATTTTTGGGCGAAATGCACTTCTGGTCCAATGGTGCAGTGTCACCATTCCTGTCACAGCTTGTTATGCAATAGTTACTCTCTAGGTTAGAGTCATTTGATTCTACTTTAACACAATTTTCTATCATCGCTGTTGCTAATGTCCCCTCAAACAAAAAGCAAGCGCAGTTTTACTTCTCTAATTTTGTGTTTTTTAATTCAATATTATTCTAATCAATGTAATCTACTTCACAACGAGTAACAAAAATTCAACAAATCAAAAGTGTCAGACAATCAATTATGGTCCATGACAATATAGAATTCAAATGAAAAAACAAAAAGACAAAAACCCAAAAATTTTCTGGTCTCAAAAAATCCAGATTCAACATAAAGATTCAAGTGATAGACAAATTAAAATATGTGTTTACATTGGAGTAAACTTTTAAAAAATGCATTTTTTTCTCATGTTCTTACATTTTCATGTATTCTATATGTAAATGTGAATGTGTGTGTGTAGATGTATGTGTGTGTGGTGTGTGTGGTGTGTATGTGTGTGTATGTAATTTTGGGGTTGTTTTCTCCAGACTCCTCGACCACCCGTAGGTGTCGAAGGACCACAGTGGTGATGCAAACCAATACTGGACACACTTTCACTCCTCATTCAGGTCTCTTCCTGATGCTCCACCCATCACGTCTACCAGATAACCTCTATGTCATGGCCTCCGGTCTCTCTCACAAACCCACCAGTTCAGCAGTGCGTGGGAGGGGCAAGGAGGTTGGCATTTTCCCTTTTGCTCTTAGCTCTGTGACCTGTGGCTGGGTGCTTTCGCTGTCCCAGTGTCCAGCATGACCTCTCCCACAGTGTGCCAGAGTCTGAAAAACAATCCTATGAGACGGCAATTTAAAAAACAACAGATATCAGTATGAGAATGAGATTTGTAAAAACAGTTAAAACAAAACTTGAAATCTAAAACAAAAGATTAGGCTCCAGCTAACTGAGGATTTGGTTCAATAAAACCAATTGTGCGTCGGAGCTGCCTCCTCCTGTTCTCTGACAGCAGCAAAAGGTCACGGTGAAGTCAAAACAAAAACAAAAAGTCACCTCCACTTGCAAGGGGAATTGGGTGAATTGGGTATTAACTAATAAACATTTACAGCCTAAATCCCTCTGTTCTTTTTTTAACAAGTCTATAATCAATAAATCAATTTAACACAGATTCTAATTTAAATGTTGAAAAACGGCTTTTGTAACTAAAAAAAAAACTACATGAAAAAATTCCTCACTAACAGCTATGAAATAATCAGATACAAGAATGGACCTCACAAAATAAGCAGCAGATTTAAAAGAAAGGAAACTAAAATATGTTAGGTCTATAAAGAGAATTGCACAGCTTATTTAGCACTAATATTTGGGTTTCAAAAACAGCTAATATTCAAAACTTATGCACTAATGGTGTTTTAAAAACGTTTAACTGTGCTAACACAATGTTCAAATGGCAAATTCCGCAAGCATTCTGTTGAACTCAAAAAGCCCAAAAGGGGTGCAGAAGGCAGTTTCGGCTTTGTCTTTTTCAGCAAAAGGCACCTGATTGTATCCACTTGCTAAGTCAAGCGTAGAAAACCACCTGGCTCCGCCCAAGGCATCCAAGGACTCTTCAATCCTTGGGAGCGGGTATGCATCCTTTCTTGTCTTAGCATTAAGGAGTCTGTAGTCCACACATAGTCTAATGCTCCCATCCTTTTTCAGGACAACAACAATGGGGGACGCGTAGGGACTGCAACTTTTCTGGATGACACCACTATTTAAAAGCTCCTGAATATGGGCTTTAACCTGCTCATACTGTGATGGGGGGGAGTCTCCTATACCTCTGACGAATAGGAGCATCATCTATCAAGGGGACCTCATGTTCCACTAAATTTGTACAGCCCAAGTCCCCTTCCCCTTTGCTAAAAACAGTTGCATATTTAGCCAACAGTGCCTTTCCCTGTTTCTCTTCCTCTGACGATAGTATAGGCCATGATGCACCGGTGATGTCAGAATCAGCACTATCAGTGGCAAAAGAGGATTGGATCACTGCTACATGGCCTCCGCTATGTTCATCCACAATCACTGAACATGAGAATGACTGGGTCTGAACGACATGTAACGAGCCCAGGGCAGTGTGGGGTCTGAGCCAGACATCATTTGAGCTCACATTTACAACAGGTACTTCCACAATCCCTCTCTGCACTGTCAAAAGAGCCTTAGAGACCAGTACTCCTGATGGGAGGCGGCTGTTGTCCAGGGGCTCCAACAACACTGAGGGAAAAGTGGCAATAGCAGACCTTGGACAGACAATGGATACAAACTTCAAGGAGCCAGCTGGGATGCAAACGGTACGACTGGTGACTTTGGCTATTCCCAGGTACCCCTCATCATTAAGGCACTCAATAGAGTGACACAGCGTTAAAGCCTCTTTCCAACCAGGACTAGCAGATTTCAATGGTGGGGCGTTAAAAAGGTCAGGCCCAAGCTGAACAAACAGCTCATGGTAAAAAGGCCTTATTATGTTCATGCCAAGCAACCCAGGGACCGCTCTTTTTTTCTCTTTGAGGTGACAGTCTGTGGGGCTTTTCACTACTAACACTCCAATCCGGGGGAGATTCTTGCTCAGGACATTGACATCCAGTTCCAAGTAACCGATATAAGGGATGCCCAACCCATTAGCCGCTTTTAACTGTAACCAATTGCACTGACGCAACTTGGCCTCGCCCTGCGACTGAAAATGTTCAACAAATAATTCTTCAGTGATAGTAGAGACCATAGAGCCTGTATCTAGTAAGCAGGGAACATTTATTCCTCCCATGTTTACCTCCACCACAGGACATTCACTCATTAGTTCAGGTGCACGTGCATGTTGGTTACTTGAGCCTGAGCTCCCCCCTCCAGGTGTTAGGCTCTCCACACCAGAGGGCGACAGTTTTCCTGCGGCCAAAAATCTATTTCCGCTGCATCATTACTTTGCACTGTGGCCTGAAGCCCTCCTTTTCTGTTTGTATTGACAGATTGCACCTGACTCCTGCAGAACCTCGCTATGTGCCCAACCCTATTGCAGCGTAAACAGATAGGTTTGCCATTGGGATCAAAACGATAGGGTTTTTCTCTTTGTTCCTTTTTCTGTGGGACCTGGGGAGTACTTAGGCCGATATGCTTCATAATGGCATCTAATTGAGCTTGTTGCTTTAATAGACACTCTTTTAGGTCCTTAATTTCAGAAGAGGGTGGGACAGACACTGAGTTTGTCTCTACCAGTACAGTATCTCTGGAGTCAGAGTACACATTACAGGAGAAAGCACGTGGTCTCTGCTTACTCAAATGTTGGCCCTCTTCTGCCCACTTTATGGCCACACCACGCAAGGCAGTAAATGAGATGGTACTGTCTTGACCAATCTGCCGCCTGAGTTCTCGCCTTAACATGTCATCATGAACTTGTTCCACAAATTGGTTGCGCAAAATTTGGTCAGAATTCAGGACACCACCTGGTGTTTTTTGAACAACAATGTCCATAAGTGACTTGAGGGCATGTGAAAATTCCCTAAGGGTTTCGCCTTCTTTCTGGTTACGCTGAAAAAATTGTAACTGTGCAGTGACATAAGATTTAGAACAGCTATAATTGTCACGAAGAATAGCAAATATTTTTTCTGGTGTATCTCTATCAGCTTGGTCATGAAATTCAAGTTCAGCTCTAGCACTCCCCTCTACATGGTCAAACAAAAAAAGAATTTGTTCAGACTGGGACATGTACCTTGCGGTTATGCACCTGCGGGCCTCCTCTATCCAGTTTTCTACAGTTATTAAATCAACAGACATTTTTCCCGAACATTTTGAACATTTACGCTCTCTTGGAACATACAAAAACTGGGTTTGTCCAGACACAGGCAACACATTGACATTTGTTGAAGCCGAAGTTGAAGCACTGGCTTCACTATTCTGCGTAGTACTTTGACTGGCCATTTGAGACCTCAACCGTTCATTCTCGGCCTGAAGCTGTTGTACCTGGTTCAAAATGGTTTGAATGTCCTCCATAGCTTCCAACAGTCTTTAGTGTTTTAGACTTGAGTGTCCTGAAGATGGGTCCCCGTGGATCTTGATTGTAGATGCCAGCCACTGTTTTGTTTTGTTTTTCCCTTCACCAATTAGTCTATGGGCCACTATTACCTCAAAGTCTCTTTATCCTGCCAGCAACGCCAAGTGTGACCAAGTGTCTAATATAATAAAACCATAAGAGACTTTATCAAGTAAATTTGACAGTATTTATTCAATAAGACTCCATAAACGAGTCGCACATTAAAATAGCAGACAGCTAGTAGGTAAATTCAGAAACTACGTTAAAACCTGGGTATTGTCAAGATATGGTCCAAATATATATAAATCAAATATATTTACAACTCCAAATCACAGCAAACCAAAACAAAATGGCCGTTGAAAGCAGCCCAAAGAAAGCAAACCCTGGACCACATATTAACATAACCCACTGTACATCGGCCCTGAAGTAATAACTAGGTCCAATTTACGGGAAAACAAAACAGTGGCTGACTAAAAACTGCAGCCGCATTGGCACTATAAAACAATAGAACAGTGTATACAAGAATACAAGAAAAGTTTATAAAACGCAACATTCACATATCTAAGAATAAATATCTTTGCACAAGTGTTCACCATTATTAAATGCTTCTACAATCAGTTGAGGCCTGCAGGTAGCTGGGATCTAAATGGACATTGAGAGTATTACTTTAATGTTGAATGTAATAAAGTCTCTACTTTAGTTCATTCAACTGGGATTTACCTTTTAGTTTAGAGTCAGTAACCAGTGCATCAGTCCATACATGCAGAGATCTGCTGGTGGCTGGAAACTTTATAATTCAGTCTGCACATCCAGGTCAGTGCTCTCAGTAGTAGGCCAGAGTGAAAAGACAGAGATTTCCCACTCTGCCCTCTTTAAAACCTTAGCCCCTCCCACCAACTTCCTGTTTTCTCCTCTACCCTTTCACACATAGCAGAAATGAAATTATCCGAGCATATTCGGGCGCTCTGGAGGCTGTTAGAGAAATGGCACAACAACAGAAAACTCTCATTTCTTGGTCTTTTCTTCTGTTTTGGAGCCATGTGAAGTAAGGACGGCTGGCAGTCGGTAACACAACTTATTGATTTGAATGTAATTTCAAAACGTTCTACCGGTCATTATTTTCTATAACGGACCTCTCAAAACAATAATGACCGCTGCCCATGACAACGCACTCTCTGCTTGTCTTTCTAATGCGTGGATAACTCCGCAAGTAGTTCCGGCCACTCCGGAGCTAGCCACGCTCAATCGACACACTTAAATGATAATCGGAGAATACTTATACATATACATTCTTCATACACGTGCACGGAAATTTTCAGAATTTTCTGGTCTTGTCTTCATGACAAAAATACTATTTCTCTGCGTCAAAAAGCGATCGTGAAAAACCCGGAAGTAGTTCCGGCCGCTCAATGAACGCAAATGCCAATCAATCAACACAATGAAATGTTAATCGGAGAGTAATTTATACATATCCAGTCTTAATACAAGTGCACGGAAATTTTCCGTTTTCATGACAAAAACACTGATATAATGCGAGAAAAGGCGATCCCGAAAAACCCGGAAGTAGATACCGGCACATTTTCGGACACATTTGCAGAGGATCGAATTATGGATTTAGGTTAGGTTTATGTTTGGGTCACTTACCGCTGATGTTCAGTTTTCATGCAGTTCCAGAGAGTTCTAGTTTGGAAGTTGCCAGCCTAACTGTTGCTAGCATAGCCACGGGAAAGCCTTTGGGAACTATTTTATTTTCTGTCATTAAATAAACCTTCAGGGCGGAAGCAGACGCTTCGCCCTGTCGGTACTTATTTTCCGATAATGACCTGCGTAATATACGTTATCCCTTACTTATTTTCCCTTTCTTCTTTTGCTGCAGCCAAAAAAGGCACACATTTTAAACATGTTTATGCGGTCCCGGGTGCACGCCGCTATCATACAGTGTTTGCTTGTCCTCCAACATGGCGGAGGTCTAGCGACTTCTAGCCCTTGTGACGTCACACGACAAATCTCTATACTCTCCATCGAATACTCAAGGGTTCATGGGAGTTTGCCCAACCTGTCCACATCTGCTGTGTGGATTTGGAGAAGGCGTTTGACCGTGTTCCCCGGGTTGTCCCTTGGGATACTCTCTGGGAGTACGGGGTCCAGGATCCTCTGCTGAGGACCGTCCGGTCCTTGTATGACCGGAGCCAGAGCTGCGTTCGCATCGCGGGCAATAAGTCAGACCTGTTCCCGGTGCATGTTGGCCTCCGCCAAGGCTGCCCTTTGTCACCGGTTCTGTTCATTGTGGGTTATTTATGGACAGAATTTCTAGGCGCAGCCGGCGGCCAAAGGGGGTCCGGTTCGGAGACCACAGGATTTCATCTCTGCTGTTTGCAGACGATGTTGTCCTGTTGGTTCCAACGAGCCAGGACCTGCAACATGCACTGGGACGGTTTGCAGCGGCTGGAATGAGAATAACCACCTCCAAATCTGAGGCCATGGTGCTTGACTGGAAAAAGGTCCCTTGCCCTCTCCAGGTGGGTGGAGTCTTTGCTCAAGTGGAGGAGTTCAAGTATCTCGGGGTCTTGTTCACGAGTGAGGGCAGGATTGAGCATGAGATTGACAGGCGGATCGGTGCAGCGTGCACAGTGATGCGGTCGCTGTATCGGACCGTTGTGGTGACCCTCTTCACCACAACGGTCCGATACAGCGACCGCATCACCGGTATATCAAGGACTTTGCCTTTTGGCTCAGCTCCCTCTAGCTGAGCCAAAAGGCAAAGTCCTTGATATACCGGTAAAACTTTGTTCCCTCCTTCACCTATGGTCATGAGCTTTGGGTAATGACTGAAAGGACGAGATTGCAAATATAAACGGTCAAAATGAGCTTCCTCCACAGAGTGGCTGGGCGCTCCCTTAGAGATAGGGTGAGGGGCTCAGTCACACGGGAGGTGGAGTAGAGCCGCAGCTTCTCCATGTCGAGAGGAACCAGTTGAGGTGGCTTGGGCATCTATTTCGGATGCCTCCTAGACGCTTTCCTGGGGAAAGTTTATTGGGTTTATTTATTTTTGCTTGATTTTAATTATTAGTGTTATTTGTAGCAGCATCCTGGTCTAAGTTGCCGGTAATGCACTTTAATTGTGATTGCCAACCGCCATAAAACTCAAACAGGAGAGGAAGAAGCCAATCACCTTACAGTACAGCTCACACCGACGTGCCACACAGACCAGAGAGAATCACATTATAATTGACCACTTCCTTGTGGAGCCTCACAGACTCATTCCAACATATTTTCCATAGGGACAAGTTTCTAAAGGAAAGAGTAGAACATGCAAAAGGCCAAACTCTGAGGTCAGAGCTTCATTCACCCAAACATGGCTCGTTTACCGTCTTTACCTTAGGCACATGTGAGCACAGGAGCAGAACACTCTTCATTTACACCTGTATTTGGACGGCAACATTATTCCCTCCTCCCCCTTCACCTCCCTCCTCCCTCACCCTTTGCCTCCTTGAGCTCTTAGTTTCTCTCAGTCACTCAGGGTCATGGCGTGGAAGACGGTCTCTCTCCTGCTTCTGCTTCTTTTTGGATTCTTGAACCTCTTCTTCTTTTGGACGGAAACCAACTGTATGAGGTGACATCACTTTTACAATATTCATAAATCTAAAGCTGGGGCACGTAACTTTCCTCTCATGTCTGGTCTCCCTCCGGTCTCTATCCTCTCTCTCCGGTCCCTCTCCAAACCAGTTCAGGAATCCAGTGCAGTTTTTTGTGGTCTCTCCCTGGTCTCTCTCTGTGTTCTTTCTGGTCTAAAATACTGGTGTGAACTAGAGCTGGAGCACACATTGGTCAAATTCAAATGTGTTATTATGTAAAAAACATGGATAAAAAAACTGCACTGGATTCCTAAACTGGTTTGTCAAGAGAGGGAACAGAGAGAGACCAGAGAGAGACAATCTCAGAGAGCCCCTCTCTGGTCTCCCTCTGGTCCCTCTCTCAACAAACCAGTGTAGGAATCCAGTGCATTTTTTTCCCCAACTCGCTGGTCTCTCTCTCTCTGGTCTCTCTCTCACTCTTGCTGGTCTCTCTCTCTGGTCTCTCAGCCTCTGCTCAGCTCTGTATTCATCTACTGTATTCACTTACACTTTACACTCTTCCCAATCCCTGCTGAAGAGAAGCAGCCCCACAGCCTGATGCTCCCCCACCATATTATCACACCCATATAATATTCTCATGTGATCAGTGTGTGTGTGTGTGTGTGTGTGTGTCTTTGTGTATTTAACTCGCCTGTGTTTGTGTTTGGTAGTTCCAAATTCTTGAGATCTGAGACCTACCAGAATCCTCCCTCCCCCACAGACCCACCTGGTCTCACCCCTGGTCTCACCCCTGGTCTCACCCCTGGTCTCACCCCTGGTCTCACCCCTGGTCTCACCCCTGGTCTCGCCCCTGGTCTCACCCCTGGTCTCACACCCATTCCCATCCTCCATCGCAAAGACTTCAAAAAGATGCCAGAGTGGGACTTCGATGACGTTTACAAGACAGACTCTGAGATACACAAGACCACACAGGTGAGACGAAAGACCAGAGAGAGAGAGACCAGAGAGAGTCCCTCTGTAGCAGTACGGCAGCAGTCTCACCTGGTCTTGCTCTGCAGGAGTGTGGCAGCAGTCTCTGGGGCAGGATCCGCTCGGACTCGGAGCTGAGGTCTAAGTTTGTCCCAAACATTCGTCTGTTCGTGTTCAACAGCAGCATCAGCCTCAGGGACTGGAACACACTCTCTCACTTCAACAACCCCTTTGGATTCATGGACTACAGGCGGCAAGGTCTGCACCGGGACTGGACCAGGACTGGACCAGGACTGGACCAGGACTGAACTGGAACTAGAGCGGGACTGGACCAGGACTGGACCAGGACTGGACCAGGACTGGACCAGAACTGCACCAGGACCAGGACTGTGAACAGGAATGGACCTGGACCAACCTTTTCCTCCATTCTTAGGGTAGAAAAGAGGCTCTCTTGGTCTCTCTCTGAGTCTTGTGCTCTTGTCTCCTCTGTCAGATGTGATGTCTGCCCTGTCACTTGTGCAGAAACCCTCCTCCTCCCTGCTGCCTCCTAAACCAGGCAGAGACTGCATCAGCTGTGCAGTGGTGGGATCAGGAGGAGTGCTCTGGAGGTCCAAGAAGGGACTAGAGATAGACAGACACGACTATGTGTTCAGGTACACAGACACACACACACAGACAGACACACACGCACGCGCACACACGTTCTTTTTACTTGTAGTGCATGTTTTTGATGAAACCATAGACTGTTTACAGAGGTACAATGCTAGCCTGCTAGCTGACTGAAGCCTTATAGGGAAATGCTCATGGTGAAGTTTGGCTCCGCTCTCATTTTGACTGCCATGTAAAAGTGAACTTCCCGAGCTCAAAAAGGATTGCCCAATCAGATGCCTTTTTTTGGTCTCTCTCTGGTCTCCCTCTGGTCTCCTTCTGGTTTCTCTCTGGTCTCCCTCTGTTATCCCTCTGTTATCCCTCCTGTCTCTCTCTGGTCTCTCTCTGGTCTCTCTCTGGTCTCTCTCTGGTCTCTCTCTGGTCTCTCCTCAGAGTGAATGGAGCAGCGATTTCTGGTTTCGAGGAGGATGTTGGGACTCGCACAGACGTCTATGTGCACACGGCTCACTCTATCACAACCTCAGAATACATCCTAAAGAAATACAACTACACAGGAGCTCCACACGACCAGGTAACCCCCAGGACCAGGTAACTCCCAGGACCAGGTGACCCCCTCAACTCACACCCCATATGTCCATTTAAAGCAGGGGTACCCTAACCCAATGGAACGTTCTCTGGGGTCTCTCTGGTCTCTCTCTCTTTCTATGGTCCCTCTGGTCTCTCTCTAGTCTCTCCTTGGTTTCTCTCTGGTCTGGGGACTTTTCTCTGATATCATCTTGTTTGATCACAAGTTTTTTCAAAAACCTGTTCTGTGTTAATACACACAGAACGGAATCAACTCAGCTACCAGGAAACATTTGTTGCCAGGAAACGTCTGTTACCAGGAAACATCTTAATACTCTGTAAACACCTAATAAGTAGAATGAACATAAAATAACACATTTATGTTCACAAAAGTAATAAGAACTTAAAATGATGAACTATGTATGGTCAGGTGTGTGTGTGGTCAGGTGTGTGTGGTCAGGTGTGTGGTCAGGTGTGTGTGTGGTCAGGTGTGTGTGGTCAGGTGTGTGGTCAGGTGTGTGTGGTCAGGTGTGTGGTCAGGTGTGTGTGTGGTCAGGTGTGTGGTCAGGTGTGTGTGTGGTCAGGTGTGTGGTCAGGTGTGTGTGTGGTCAGGTGTGTGTGGTCAGGTGTGTGTAAACAGGTGTGTGGTCAGATGAACTCCTGCAAGATTCACATGGTTAACAACACATGTAAATCACTTTAAATAACAATCTTTTAAAAAAAAGAAAACAATAAAAGTGTTAATAACACTTAAGAAATGTGTAACGGACGAGATGGTTACCGTCAATTTTTTTCAAAAAATTGATCTTGAGAAAACAAAAGATCCTCTGGTTTCACATTTAATTGGTTTACGATATATGAAACTTTGTTTCTACTCTGTGTAAAAAAAAAGTATCTGAATCAAATGTGGATCTGAAAATATGGAACAAACTTCCACAGCTCATTCTGTCAAATCATCACGTGCGTTACATAAAAAACACAGAGCCGCTTTAGGAGGATCTTCTAATTCATTGGGAAGAGAACAGTGACAACTTCTAATGGACAAAAGAGGTTTTTGGATACATGGAAAACATAATATATCTTCTATTTATTAAAATCTTATTTTTGGCTTTTTGTCACACTCCTGTATCCTTTAGTGTGAACAAGCCCCTCGGTTCTCGTCATTTTCATCAAGGTTAGTTGTTTTAATAATAAAATGAGTCGGAGTAAAAAGCCTGTCAGTGACGTGCCGGTGAGGTGATGATTGAGGCACTCCCAACCTGATTTAACGATAATTATCAAAAGGACAAGCAGTACGGCTTTGTTTGCTCAAGCAAAACAAAAACAGTAAAAAGCACAAAGTGTTATGGACATTATGTGAACTCCATACACCGCTTCAGGTCCGACCAGTTTCATGTTTTCGATCTAGATAAAAGTTTGTATATAGATATGTAATCCTCTATTTGGAAATGAGCTTCAAAAATTAAAAACAGCAAATGCAAATAGGATGCACCCGAGAGTCGGCTGCAGAGAGTTATCATAACAAAAGAGGAGACACCCGTATTTGTTTCTAAAGATCATTTCTAAATAGAGGATTACCATTATTATTTTTGTTCCCTTTTTTCATGGTAACGCAACAAAATATTACAATAATCCAGCAAATACATAACTTGTACATTATGAAAATGAGAAGAGATGTAGGATGAAGAAAAAAAATCTTAGTTGAGAAATTTAGCAAATTTACTGTCACTTTACTCTACCGCACTCTTAACGGTCTATTGGGTGCACCTAGTGCACTTGTGTAGAGTAAACTAAGAAATGGATTTTTATTTATGCATTTGTTCTGCTTTAACTTGTTTGCACCGAGCAGGGACGTGCGGTGAGGTTTGTGATTGGGGAGGCACTGACTTTAAAAGTCAGATTTACAATCATTATTCAAATAAAATAGCATTTAATCACCAATGCAATGACATCCACAAACTTTATATACTGTAAAGATAAGAGAACCAGCTTCTTTTAATAATCTCACAACAAATCTAGCTGCTGACTCTGCTCCGCATCAAACAACATCTTTAAGAAGCGCAGGTGCGAGAGACGCGAGGAGAGAGAGACGCGAGGAGAGAGGAGCAGAGAGAGACAGAGAGGAGCAGAGAGACGGAGACGCGAGGAGCAGAGAGAGACAGAGAGGAGCAGAGAGACGGAGACGCGAGGAGAGAGAGACGCGAGGAGAGAGGAGCAGAGAGAGACAGAGAGGAGCAGAGAGACGGAGACGCGAGGAGCAGAGAGACGGAGACGCGAGGAGCAGAGAGAGACGGAGACGCGAGGAGCAGAGAGAGACAGAGAGGAGCAGAGAGACGGAGACGCGAGGAGAGAGAGACGCGAGGAGAGAGGAGCAGAGAGAGACAGAGAGGAGCAGAGAGACGGAGACGCGAGGAGCAGAGAGAGACGGAGACGCGAGGAGCAGAGAGAGACAGAGAGGAGCAGAGAGACGGAGACGCGAGGAGCAGAGAGAGACAGAGAGGAGCAGAGAGACAGAGAGGAGCAGAGAGAGACAGAGAGGAGCAGAGAGACGGAGACGCGAGGAGAGAGAGACGCGAGGAGAGAGAGACGCGAGGAGAGAGAGACGCGAGGAGAGAGAGACGCGAGGAGAGAGAGACGCGAGGAACATAAACAATAATTTAAACAAGTTGCAGAACTCTTGAGCAGTGTTTGAATCAGTGTTTTTCGGAAAAGCACTACTTTGCCGGTATCTGTCAATGTTCAACATAAAACACAGATTAACAAACTCCTCCCCCGCAGCCGGACTAACCTCGTAAGTCCAGTGGTGGTCTCCCAGTCTATATTAATTCTTTCTTTGTTTGAAAGTCCAATTGAGAAAAAAAATCTTCATTCAAATCATCCATTTTCCAGCAAAAGAAATAGCATTTTGGGCTGATTGTTTGTTAGCAACTCTGGTATGAACTTTATGCTCACTATCACCCCTAGCGGTGAGGCACAGATACCGCCTGCCTCACGCCAAGCTTTTTCCTTGTGTGTTCATCTACGATCAAAAGACTTAAACTAAATATAAATTGTACACACATACGTGCAATACACTACTAAACACTAAGAGGAGTTTAAAAAATGTTTTTAAAGCAGGATATTTGAAACAAACGGTGATATATCAACTGCACGAGCTGAGTGCACTCAGACACACACACACACACACACTGTGAGGGAGCGGTCTGAGGTGAGGCACGCAGGAGCGCTGCCTCACCTCGTCTCTTTGAATAGGAATAACGGGATTTCGGCGATTTTGACTTCAGAAATGATCAAAACTGATGGGAACCGTGCCGAATATACATTAAAAGCATAGGACAGTGGATATAAATTATATATTTAAACTAAAATAATTATTAGTTTCCAATAATGGCAGGTGAGGCTCTGCCTCCCCTGCCTCCCCTGACTGCACGTCCCTGGCACCGAGAGCCAAAGCAATTTCCTAGTTTGTGGCTTCTTGTTGCTCACATGGCAATAAAAGGACTCTGATAACAGGGAGTGTTATTTTTTTTTTTTATGTATGATTTATTTATAGATTTTCATAATAATTCCAACAGTTTACAAAGGAAGGTGTGTAGACAAGTACAATGCAAATGGTATCCTCAAAAAGTAAAGTGCACACCCAAGGCAGAGATATTTGTCACATGTAAAAAAAAAAAAAAAGATAAATAAACAACATACACTTCAAAAGATAACAAATATCCGAAATACTGTTAGGATATAACAAAAATAAATAAAACAAAATAAAGGGGGGGGGGGGGGGTTGCTACTAAGTAAATAGGAAATGTGTAAATCTGTCAACCACTTAGTTTCAACAGATACCAGTCAAGGAGCCACATTCAATGTCAAAGACATAACATGGTCTAGAAAAGGAATCCATATTTTTGAAAATTCAGAGATTCAGAGAGATTATGCCTAATTTTCTCCAGTTTCATGAATGAAAGAGCGTTATGGAAGCCCGTTTCCGCCATGTAAAAAAAAAAAAAAAGCATACAGAAAGTCAAAATTTTTAGTTTAAAACTCAAAATTACGACTTTTAAAAGTCAAAATTTCGACTTTAAAAGTCAAAATTACGAGTTTTCAACTGCGCATGTGCAGTTGAAAACTCGTATGTGTTGTTATCTGGAACGGTCTCTGGACGTCCTTCACCTGCAGATTATGTGAAGATATTGCCGACAGTGACCACTGCATCCTTGAAGTAGCCAGAAATAATGTTGTTTGATTGATTCTGTAAAACTTTCCTGTTTAAGCCCCAGACCGCGGTCGTAGGACGCAGGGGGAGCTGTCTTTTTATTTATTTATGTTAAATTCAATTTACATATATACAACGTTTAAATCAAACGACTTCTTATTTCGACATAGTAACAAATAATTTGAGCAATATGTTTTTATAATAAATCAAAGGAAAATGAGCCATCGAGACATTCCAATCCAATCTGCTCTAGACCACTCTGACCAGACGATGGCGCTGAGAGGGGTCCACACGGAGCGAGTCTTTCCACGGCTGAAATGATGAGCTTTCTACGTGTTGAGTACGGGGTTTTATTCATGCATCTATAATGGGTTTAACTCCCTTTTCAAAGACCCTCACTGTTATCTGCGGAGTTATTTCTCCGGATTGTTGCTAAAAGACTCGTGGGCTTTATTTTGTCACATATAATCAGACAAGGTACTTATTCCCTGTATGTCTCTGTGTTCTTGTTCATACGCCAACAACTTTACCCGCACGCTCGCTCCATCAGCTCACCCCCGCGTGCACGCAAACACGTCACATACTCTTCAATGCACTGATCGCCAAAAGGGTAATATTGTCAGTGCCCGTGACTGTGGTTCTCCTGCCTCTGTCTGTGGTTCTCCTGCCTCTGTCTGTGGTTCTCCTGCCTCTGTCTGTGGTTCTCCTGCCTCTGTCTGTGGTTCTCCTGCCTCTGTCTGTGGTTCTCCTGCCTCTGTCTGTGGTTTACCTGCCTCTGTCTGTGGTTCACCTGCCTCTGTCTGTGGTTCTCCTGCCTCTGTCTGTGGTTCTCCTGCCTCTGTCTGTGGTTTACCTGCCTCTGTCTGTGGTTCACCTGCCTCTGTCTGTGGTTCTCCTGCCTCTGTCTGCGGACCTCCCTCACTGTCCAGTAATCGCGAACGGTGTCTCTGTCAGTCACAATATCATTCACTGCATTTCTGGTGCATCCATCGATAGCCGTGATACTGACCAGACGTCACCAGTTGATGCTCAATGACTTTGAACAGCCGCATGTGTTTTATTATTAATCTTCCACAGTCCGTTTAGGATAAATTAAATAGAGGCTTCTGAAGCGGATTCTAATCATAAACGGAGAGACCGTTTGCATTTTATCGCGATTACTACCACAACATTATTGCTGTTACTTCATGGATGTGGTCACTGTCTGTAGGCAAAATCTTCACATAATCTGCAGGTAGAGGATGACACATGGTCATGGATCTATAACAAGGATGACCAGAGACCGTTCCAGACAACAACACATACGAGTTTTCAACTGCACATGCGCAGTTGAAAACTCGTAATTTTGACTTTTAAAGTCGAAATTGTGACTTTCTGTAGGCTTTTTTTTTTTTTTTTACATGGCGGAAACGGGCTTCCATAGAGCGTCCTTAATCCATAGAGAATGAGTTGGTGGGTGAGGGTCCTTCCAAGGCATCAAAATACAGCACTTAGCCAACAGTGTTAGAAAGGCCACAAGACTATCACAGTAGGGTTGTAAGGTGTGGCCGGGAGGCAGTGTGCGAAAGAGGGCTGTCAATGGGGACCTCTGAACTCTGGCATTACAAATAAAGGACAGGGAATCAAAAACAGTGTCCCAGTATGTAGTCAGTGAAGGACAGGTCAAGAACATATGAGAAAGATTTGCTGGGCTTAAATGGCATTTCACACACTTATCATCAGAGCCTGGAAAGACTCGAGCCAGTCTACTCTTCGACCAATGGACCCTGTGGACCACTTTGCATTGAATGATACAGTGTCGCGCACAAATAGATGAAGAATGAACACGTTTAAGAGCAAGACCCCACTGTTCATCATTAATCTCCACTCCAAGTTCCTCAGACCATGCTACTCGCAGATTGTTTGATGAAACATTAAGTAAAGAAAACAAAAGACTATATATTTTAGAAATTGTACCTTTTGCTGAAGGCTTGAGTGTCATAAGTGCATCAATTGTGGTGGTATTGGGAATGATAGGAGCACTTGAAAAATGTTTACTAATAAAATGTCGGGCCTGTAGGAAGCGGAAAAAGTGGGTATTTGGGAGGTTAAATTTGGAAGATAACTGGGCAAAGGATGCCAGAATACCCTCTATGTAAAATTCTCTAACTGAGGCGAGTCCCTGGTTTCTCCATATGGTAAAGGTTCCATCAGTCAGCGATGGAGGAAACAGGGGATTGGAGTGAAGCGGGGAGAGAAGAGGAATTCCCTGAATAATGAAATGTTCTTTAAATTGGTTCCAAATTTTAAGGCTGTTTTTCACTATAAAATTATCAGAGTATGATGTAAGTGATGATTTAAGAGGGAGACATAGGAGAGAAAACAAAGAGCCAGAGTGACAAGAGGTCTCCTCCACCGACAGCCAGAGTGGTTTATCATTGCTGTTGCTGCACCAAAATAGCATTGTGCGTATATTTACAGCCCAGTAGTACAGCAGAAAATTTGGTAAGGCAAGTCCTCCCTCCTTTTGCCCTTTTGTAGCAAAATTTTGCGCAGTTTGGGGGGTTTCCCGCCCCACAAAAATTGTGATAAAGTATTGTCAAGGGTCTGAAAGAATTTCTTGGGTATAAACACAGGTAAACTTTGGAAAAGGTAAAGGAACCTGGGCAGAACGTTCATCTTAATGCAACCAATTCTTCCTGCAAGAGAGAGTGGTAAGGTCGACCAGCGCTCTAGATCTTTGGCCAGCTGATCAAGCAGTGGATTAAAATTGAAACGGAATGGATCTGAAAAGTTATAGGTTACATTAATCCCCAGGTATTTAATGCAATCCAGAGAAATTTTAAATGGTAAATTGGAAAATTTGTGTTTAGTGGCCACAGAGTTAACTGGGAGAAGTTCGCTTTTATTGAGATTCAGCTTATACCCTGAGATCTGTCCAAATTCCTCCAATAAAGTCAAAATTGGAGGTATAGAAACATCAGGGTCCGACACAAAAAGCAGGAGATCATCAGCGTATAACGATACTTTGTGAACCCTGTCTCCCCTCAAGATGCCCCGCATTGAACTGGATCTAATGGCTGCGGCAAGTGGCTCTATGGCAATCGCAAAAAGAAGGGGAGACAGGGGGCACCCTTGACGGGTACCGCGGCCCATTGAAAAGTATTCAGAGTAATCGTTTCAGGGTGTAAAATAAAAAAGGCCACTCCATACGGGCAAATGCATTTTCGGCATCCATGGAAATGACAATTTCAGGCAAATGAGATGACGAGGGGGAGTGCAAGATATTCATAAGGCGCCTTATGTTATGATAAGATTGCCTGGACTTAATAAAGCCTGTCTGATCCGGGCTGATTAATTTGGGCATTATCGAGTCCAGACGTTTTGCAAGCATTTTGGCTAACATTTTTACATCTGTGCCCAACAACGAGATTGGTCGATAATGGCTGCAGTGTCGTGGGTCTTTATGTTTCTTTAAAATAAATGAAATGGTTGCTTGGCGTAAAGTGGTGGGAAGGACACCAGTGTCAGAACATTCTTTTAACATATTGAGAATCAAGGGCGACAATTTGTCAACAAAAACCTTATAGAACTCCGTCTCCTCCAGGACTTTTTTGGCTCTGCATGGACATAACAGCCTTCTTTAGTTCCTCAGCAGTGAAGCACCTGTCCAGACTCTCAGCTAAAATTGGGTCAAGTGTTGGAATGGTAAGGCTTGAAAAAGAAATGTTCATAACAGTCATTATTAGGCGGACATTCAGTTGTATACAGAGAGGAGTAGAAATCCCGAAATTGGTCGTTAACAGTTTGAGGATTAATTGTCAGTACATCCGAAGCAAAGATTTCAGTGATGTGCTGCGCCGCTGCTGATTGGCGAATCTGATAATAATAATAATAATTTATTTAAAAGCGCCTTTCAAAACACCCAAGGACACTGTACAGGCATAATAAAAACATTTAAAAACAGGATAAACAGAATAAAACAGTAGTCAGGTGCAATATGGGATGGTGTGTGTGTGTGTGTGAGTTAAGGAGGGTGTGTGTGTGCGTATGTGTTAGGTGTGTGTGTGTGTGTGTGTGTGTGTGTGTGCGCGCGCGTGTGTGTTAGGTGGGGTAGGACAGTCTGAACAGATGGGTTTTGAGTCGGGATTTGAAGAGTGGAAGAGAGTCAATGGTACGGAGGTCAGGGGGGAGAGAGTTCCAGAGCTGGGGGGCAGAGTGGCTGAAGGCTCTGTGTCCCACAGTGATGAGTCTGGCTGGGGGGACGGAGAGTGTGAGGGTGGAGGAGGAGCGGAGTGTGCGGGCAGGAATGTGAGGGTGGAGGAGGTCAGATAAGTACGGAGGGGCCAGGTTGTGAAGTGCTTTGAAGGTGGTGAGGAGTATTTTGAAATTGATGCGCTGTTTGACAGGAAGCCAGTGGAGTTGTTGTAGTACGGGGGTGATGTGGTGAGCTGTGGGGGTCCGGGTGATGATACGAGCTGCAGAGTTTTGGAGGAGCTGCAGTTTCTGGAGGGATTTGTTGGGGAGGCCGAAGAGAAGTGAGTTGCAGTAGTCAATCCTTGAGGTGACGAGGCTGTGGACGAGGATGGCGGTGGTGTGGGGGGTGAGAGAGGGGCGGAGACGAGAGATATTGCGCGAGGTGGAAGTAGGCAGACCGAGTGATGTTATTGATGTGGGATTGGAAGGAGAGTGAACTGTCGAGGATGACACCCAGGCTCTTGACTTGAGGGGAGGGGAGGACAGATGTGTTATGGATGGAGATTGAGAAGCTGGTAGATTTGGAGAGAGTGGAGGGGGTGCCTATGAGAAGGACTTCAGTTTTTGAGCTATTGAGTTTGAGAAAGTTGGAAGAGAACCAGGAATGAATTTCTTGTAGACAGAGGGTGAGGGAGGATGGAGGGAGAGAGGAAGATGGTTTAGTGGAGAGGTAGAGCTGGGTGTCATCCGCGTAGCAGTGGACACGACGAGGACATCCCGGACCAGATGGCCCTTGGTGTTGAGGGAGCGCACGTTGAGGAGACCGAAGCTGACGGTGGTGGAGCTGTTCTTGGCTGCCGCGGGCTGAGCCGATCGGGCCACGCTGACCAGGACACTGTCAGCGTCCCGACCAGCGGTGCGGGAGCAGCGGCGAGTGGTGGACCAGAGGGACTTTATTGAATGGGAGTCCTTGTATTGGAGCTTACGGCGTGATCCACGGTGAACGTACCGCCGCCGGGGCTGGAAGGCGATGCCCGGGGGGATGTCATGTCCGCGCTCCGGTGGCTGAAGAGGAGCGGGGACGTGGTGCCGAAGTTTTAAAAGTTCAGCAGCGGAGTACTGGAGGAGAGAATTGGCCTGCAGATGGACCAGGGACACGATGAGCCAGATGACAACAAGCCAGCGCGTTATATGGCAGACACACATCGTTTCCCAGGAGGGGAATACGACAGCCAGGGGTCCCAGGTATGAATATGTCCAAAATGCTTATGACAACAGCAAACTGTGGTTGATATCGAAAGCAGGTAAACAATCCTTAAAACACAACGTAACCACGACATCCAATATTGCGTAAACAATGTTTTAGTCCGTGTTTGTTCTGTGAGCAGCGGCTGCCAAAGCGCGCCAGCGTTCACTCACATGATGAGACAGCACTTTGCTGGGCTTATCACCAAACTCGTAGTAGTTGAACCGGGTCTTAGTTAAAGATTTAACTGCCTCTTCCGTGGCCAATGAATCAAATTCAGCCTTTTTTACTAACAGTTCCTTAGACAAATCCGCCGAAGGTGAATCTGCACACCTTGCCTGCAGGTCAGAAATGGCTGCGTAAAGGGCTTGGCTTCTTTGAGAGGTCACATTGTTTTTATAGGCTGTGTAAGAGATTATTTCACCCCACAAGAAGGCCTTACAAGCTTCCCATGTGACACTTGCAGAGATGTCTGGTGTAACATTTGTAGAAATAAAAAGGTCAATTCGGTCGCTTATAGTTTTAACAAATTCTGCATCATCAAGCAAGAGAGAGTTAAAACGCCATGGAGATCGGGAAAGAGTGTTCCCTGGAAAAGATATGTCTAGTGTAATGGGAGCGTGGTCTGAGATTACAATTGGTATAAATACACAAGATTTCACCATAGGAAGCAAACTATTTTCCAGCAGGAAAAAATCTATTCTTGAAAATGTACCGTGGACTGGTGAGAAAAAAGAATACTGTTGGGCACTAGGGTTGAAATACCGCCAGACATCAGAGAAACCATACTGCTGCATAAATAGTTCTATTGTTTTTGCGGATTTTGATGCAGAGTATGGTTTATTGGAGGAACGGTCAAGAGACCCAAGACAGCAGTTAAAATCACCCGAAATAATAAACTGTCTACTGTTCAAGTCAGGGAGATTAAAAAACAATTTCTTGAAGAAATCTTCACAATCAAAATTTGGTCCATATATGTTCACAAGAGCAAGATTATTTCCAGATATTTTTCCTAAAACTATAATATAACGGCCATTAGGGTCTGAAATCACATTAGTCACTGATAATGGGACAGCCTTATGAACAAGGACAGCAACACCACGTGCTCTACTATTGAAAGAGGAATGGTATAGCTGTCCCACCCAGCCAAATCGAATTTTAAGTTGATCAGCGACTGACAAATGGGTTTCTTGCAAAAAGGCAATTCTTGTGTTTAATTGTTTCAGGTGATTCATAACTTTTTTCCCCTTAATTGGAGAGTTTAATCCTTTGACATTCCAACTAACCAGTCTTAAGGCACCACCTAGCGGCCTAGAGATATTACTATTCAACATACAGAGTTAGAGTTAGTTTCCAATTGTTGTGGCTGATACATAATTCGTAATTGTCAAAGAGAGTAGCACTTGTAGAAAAGAAAAACACAAGAGGAAAAAAGGAGGAGGTGGAGGGTAATAAAAAAGAAACAAAAAAAATTGTCACAAAAGGTGACAGCCAAGCCTCTGATCTAGTAATCAGCATTTTGTAAAACTTCCTAATCCCTAACACTCTGCGACCGCACCAGGAAAGAACAATAAACACCAAGTCTTCATTATCATCCAATATGGTAGCAAGTTTGGACTTTCTGTAGCAACTCAATGACGCTAAGTAACCTGAATGAAAAATAAATAAAAATAAAAAATAAATTAATACCCATTACTTGGTCAACCATTTTCGGTTCCTTCACTTTTCAAAAAAATTTAAAAATAAAAAGGGAAAAACACATCCTACATGAGCAAATTTGGCAAGTGGCATTGTCATTATAAAGGAAATAATGCAAGTTACTGGTAGGAAATGAAGAAGATGGCATAGTCTGGGATCGCGTCTTAAATTCAGACAGAAGACATGTTTTATTGTCGATGGTAGAGACAGCACGAACAAAGCACACGATCACAGAAACAATAGAATGCAAGTGTATTATACAGAGCGGAGGCCTGGAGACCTCCAATCAGCAGCTTCCACGGTGTGCTTGTAGCTTGGCCTTCAGATAGACAAAACAAGGGAAAAGTACTGGCTTCTGCACATTGATAGAATGATGAGTTTAACTTTAACAAAAGTTGCTTCAAAGTGTTATGAAATCTCACATTCCCCCCTCTGGTCATACATTCACGTGTGACCATCAGGATCGATAAACAGCAACATAACATCATAACTCAATACTTCAAAAACTCATAAACTCGGTACTTCAAAAAACTCAGAACTCGGAATACTTAAAAAACTCAGAAAACTCATAAAACATGTTCAGATCTTTCATAAAACTTGTCAACAATCTTCAGTAAAATACCAAACTTCATCAGTCGATGGTGGTTCCAGATATTGCTTTGAAAACAGTCTCTCCCACTTCTCCGTGTTGGATTCTTCAGGCTGCATTTGTGTCGAGCCATGAATTCTTCTGTGACGTGTCTTTCAATCACACGTTTCAGCTTCAGTGTCCAGATTTAGCAAATCAATTCAGTCCAAATTATGTCCAAATTCAGAAATCCAGATTGTTCCAAATGATGTCCTTGCAAAAGAGGACGCTGGTCTTGTCCATATCTCAGCAGCTCACAGCCTGAGTGGAATCAGGGGCTGTGCAGATAGTCCAAGTGTGCTGGTCCAGATGCATGGTTTCTCTTGAGGTTTCTCAGTTTTGGCTTTTTTTGTGCTTAAAAAAAAAAAAGTACTTTTTGTGTAAAAAGGCCCGCATCCTTCCACCACCTGAAGAAGATGGCATAGTCTGGGATCGCGTCTTAATTCAGACAGAAGACATGTTTTATTGTCAATGGTAGAGACAGCACGAACAAAGCACACGAACACAGATACAATAGAATGCAAGTGTATTATACAGAGCGGAGGCCTGGAGACCTCCAATCAGCAGCTTCCACGGTGTGCTTGTAGCTTGGCCTTCAGATAGACAAAACAAGGGAAAAGTATGGCTTCTGCACATTGATAGAATGATGAGTTTAACTTTAACAAAAGTTGCTTCAAAGTGTTATGAAATCTCACAGAAATATTTACACAGACGTTTAGGAGTCATTGTCCAAGTCCTGAACAAACTTTTTCGTTGCTGGAGCTGATGTGAGCCACTTCCTCTCCCCGTTTGGCATCATGATGCGCAGCTTGGTTGGAAAGAGCAGGCGCCGGGCGGTATCCTCGCTTATACAGCTCGGCCATGGCAGTGCGGTACTCGCTGCGCAGCTTCAACACGTCCGGGCTGTAGTCCTCGTAGATGCGAATCGATGGTCTTTGTAGAGCAGGGGTCCTCTTCTACGGGCCTCACGGATGATCAGGTCTTTCACTTGAAAGCAGTGGAGGCGGATGTTCACAGGACGGGGTCTGGCTCCTGGAGCGGGCTTTGGAGCGAGGGTTCGATGGGCTCGGTCAATCTTCGGGGACGTGGAGAGAGTGTTCTGCCCAAATACATCAACCAGGAGCTGGGAGAAGAAAACGGTTGGGCGTGTGTCCTCCAAATTTTCAGGTAAGCCCACCACGCGAATGTTTTGACGTCTGCTGTGACTCTCGAGGACCGCCACTCTCTCTCTGAGGGAATCCATTTTCTTTTTGTAACGCGCACCAGTTGTTTTCAATGTGTGTGAGGCGGCTATCAACCGAGTTCGCGTTGTCCTCCAGTGAAGTGATACAGTACGTGTGCCTTGATCCTTAACTGCAGCCTCTACACCGTCCAGTTTTGAAGCGAGGGTCTGGAAAGATGATTTAAAATCGGACGAAATGGCTTCTCTATGCTCCTCGAGTAGCGCTGTGATGTCTTTCAAAGTTAAGCTAGCGCTAGCGGGTTCTTTCTCAGGTTTTCCTTTGAGTTTAGACATTGTAACTAAATGGGGTTGCGGTGTCAAAAAGGTTAAAAATGGAAAAGTATAGTGCGGGGGCAGACTAAACGTGCGCCTATTCCTCGGCCGCCATAACCGGAAGTCCAACAGGGAGTGTTTTGCTTTATGAACAAATGTGATAAATGAGTGTGCAAAGATGGCGTTCGACTTGCGGCTTTAATTTATTTCATTTATTTCTCAGAATCCCCTTTTCTGCTTTGACAACACCCGTGACCTCATCCTGATGCATTGCCGAAATTAAAGACCACAGCTTTTTGCTGATGCCCTCCGGTACAGGCTGGGCTAGGGAGCAGAGGGACTGGACCCTACTTCTACCTGGTTTAGCCTGGTTTAGCCTGGGCATCTTTCTGTGAAAGCCGGCACCTGGCCACATGCCTCCACAGCGACTTTCGCTTAAGCAATGCCCCACAGTCTATACAGTGCAAAAACTCACTGGATTTAACTGGGGAATTTGGCTGTTTAGCTGGGACTAAAGTTCCAATGCCGGCCTTTAAAACCTCAAAATTGTGCTCACGGTTTCCACTATTCCTGATCAAATCAAAGTGAAGTTTACGTGCTTTAGATTTCACAGGTAGAGCCAATGCTCTGGCTACGTCACTTTCATTTCCATGTTTTCTAGTCAAATGACGGGACATTTTGTGGCAGGACATTGAACAGTAGAGGCAGAAGTGTGTGTCTCTTGCTGTAAACTCGCCCCCCATTTTTCTTCTTTTGCAGCTGCATGATAACAATCTTATTTGCCTTTGGTTCGTCACTTTCCGAGTCTTGAAGAAAAGTGTTTTTGATTTTTCTTTTTCCATACTTTTTTACAGGTTTCTTCTTGACAGTTAAATCGTCAGAATCTGAGTCGACTTCATCAATTAGGGACTCTTGACTAAGCTGCACAAACAACAAATAATTTGTAATAATTCTATATAACAATTTGAAGTCATGACTTGTAGTCAGCACTTACCAGTGGTTTGTAAGCGTGCGCTTCAGTGTGCTCCTCCATGATTTCTTGCAGCCTAATGAACCACACACTTGCACCTTTTCACCTGATTTCCTCTGTTGTGCTGCTCCATGATTGGCTCCAGCCTGCTGGACTGAAATTGCCCCAGTGTGCCCCTCCTTGATATCCCGCAATCCACCACCAGGGTTCCGACACATAACACACTTTTTTCAGGAAAGTAAACCTCCAGGGGTCCTTTCCATATTTTTACAGAGACTGCATAAGGACCGTTAGAAAAGCATTACCCATTGATTATTAAGCTTGGACCAGTGGGGTCCGGTGTTCGGGCCCCACCACGTAAAACCAGTCCCCATGACGTGAGTGGAATCTTAGGTTATGGACCCCACCAGGAGTTGAAAACAAGTGCACACGCACACACACACATACACACACACACACACACACACACACACACACACACACACACACACACACACCTGAGAGAGACCAGAGCAAAAGTGTGAGTGTGTCTCTCGCTTTATCTGTGTGTGTCAGTATTTGTGTGTGTGTCTATCTTGTACTGTGGTATATACAAACCTACAAAAACACACCTTCCATTCCCTCTGATCTGTGTGACTGTTGTGAGGCGTGGCGGTCCAGGAATAGCACATTTAAAGTCACTTTGAAGCGAGATATTGATCCACAAATAGAACCTTCAGTTTCTGACCTGTTTTCACGTCGCTGTCTCTGATTTATATTTATCCTCCAAACTCCAGAGAGATTATAATCATGTGGATGTGACTGATGAGGGCTAACAATGCTAACACACACTTTATACAGACGCACAATACTAACACACACTTTATGCAGACGCACAATGCTAACACACACTTTATGCAGACGCACAATGCTAACACACACTTTATACAGACGCACAATGCTAACACACACTTTATACAGACGCACAATGCTAACACACACTTTATACAGATGCACAATGCTAACACACACTTTATACAGACACACAATGCTAACACACACTTTATACAGGCGCCCAGAGACCAGAGAGAGACCAGACCTACTAGAGAGAGAGATTAGAGAGAGAGACCAGAGACTAGAGAGAGAGAAAGGGACCAGAGAGACCAGAGTGAGACCAGAGTGAGACCAGAGTGAGACCAGAGTGAGACCAGAGTGAGACCAGAGTGAGACCAGAGTGGGACCAGAACACCACTTGAGCCATTTCATCGCGGTAAAATAACGACGAGAGCCTCTTTCCAAAAGGCTTTAATGAGCCGCGTGTGAGAGACAGAATCAAACATAATTTATACAGAACACAAATAGATATGATATATTTATTTATATACAACACATGGGTTATATTCATACAGTTGTGCTGATTTAAGGCAGACGCCGAGAGTGACAGTGGGGGAGGGGAGGGGAGAGAGAGGAGAGGGAGGGGACAGGGACAGTGGGGGAGGGAGAGAGCGGAAAGAGAGGGGAAGATAAAAGGATAGAAAGAGAGAAACTGGAGAGAGAGACCCTTAGGGGAGAGAGACAGAGTGAGGGAGGAGAGAGTATTAAGACACAGAGGATTGGTCTTCAGTTCAAAAAGGAGGAGTTTTGCCGCACAGTGAAAAAGTCACATGTTTTAAAATGTTGTTTATTCATTAAGAATAAATAAGATAGAGACCGGAGAGACCAGAGAGACCAGAGAGAGACCAGAGAGAGACCAGAGAGAGACCAGAGAGAGACCAGAGAGAGACCAGAGAGAGACCAGAGAGAGACCAGAGAGGGACCAGAGAGAGACCAGAGAGAGACCAGAGAGAAACCAGAGAGACCAGAGAGAGACCAGAGAGGGACCAGAGAGAGACCAGAGAGGGACCAGAGAGGGACCAGAGAGGGACCAGAGAGAGACCAGAGAGGGACCAGAGAGAGACCAGAGAGAGACCAGAGAGAGACCAGAGAGGGACCAGAGAGAGACCAGAGAGAGACCAGAGAGAGACCAGAGAGAGACCAGAGAGAGACCAGAGAGGGACCAGAGAGAGACCAGAGAGAGACCAGAGAGAGACCAGAGAGAGACCAGAGAGGGACCAGAGAGAGACCAGAGAGGGACCAAAAAGAATGACCAGAAAGAGAGAGACCAGAGACTCTCTTGATCTGAATTCTCTACTTATATTGTAGAGTCTGAGTGTGATGTCACAGTGCATCAATGACATCATACTATCGCAGGACTTAGGAGCTTTCAGACAGAATGGGCAGAGCTACATGTGTGTGCTTCCTGAGGTGAGCGTGGATGGAGCCAAACACAGTCGCAGGTCTGTGGACAGAACTCCTCCTTCTGCTACAGTCGCTGCTCTTTGTCAATATTCACTTTTAACACGTCTATTGCTAAGAACACAGGCCCAAGACCAGCATCGAGCAGGTACTAGAGCTTCACCTACCAGCAACACACATAGTACCAGCAACTCACGTACCAGCAACACACATAGTACCAGCAACACACATAGTACCAGCAACTCACGTACCAGCAACACACATAGTACCAGCAACACACGTAGTACCAGCAACTCACGTACCAGCAACACACATAGTACCAGCAACACACGTACCCGCAACTCACGTACCAGCAACACATGTAGCAGCTGAGCCAGTGTCCAAACCAAAAACATACAAATACATCCGGACTAAACTTCTAGAAATGGAGGCCTATGTGTGTGTGTGTGTGTGTTAGAGTGTGTGAGAGAGAGACCAGAGAGAGACCAGAGAGAGACCAGAGAGAGACCAGAGAGAGACCAGAGAGAGAATAGAGAGAGAATAGAGAGAGATCAGAGAGAGACCAGAGAGAGACCAGAGAGAGACCAGAGAGAGACCAGAGAGAGACCAGAGAGAGACCAGAGAGAGAATAGAGAGAGACCAGAGAGAGACCAGAGAGAGACCAGAGAGAGACCAGAGAGAGACCAGAGAGAGACCAGAGAGAGACCAGAGAGAGACCAGAGAGAGACCAGAGAGAGAATAGAGAGAGACCAGAGAGAGACCAGAGAGAGACCAGAGAGAGACCAGAGAGAGACCAGAGAGAGACCAGAGAGAGAATAGAGAGAGAATAGAGAGAGATCAGAGAGAGACCAGAGAGAGACCAGAGAGAGACCAGAGAGAGACCAGAGAGAGACTAGAGGGAGACTAGAGAGAGACCAGAGAGAGACCAGAGAGAGACCAGAGAGAATAGAGAGAGACCAGAGAGAGACCAGAGAGAGACCAGAGAGAGACTAGAGGGAGACTAGAGAGAGACCAGAGAGAGACCAGAGAGAGACCAGAGAGAATAGAGAGAGACCAGAGAGAGACCAGAGAGAGACCAGAGAGAGACCAGAGAGAGAATAGAGAGAGAATAGAGAGAGATCAGAGAGAGACCAGAGAGAGACCAGAGAGAGACCAGAGAGAGACCAGAGAGAGACCAGAGAGAGACCAGAGAGAGACCAGAGAGAGAATAGAGAGAGACCAGAGAGAGACCAGAGAGAGACCAGAGAGAGACCAGAGAGAGACCAGAGAGAGACCAGAGAGAGAATAGAGAGAGAATAGAGAGAGATCAGAGAGAGACCAGAGAGAGACCAGAGAGAGACCAGAGAGAGACCAGAGAGAGACCAGAGAGAAACCAGAGAGAGAATAGAGAGCCAAGCCACAACACTTCTTCTTTTATTGTATTTTGACACAGTTCTTTATTAAGTCTCTCACACCTCAGACTCCAGGCTGGACACCCTCCTCCAGGGCTGAGGCAGACTCTCCCCGGGCAGACTGCCCCCAGGCAGACTCCCTCCTGGTAGACTCTGCCCATGGTACGAGCTCAGGTAGGTCTGGTACTGCTTGCCCTGGCCAGTGGCCTCTCTGTAGCTGGGCAGATGCTCTGACTGCGTGTACCTCAGCCTCTGCCCCCTGCGGCCGTGAGGTTTGCGCTGGTCCTGCCGCAAGTGGAGGTACGCACAGCCACGCGCTTTGCTAGCTTTGTTTGGGAACAGGTCGGGGAGCACTTGTTGACCTGAGAGAGAGGAGAGGGAGGACTCGTCCTGAGGCGGCTGCCCCAGGAGCTCGCTGCCCCAGGTTGCCTTCAGGAAAGAGGGCCGGCGGTGGTGCCTTCTCCCCCGGAGCCCCAGCTCTTCCAGGGGCCACGAGCAGTAGTTGTTCTGACAAAACCCCGTGTCCCTGTGGAGGAAACTGTCCACGTGGTTAGCTTTGTTAGCTTTGTTAGCTTCAAGGTGGCGGCTCTGGAGCTCGCTCGGGTAAACGTCTCGCCGTTCGCCGTCCTGGAAGCTCCTGGACCGGTGCTTCCTCCTCGGCGTGTGGGTCGCCGTGTGGGTCGCCGTGTGAGTCGCCGTGTGAGTCGCCGTGTGGGTGGTGTAGATGTCCGGCAGCTGCAGCTCGTAGCTCAGATGTGGCGCGCGGCTGTAGCTGTGTCCTGTGGTCTGATAGTTTTGAGGGTAAGCTAGCGCCTCTGTGCTAACGGCTAAGTGTGGCGTACTGAGGCTGGACACAGGTAGCGGGCGGTCGTACAGACATGGCGTGAGGCGTTGCCGCGGCAGCTGTAACGACTGCGCCGCTAACTGCGGAGTTAGCGCTGTTCGCGGCGGTGAGGACACATGGTTCTCGGAGACGTAGGTGAAGGCGCTGGGACGACTCAGGTGCTTGATGGTTTTGGTGGCGTTGTCCAGAGAGCTCTCGACGTTGGCGGTGGAGACTAGGCCCTTAGCCGTGCGTAGCATCTTTAGCATGTTAGCTTGCGCATAGTTCACGGTCAAATCGGGTTTGGAGAGGCTCGAGCAGCGACCCGCCTCCTCCACGCCGCTGAAGCAGCTGTAGATGCCCTGAAGAAAAGAAAGAAGTCACTCTAAGAAACAGGGAGAGAGACAGAGATCAGGGAGAGAGACCAAAGAGAGAGACCAGGTAGAGACCAGAGAGTGGGAAATATCTGTGCTTTAGCACTCTCTGTGATATTGTCTTTGTAAATCCAGGGATGAGGTCTGTTTACAGTCTATAATTGTGTATTGTAAATGTTGTAATTCCTGCTCACACCACTAGTTGGCGATGGTGGCTGCTACTGGTTCTTCATCACATATCTTTTCTACACACATACTTTGTAACATGAACGAATGTGATGTGGTGCATCAGATGAAAGGCTGAAGGATCCCAGGAGCCCAGACCCCTGACCCTTCAGTAGGATCATCCAGAGAGAAAGCATCGTACATCTGTCATACCAGAGAGAGAGACCAGAGAGAAACCAGAGAGGGACCAGAGAGAGACCAGAGAGAGACCAGAGAGAGACCAGAGAGGGACCAGAGAGAGACCAGAGAGAGACCAGAGAGAGACCAGAGAGAGCTCTTACTCTGCTGATGGCGAGCAGACAGTCTGCTTCAGTCTTCCTCCTCAGAGAGTGCCTCAGTTTCCAGTAGAGCAGATGTTCCCCGGCGAAGACCATGAGACTGAGCCCCATGGCGACCAGCAGCATGTAGAAGACGCCCGCCATGTTGTCCACGTCCAGCTTACTGCTCATCACCTCGTTCTTCTCGTTCTGACAGATCCCAGAGAGCCACACGGTCTCCAGCCTCTCTGTGTCACCTGCAGGGACCAGCACACTCAGAGACCAGAGAGAGACCAGAGAGAGACCAGAGAGAGACCCGAGAGACCAGAGAAAGAGACCAGAGAGAGAGACCAGAGAAAGAGACCAGAGAGACCAGAGAGACCAGAGAAAGAGACCAGAAAAAGAGACCAGAGACGAGAGACCGGAGAGAGACCAGAGAGAGACCAGAGAAAGAGACCAGAGAGACCAGAGAGACCAGAGAAAGAGACCAGAAAAAGAGACCAGAGAAAGAGACCGGAGAGAGAGACCGGAGAGACCAGAGAAAGAGACCAGAGAGAGAGACCAGAGAAAGAGACCAGAGAAAGAGACCGGAGAGAGAGACCAGAGAAAGAGACCAGAGAGAGAGACCGGAGAGAGAGACCAGAGAGAGACCAGAGAGAGAGACAAGAGAAAAACCATGAAGAGAGAATCCAGAGACCAGAAAGACCAGAGAGAGAGACCAGAGAGAGCAGGGAGAGCAGAGAGACTAGAGAGAGAGGGAGGGAGAGAAGACAGAGAGCTCTGCTATGAAATATAACGTCAAATATCTTTAACTGAAATAATGATAATCCTCTTGAACAGGTGTTACCCGCTAACATCCACATATGCTAACACACTGCAGGGTTCTCAAGCTGCGGTGCGGAGGATATTAGCTCGGACGATTCCTGGAGCTTCAGCTAAGTGTGTGTGTGTGTGAGAGAGAGAGGATTATGAGCGCCCCCTACTGTCAGGGCATATTCCCTCCTCTCACAGACTGGATTTGTTCCAGTTTTCCACTAAAGCGACTGAAGGAAACTCAACCACCCCCAAATATAAGCTTTTCCAACACGTGACTATAGCTTACTCCAGTCTCCCTCTGGTCTCTCTCTAGTCTCTCTCTGGTCTCTCTCTGGTCCCTTTCTGGTCTCTCTCTAGTCTCTGTCTGGTCTCTCTCTGGTCTCTTTTTGGTCACCCTCTGGTCTCTCTTCGGTGTCTCTCTGGTCTTTCTCTGATCCCTTTCTGGTCTCTCCCTGGTCTCTGTCTGGTCTTTCTCTGGTCTCTCTTTGGTCTCCCTCTGGTCTCACCGTCTCCGAGGAACTGGAGCAGAGCCAGGTCGACGAGGCGTTTCCATGGCGATCCTTTCTGCAGCGCGATGCCATAACCAGTGGTGGCGAACACCTTCCCGCTGCCGATGGTTACCAGTTTACAGCCTTCGTCTTTCCCCGCCATATAGTTCAGCACCGCCGCGTCATAGATGAAGGCATCCAGCTTCCTGAAGAAGAAGACCAATCAGAGACCAATCAGACACCAGAGAGAGACCAGAGAGAGACCAGAGAGAGGCCGGAGAGAGACCAGGAAGAGACCAGGGAGATGCCAGATACCAGAGAGAAA
This sequence comes from Knipowitschia caucasica, assembly GCA_964034765.1. Classification (NCBI taxonomy): domain Eukaryota; kingdom Metazoa; phylum Chordata; class Actinopteri; order Gobiiformes; family Gobiidae; genus Knipowitschia; species Knipowitschia caucasica. The sequence continues at coordinate 8,887,901 of OZ035845.1, read as the reverse complement.
CCAGAGCGAGAAGACCAATCAGAGACCAGAGAGAGAAGACAATAGAGATCAGAGAGAGACCAGAGAGAGACCAGGAAGAGACCAAGGAGAGACCAGAGACTAATCAGAGACCAGGGAGCAGAGACAAGAGAGAGCAGAGAGCGAAAAGAGAGAGCAGAGAGAAACCAGAGGGTAAAGAGAGAGAGAGCACAGAATGACAAATGAGATTAACAAAAGTACATAAAGATTCTTAAAGCCCGTTCAGAGACAGCTCCTGTATCTTCACCAATGTAATGACAGGGAGTATCAGGGACTCAGAGAGCAGCTTCAGGGACAGACTGCTCCACCCTCGCTGTGTGAAGGACAGGTTCTGCAGGTCTTTAATTGATAATCTGAACTGATGAATGTGCAAAACAAAACCATTTGTCACTTGTTGATCATGCTAAAGCTAGAGATGTTATTGCTCATTTATCTCATTCCTACTGTTCTGTAACTGGTGATGCAACACTGACATTTGCCCCCCAGCTGACCTCACACATGTCGTTGTGTGTATATTATATTGGGATGTGTGTGTATTTGTGAGACTTCAGTTGTGTTGCGTCCTGTGTGTGAGGCGAGGATAAAAGTACAATCGTCTGTTCTGTCCTTTAGTCAGAGGATGAAACATGAAAATGTGTGTCTTTAGGCTCAAGTAAAAATAAACCTGTCCATTTCAATCAACGCTTCTCCCTCCTCTGGTCTCTCTCTGGTCTCTCTCTGGTCTCTGTCTGGTCTGTCTCTGGTCTCCCTCTGGTCTGTCTCTGGTCTGTCTCTGGTCTGTCTCTGGTCTCTCTCTAGTCTCTCTCTGGTCTGTCTCTGGTCTCTCTCTGGTCTCTCTCTGGTCTCTCTCTAGTCTCTCTCTGGTCTCTGTCTGGTCTCTCTCTAGTCTCTCTCTGGTCTGTCTCTGGTCTCTCTCTGGTCTCTCTCTGGTCTCTCTCTAGTCTCTCTCTGGTCTCTGTCTGGTCTGTCTCTGGTCTCTCTCTGGTCTCTCTCTGGTCTCTCTCTAGTCTCTCTCTAGTCTCTCTCTGGTCTGTCTCTGGTCTCTCTCTGGTCTCTCTCTGGTCTCTCTCTAGTCTCTCTCTAGTCTCTCTCTGGTCTCTCTCTGGTCTCTCTCTGGTATCTCTCTGGTCTCTCTCTGGTCTCTCTCTGATCTCTCTCTGGTATCTCTCTGGTCTCTCTCTGGTCTCTCTCTGATCTCTCTCTGATCTCTCTCTGGTCTCTCTGGTTTCTCTCTGGTCTCTCTCTGGTCTCTCTCTGGTCTCTCTGATATCTCTCTGGTCTCCCTCTGTTCTCCCTCTGGTCTCTCTCTGGTATCTCTGGTCTCCCTCTGATCTCTCTCTGGTCTCTCTCTGATCTCTCTCTGGTCTCTCTGGTTTCTCTCTGGTCTCTCTCTGGTCTCTCTCTGGTCTCTCTGTCTCTCTCTGGTCTCCCTCTGGTCTCTCTCTGGTCTCTCAAAGGTCTATCTCTGGTCTCTCTAGTCTCTCTCGGGTCTCCCTCTGGTCTCCCTCTGGCCTCTCACTCTGGGTTTGTCTTTCTGGTCTCTCTCTCTCTGGTCTCTCTTTCTGGTCTCTCTTTGGTCTCTCTCTCTGGTCTCTCTCTTTGGTCTCTCTCTTTGGTCTCTCTCTCTGGTCTCTCTCTTTGGTCTCTCTCTTTGGTCTTTCTCTCTGGTCTCTCTCTCTGGTCTCTCTCTCTGGTCTCTCTCTCTGGTCTCTCTCTCTGTTCTCTCCCCCTGTTCACTCTCTCTGGTTTCTCTGGATGTGACAGTTTCTTCTAAATTTGATCTGTTTCATCTAAAAATACTAACTTTCTCATTTTGACCCAGTTCATAAATAACTCTTGGGAAAAAGAGAATGAGACGAATCTGTCCCTGGGTTAAACAGACTGATGGAGGAATTAGGTCAAGAGACTGGGGCGACAACTGGACTGGACCAGGACTGTATTCATCTGAGGTCTCTCTCTGGTCTCTTTGGTCCCTCTCTGGTCTCTCCAATCTCTCTCCGGCCTCTCTCTGGTCGCTCTATTGTATCTTTATGGTCTATCTCTCATCTCTCTCCGGTCTCTCTCTGGTCTCGCTCAGATGTCTCACTGGTCTCTCACTGGTCTCTCACTGGTCTCTCACTGGTCTCTCACTGGTCTCTCTCTGGTCTCTCTCTGGTCTCTCTCTGGTCTCTCTCTGGCCTCTCTGGTTTACCTCTGGTCTCTCGGGTCTGGTCTCCATGGTCTTACCCGGTCTTCAGAGAGTCCAGGGCCTCCTCCACTCCTTTCTGGTTGTACTTGACCATGTGTGTGTGCATGTCTGGGTAGTTGCTTCGGATGTTTCTCTCTGTGCTCCCATTTGGGACTGTCCCGAAGCGGAAGGGGGGGTAGTGCTCCTGCGGCCTCTGGAACTGACACATGGTACACCCAGGTCACACATGGTACACTCATGTCACACCTGGTCTCTCTGTGGTCTCTCTTTGAACTCTCTCTGGTATCTTTTCTCTGGTCTCTATCTGGTCTCTGGTTGCTCTGGTCTCTGGTGTCTGGACTCTGGTCCCTCTGGTCTCTGGTCTCTCTGGTCTCTGAGGTCTCTGGTCTCTCTGGTCTCTGGTCCCTCTGGTCTCTCTGGTCTCTGGTCCCTCTGGTCTCTGAGGTCTCTGGTCTCTATGGTCTCTGATTTCTATGGTCTCTGGTCTCTCTGTTCTCTCTGGTCTCTCTGGTCTCTGGTCTCTGAGGTCTCTGGTCTCTGATGCTTCAGATCAGTTCTGACTAAGACTCATCTACATAGAGACAGAAGAGTGTTTCATGTCTTTATCACGTCTCTCCAGGACCCGCCTCCACAGCAGCGTTTGAAGACAGAAGCACAAAACATCTCACGATTGCCGACTTTAAACAGAGCCGAGATTAAAGACACACTTCACTTATGCATTTGAGAAACAGATTCAAGGAGACAGAGTCCCGAGAAAGAAACATAGCGTCCAACTCTCTCTCTGGTCCCTCTCTGGTCTCTCTCTGGTCTCTCTCTGGTCTCTCTCTGTTCTCTCTCTCTAGTCTTCTCTCCGGGGCTCTCTCTGGTCTCTCTAGTCTCTCTCTGGTCTCGGGTCTGTCTTGGGTCTGTCTCTGCTCTTTGGTCTCTCTCTGGTCTCTCTTCGGTCTCTTTTGGGTCTCTCTCTCTATTCTCTCTCCGACCTCTTTCTGGTCTCTCTGGTCTTTCTTTGTTCTATCACAGTCCAGGTCTAGTTCTGGTTTTGGTCCAGTCCTGCGTCACTCCTTATCCAGCCCTAATCTCGGTCATGTCCTTGTCCTGTCCTGGTCCAGTCCTGGTTCAGTCCTGGTCCTTGCTCTGGTCCAGTCCTTGTCCTTGCTCTGGTCCAGTCCTGGTCCAGTCCTGGTCCAGCCCCGGCCCAGTCCTGGTTCTGGTCCAGACCTTCTTGTCGGACAGGCCGGAGACCGTGTCGATGTACTGCTCCTGGATCATGAAGGCGGCCAGGTTGGCGGTGTAGGAGGCGAGGAAGATGACGGCGAAGAAGGCCCAGACCAGGACCATGATCTTGGAGGTGGTTCCTCTCGGGTTCTCGATCGGAACAGAGTTGTTGAACACGATCCCCCACAGTAGCCACACAGACTTCCCAATGGTGAAGGTGGGACCCCCAGGAGCTGAGGACCAGACATCACACCAGGTCTCTCGTTGGTCTCTCTTTGGTCTCTCTCTAGTCTCTCTTGTATCACTGGTCTCTCTCTTTGGTCTTTCTCTAGTCTCTCTTTGGTCTCTCTCTGATCTCTCTCTAGTCTCTCTTGTATCACTGGTCTCTCTCGTTGGTCTCTCTCTCTTTGGTCTCTCTTTGGTCTCTCTCTGGTCTCTCTCTGGTCTCTTTCTGGTTTGTCTGGTCTGTCTGATCACTCTCAAGTCTCCCTCTGGTCTCCCTCTGGTCTCTCTCTGGTCTCTCTCTACTCTCTCTTGTATCACTGGTCTCTCTCTCTGGTCTCTCTCTCTGGTCTCTCTCTCTGGTCTTTCTCTCTGGTCTTTCTCTCTGGTCTCTTTCTGGTTTGTCTGGTCTCGTCAGTACTCACTCTTGGCTCGGAGCAGGCTCTGGTTGTATCCCACTGGACTGAAGTACTCGAATACAAATACTGTAACTGCCACAACAGTCAGACACATGACGAACATCATCACCCACACAGCAGGACTGTAGGGCTCTGTGGAGAGAAGGTACTGATGGTACTGCTGCTGGTACTGATGATGCTGATGGTATTGATGGTACTGTTGCTGTCACTGCTGCTACTGCTCCCCCTCCTGCTCTTCCTCCTCCTGATCCTCCTCTTCCTCCATCTCCTGCACCTGTCCTCTTCCTCCTCCTCCTGCTGCTCCTCCTCTTCCTCCTGCTGCTCCTCCTCTTCCACCTCCTCCTGATCCTCCTCCTCCTGCTCCTTCTCTTCCTCCTCCTCCTTCTCCTCTCCCTCCTGCTCCTCCTCTTCCTCCTCCTGCTCCTTCTCCTCCTCCCCCTGCTCCTCCTCCTCCCCTTGCTCCTCCTCCTCACCCAGAAAGGCAGAAGGAGACACGGTCCCGTTGCTGCGTGCCACCATCACACTGATCCCCGTCTCCACGAATGGAACCGAGAAGTCGATGATCTCTGAGCGCTCCTCGTTTATGGTCAGGGATCCAATCGCCATGTCTGCTCTGCGGTACACCACCTATGGTACAGGTACCAGTGAGACCAGAGGGATACTACATAGACAGACCAGAGACAGACCAGAGAGAGATCAGAGAATGAGACTAGAGAGAGATGCGATTGCAGCAAGTAGAAATGTTCATGTGCATCCATTATATTTTCTATCTACTGATCAGTGTTTTTAGCATTAACATTAGAGAGACCAGAGAGGGACCAGAGAGACAGGAGAGAGACCAGATAGATCAGTGACAGACCAGAGAGAGATACGATTGCAGCAAGCAGCAATATTCATATCTACTGAGCAGTATAATTAGCATTAGCATTAGCATTAGTATTAGAATTAGAATTAGCTGTAGTAGAATTATTATTAGCATTATCATTAGCAGTAGCACGTCTGACCTCTCCAATCATCCCGTTCCACGTGCCCCGCACCAGCTTGCCGTGCTTTCCGTTGGTCACCAGGTAAAGGTCGTACGAGAACTTGATATTTTTGGAAAGTTTCTTCAGGATGTCGATGCAGAAACCTTTACAGCACAGTTTGGTGTAGGACTCTGAGTGTCTGATGGTACTGAGGAGGAACGGGCCAAAACAACACATTACACTGAGGAGGAACGGGGCAAAACCAAACATTACCAATATCTATGGTCTCTCTGGTCTCTCTCTGGTCTCTATGGTCTCTTTCTGGTCTCTCTCTTTGTTTCTCTCTGGTCTCTATGGTCTCTTTCTGGTCTCTCTCTTTGTTTCTCTCTGGTCTCTATGGTCTCTTCCTGGTCTCTCTCTTGTATCTCTCTGGTCTCTGTCTCTCTGGTCTCTCTCTATTCTCTCTCTGGTCTCGCTTTGGTCTCACACTCTCTCTCTCACCTGTGTGTCTGGTTGTGCCTCTCGGTCCGGTTCCACTGCCTCCTACATGGTACCGTGTTGCGGACACAAGTCCCAGTACCAGGATCCACTTCTTCCACCATCACGAAGGGATGCTCCTCCAGCGTTGCCACGGTGAGGTGTCTGTCGTCCGTCACATGCTCCAGGAACAGCCCGTAACGAGGCCAGACCGGGTACCGCACCTGGAGGATCCCCCGCCGGTATGTGCCCACCTGGTGAGAGACCAGGGGAGAGTTCAGGGCAGAGTCCAAGGGAGAGACCAGAAAGAGGCCAGGACTAATAAATCTAGGGAACAGTTTTAATAGATGCTTCACATGTCATTATATAAGACAGCCCCCAATCAGAGCAGACGGAGAGCGTTTGTGAGCGGCACATTCCTCAGATTTTCACTTGTCTATCTTCCCATCAACTGTGACGTCTCCCTACTGAAGAAAAGCAGCCCACAACATGATGCTGCCACCCCTGTTTCTGCACTGTATGAATACTTTTGCAAGCCCCACTGTTCTCCTGTCGTGTGATGATGGTGTAGTGGCACTTTTACAAAGCCCTGTATGACACTGCTCATGTCATGTTAGCGATGAGGGGTTGTTTTTTCCTTTACCTTGTCCCAGAGTCGGTCTCGGTCCAGAGTGATCAGCAGCAGCGACGGATTGGACAGAAATCCTCTAGAGTTAAAAGAAAGGTCCTTTTTCTCCCAGGTCACGTTCAGCATGTGTCTGAGGATACAGCTGGTTACCATGAGACACCAGAGAGACAATAGACCAGAGACCAGAGAGAGACCAGAGAGACGATAGACCAGAGACCAGAGAGACACCAGAGAGACGATAGACCAGAGACCAGAGAGACCAGAGAGAGACCAGAGAGACGATAGACCAGAGACCAGAGAGAGACCAGAGAGACGATAGACCAGAGAGAGACCAGAAAGAGACCAGAGAGAGCCCAGAGAGAGCCCAGAGAGACCAGAGAGACGTGTGATTTTGGCAAAACCTTGAGATTGAGTTATTGTATATTGGAAAATATGAAAATAACATAATTTTTTCACAGAATATCCAACATGGCGCTGTGTAATCGTTCATATTTCATTTGAGGAACAGCGTCAGAACACAGAGAGCAGAGAGAGTCAATCTGAAAGTGATTTAAATTATGCAAATCTCCAGAAGTCATAGATTCTAAGTAACGAGCTCTTCCGGACCAATCAGCAGCTCGTTTCCTCTTAACGAGCTCTTCCTGACCAATCAGCAGCCTGCGGAGGTGGCTTTAATTAAGAGCTGGGATATGCAAATGCGGCCCTTGCGTCAGCCCACGCACAGACAGAGGGGCCCAGGTCTGAACCAGGACTGAACCAGAACTTAGGTCTAAGCCAGGACTGAGCCAGGTCCGAACTAGGACTGAGCTAGGGCTGGTTCTCGCTCTAGTCTCTGATCTCTCTCTGGTCTCCCAATGGTCTTTCTCTGGTCTTTCTCCTGTCTTTCTGGTTTCTCTGGTCTCCCCTTCACCTGTAGAGACTGCTGTTTCTCTGCCTCTGACCACTCTCTTGTCACTCGCTGGTCTCTCTATGGTCTCTCTGGTCTCTATATTGTCTCTCTTTGGTCTCTCTCTCTCACCTGTAGAGACTGCTGTTTCTGTGGTCTCTCTCCCCGCCGCAGTCGCCCTGTCCCTCTGGTACATATCCGTGCAGTTTCCTGTAGCTGTCTGCGGCCTCGGACACGATGGCCACGCCCTCTCGGACACGCTGACGCAGACTCTTCTTCCACTGCTCTGTGATGACGCCAATCACGCCCACGGGGAAGCTGGTGGGGGGGACGTGGTCGGGGTTACCCACCGCCATGCTGGGGAGGACCCAGATGTACCCGGGTCCCAACAGACCAACCTCTGAGGCTTGACGGAATAGGTACTGCGCCTCCGCGAAGGAGCAGTACAGCAGCAAGACCTGGGCATCCACCTGCAGGACAGAAGAGTGAGTCAGAGTCTCTCTCTGGTCTCTCTGGTCTCCCTGGTCTCTCTCTGGTTTCTCACCTGCTGCAGTATCCTCCTGGTCTTGGCGTCGCTGGTGCCCACAGACATCTCGACACTGATGATGTCCTGCAGGCTCCAGAGGAAGTATGAGGAGTCGATGTAGGTCTCCACGATGTCGATGAAGGTGAGGTACCCAGGCAGCAGGCTGGTGATCACCGAGAACTCTCCCCAGTCGTACTCCTCCAGCAGCTGGGGCACACAGGGTCAGAGGTCAGAGGTCAGAGGTCAGAGGTCAGGGTCAGAGGTCAGGTGGCTGGGAAAAGATAGGGAAACTGGGGAATGTAACTTCAGTCTCATAAATAAATACCTTAAACATACAGAGAATCTGCTGCTCCAGAGACGCTCCCATCTGCAGGAAGGACGAGCCCTCAGACTGAGGACACACACGAGTTAGAAACAAGACCAGAGACCAGAGAGGCACTAGAGAGATACCAAAGAGAGACCAAAGTGAGACCAGAGAGAGACACACAGAGAGACACACAGAGAGAGATAGAGACTTGAGAAAGACCATTTAAAATACCACGAACGCACGATAACCAACATGGAGTCTTTGAAAGCCGGGGTATTGATAGTAGATGGAGAGAGCAGACGTGTTCCCGTTCTGTCAGACTCTGCATACATTAGGATCCTCCACACACAGACACCGCCTTCTCTAATGAAGCTGCACTTCACTGGAGGTTGAAAGATCTGGCCCTTTCTGGTGTCTTTCTCCAGTCTTTCTGGTCTCTCTCGTCTCTCCCCCTCACCTGTAGACACTGCTGTTTCTCTGCTCTCTCTCTGTCTCTAGTTTCTCACTGGTCTCTCTCTCGTCTATCTGTAGTCTATCTCTGGTCTCTTTCTGGACTCTCTACTGTCAGATTGTTAGTTGTTTTCAAAACAAACCAGCGCCCTTCTCCCTCGTCCTCACCTCTCTCCCCTCTCAACCTCTCCACTCTCCCTCACCCCTCTCCTTCGTCCTTACCCCTCTCCCTCACCCGTCTTTCCCCACACGTCACTCCGATCGGGGTAATGAGGTTCTCCAGCTTGGCTCTACTGCACAGAGTATGGAAATGTGACAGCTGAGGTCCCAGAGGAGAGAGAGAAGGGAGAGAGGAGAGAGGGGGAGAGGAGAGAGGCGGGGGGAGGAGAGAGATCCTTCTAGTCTCCCCCAGGTCTCTTTCTGGTTTAGACAAATTAGACAAACAGGTTAGAGGAACTGTTAGCTGCAGGACTGTTAATGATACTAAAATGTGGCAAAGCTGATAGACGCGTTGGTGATGACGCTTCAGGCTCTTATCAACGCTGCGCTGGTGGAAAAGCAGGAACAAAACACCTGTTCCAGGCCAAGAGGAATGGGCCAAAACAGATCCACAGCCAGAGGAATGGGCCAAAATAGATCTACAGTCAGGGGAATGGGCCAAAACAGATCCACAGCCAGAGGAATGGGCCAAAACAGATCCACAGCCAGAGGAATGGGCCAAAACAGATCCACAGCCAGAGGAATGGGCCAAAAAAAGACAGCAACTCAAAGCTGAGAGGCCCTGCTTAAGACCTAGTCCAGTCCTGGTTCAGTCCTGGTTCAGTCCTGGTCTAGTCTTGGTCTAGTCCTGGTTCCGTCCTGGTTCCGTCCTGCCTCAGTCCTGGTCTAGTCCTGGTCTAGTCCTGGTTCAGTCCTGGTTCAGTCCTTAAATCAGTTTGGCTTCTGTCACTTCTTCAGATCCCCCTTTTCTGACAGAAAAGTGAAACAGAGAGGACCAGCCTCGAGCAGCCAATCAGCTCTCAGCCCAAAGAGTCAGAATGTGACTCCCAGAGAACGTTGTCACATTTGAAGCCTCCAGCCGCTAAATGAACATTAGTATCAGCTCTGATGGGTTTCTGTGACGAAATCTAATAATACAGGTGTTGAAGAGTTAATCAGCAGCAGAGCTAACCCCGCTAATGACAACTTATTCTAAAGTTAGGAGGGTGCTGTCAAGACTCTAGCACGATTTAGTCCTGCTTTAGACCTGCTTTAGACCTGCTTTAGTCCTGCTTTAGACCTGCTTTAGTCCTGCTTTAGACCTGCTTTAGACCTGCTTAAGTCCTGCTTTAGACCTGCTTTAGTCCTGCTTTAGACCTGCTTTAGACCTGCTTTAGACCTGCTTTAGTCCTGATTTAGACCTGCTTTAGACCTGCTTTAGTCCTGCTTTAGACCTGCTTTAGACCTGCTTTAGTCCTGCTTTAGACCTGCTTTAGACCTGCTTTAGTCCTGCTTTAGTACTGCTTTAGACCTGCTTTAGTCCTGCTTTAGTCCTGCTTTAGACCTGCTTTAGACCTGCTTTAGACCTGCTTTAGTGCTGCTTTAGTCCTGCTTTAGACCTGCTTTAGACCTGCTTTAGACCTGCTTTAGTCCTGCTTTAGACCTGCTTTAGTCCTGCTTTAGACCTGCTTTAGACCTGCTTTAGTCCTGCTTTAGACCTGCTTTAGACCTGCTTTAGTCCTGCTTTAGACCTGCTTTAGTCCTGCTTTAGACCTGCTTCAGACCTGCTTTAGTCCTGCTTTAGACCTGCTTTAGACCTGCTTTAGTCCTGCTTTAGACCTGCTTTAGACCTGCTTTAGTCCTGCTTTAGTCCTGCTGTAGTCCTGCTTTAGACCTGCTTTAGACCTGCTTTAGACCTGCTTTAGTCCTGCTTTAGTCCTGCTTTAGACCTGCTTTAGACCTGCTTTAGACCTGCTTTAGACCTGCTTTAGACCTGTTTTAGGCCTGCTTTAGACCTGTTTTAGGCCTGCTTTAGACCTGTTTTAGGTTGATGATGAGGAAAGAGTGTGGATTATTCTGCTGCTGATAGTTTCACCCAAATATTTGAGCTGCGTCTTCGCTTTGACCCATTTAAGTCTTAATCTGAGAGACTCCGGAGAATGGGCGGAGCTACCACCCAGGTGTCTGTGTGTGTGTCTGTGTCTGTGTGTGTGTGTCTGTGTGTGTGTGTGTGTGTGTGTGTGTGTGTGTGTGCGTGTGTCTGTGTGTGTCTATGTGTGTCTATGTGTGTGTATGTGTGTGTATTTGTGTGTGTGTGTGTCTGTGTCTGTGTGTGTCTATGTGTGTGTGTGTGTGTGTCTGTGTCTATGTGTGTCTGTGTGTTTGTGTGTGTGTGTGTCTGTGTCTGTGTGTGTCTATGTGTGTGTGTGTCTGTGTCTGTGTGTGTCTATGTGTGTGTGTGTGTCTATGTGTCTGTGTGTGTTGCTTTGGAAACACAGAAATAGGCCAGATCTGATTCTCAGATGACACCGTGGTTAGTGCTTGTGTTTCACAGCAAGAAGGTCCTGGGTTTGATTCCACTTCCAGGTTTTCTCCAGGTGCCCCAGTTTCCCCTACCACTAAAATCATGTGCAATAGTCTGAATGTAATGAGAAAGTGAATGGATGGTGTTTGGTCGGAGGCTTTGATGGTCCAGTGTGTTCTGGTCCCATTTCATCACCGTGTGGAGAGAATGGAAACAGACCAGAGAGAGAGACCAAAGAGACCAGAAAGAGACCAGAGAGAGACTGGTCTCTGGTCTCTCTCTGGTCTCTTTGGTCTCTTTCTGGTGTCTCTGTTTTCATGGTACCTTGTATGGTATGACCACAGCGGAGCCTCCGCTGATTCCAACGATTGGGAGCGACGTCTGCGTGGAGAGGAAGTCCAGGATCTGAGCCACTTCTGCCACCTGCATGACCAGCAACACACACATGGTACTGCAGGACCAGCAGAACACACAAATACTGTAAGACCAACAACACACACAGCCAGAGGAATGGCTGTGTGTGTTGCAGGACCAGCAACACACGATACTGCGGGACCAGCAACACACACGGTACTACGGGACCAGCAACACACACATGGTACGGCAGGACCAGCAACACACACATGGTACGGCAGGACCAGCAACACACACATGGTACGGCAGGACCAGCAACACACACGGTACTGCGGGACCAGCAACACACACGGTACTGCGGGACCAGCAACACACACATGGTACCTAGACTCTACCAGACACAGATCAACACAAACATTAGATCAGGACTCAACTGAACCAGCTCTGATGCAGGACCAAACTTGGACTAAACTAGGTCTGGACCAGGGCTGGACCAGGTCTGGACCAGGTCTGGACCAGGTCTGGACCAGGTCTGAACCAGAACTAAACCAACCCTAAACCAGGACTAAACCAGGACTAAACCATGACTAAACCATGACTAAACCAGGACTAAACCAGGACCATAAAGTGCCTGACAGTAGTACATTATCCATGCAGCAGTTTGGGATTTACAGAATGTGAGCCGTTCAAGATCCTGCTGAGACAAAGACGTCAAGTTTCCATCAGAAAAACTGGGTCTTGGAGACCAGACCAGAGAGAGACCAGAGAGAGACCAGTAGCAGACCAGAGAGAGACCAGAGCGAGACCAGAGAGAGACCAGAGAGGGACTCTTGTCTCTCTCCCTCCCCCTCACCTGTGCGTCCTCCCCCCACCTGCCTCACCTGTGCGTCCTCCTCCTCCCTCACCTGTGCGTCCTCCTCCTCCCTCACCTGTGCGTCCTCCCCCTCCCTCACCTGTGCGTCCTCCTCCTCCCTCACCTGTGCCTCCCCTCCTCCCTCACCTGTGCCTCCCCTCCTCCCTCACCTGTGCCTCCCCTCCTCCCTCACCTGTGCCTCCCCTCCTCCCTCACCTGTGCGTCCTCCCCCTCCCTCACCTGTGCCTCCCCTCCTCCCTCACCTGTGCGTCCTCCCCGTACACCACGTCGTCCTCGAACACCACGGCGTGCAGCTTCTCGGTCTCCATGGCGACACAGAGGCGTGTGAGGAGGGCGCGGGGGTTGGTGTCGTTGACCAGGACGGTGCGAGGGTTCACGGTCAGGGGGAGGTCCAGGAAGTTCTCGGCACTCAGCTTCCCCCTCACCTCCCCGACGTACGACGCCCCCGAGAACACCACCGCCACATTCACCGAGGGCTGAGGCAGCAGAGGGCGAGAAGAGGCCAACAGGGGGCAGCAGAGGAGGGGGAGAAAGGGGAGGAGGGGGAGCAGGGGGAGGGGCATCGCTGCTGTCTGCAGGGGAGACACAAACTAAGGTTATTATGTCAAAAAATTATCTTTAGAATATCTACTTCAACGTCTCTTATGGTCTCTCTCTGGTCTCTCTCTGGTCTCCCTCTGGTCTCCCTCTGGTCTCCCTCTGGTCTCCCTCTGGTCTCTCTCTGGTATTTATGATCTCTGTCTTATGTTTTTTGGTAAGTCCATGTTCAGACCTGGTTCAGACCTAGTTCAGTCCTGGTTCAGACCCGGTTCAGTCCTGGTTCAGACCCGGCCCTGCAATAGATAACTTTCACGTGACGTCACATGCTGTGAAACAAAGCTCAGTTTACCGGGGGTCGGCCATGTTGGTGGTAAAGCTCGCTGCTGTAGCTGGTCACGCTCTAATGTCACATCAGAGTCTTTCAAGCGTCATGTCAGTTCTTTGAAGCAATGCCCTACAATTGTGCCGTGTTTCATTTGGTTTACGTTTTTGTTTACGTTTTGTTTTTGCAGATTGGAAATCCATCTCGCAAATTGGAATATAGGGCACTTGTTTGACATAGGTTGGCATGACCCACTTGCTCTTCTCCTGGGTACAGGGAACGGAACCCTCCGCACCACGGGTTCTACTGCGAACAGTGCTCCTACAAACAAGCTTCACTAAGGCCATGCAGCTGCAGTGCGCGAACACATTTCTGTCATTCTCAGCCACAAACCAAGTTTTCAATGATGTTTCTTGCGCTCTCTGGGAATGGTTGATTTAAAAAGAATAAAATGACAATCAGGGCGAGGGGCGACAGTAGCTCAGTTGGTAGAGCACTGGCCTTAACCAGAAGGTCGTGGGTTCAATTCCCACCTCTGCGCCTTCTCCACCGACTCCCACTGATGACTGCTGTCGTTGTGTTCTTGGGCAAGACACTTAACCCCACTGAAAGATCAAGGCTATGCTCACACTCAGAGAGCAGCCGTCCTCCTGTGGACTCACCACCTGCAGAGGGTCAGTGAGGGGCTGGTGCTATAAGACTTGGGTGGCATCTCTGACTGCCACTCCCCTGACCCAGAAATGAATTAAAGGGAAGAAAATGGATGGATGGATGGAAAATGACAATCAGCAAAGAGCGTTTGTAGATACAATATATAAAAGACGTGACGCACGTGACGTCATAAACATTAAACTACAAAGCTAAACTCAAAAATAACTGATCAATAATTCAACTCAAACCTTCTTTGTCTGAAGCTTGATCAGCCTGATACGGAAAAGTTGAATGCTTCCATTGATTTGTCACATCAGTAAACCACCAACATGGCGGACGCTGATGACATCATCAGTTTTGGTCACATGGTTGAAAGTCATCTATTGGACCGTTTTCATATTTTGATCAAAATACAAAAGTTTCATTTGTATTTTGTGACTTAATCTGAGGCTGTAATCCCAGCGTCCGTATCAGTGTACTGGCCCTTTAGCTACAATCCACTAAATCCACTGTGTGTGTGTGTGTGTGTCTCTGGTCTCTCTCTCTGGTGTTTCTCTGGTGTTTCTCTGGTGTCTCTCTGGTGTCTCTCTGGTGTCTCTCTGGTGTCTCTCTGGTGTTTCTCTGGTCTCTCTCTGGTCTCTCTCTCTGGTCTTTCTTTGGTGTCTCTCTGGTCTCTCTCTCTGGTCTCTCTTTGGTGTCTCTCTGGTCTCTCTCAGCTGATGGAGGACAGTGTTGGGTGTGATGAGGAGGGGGGCTGTAACACGAGCTGAAGCTGAGGAATCCAGCCTCTTCTTCTGCGGCTGATGTTGAGTCCTGGTTCTTCCCTTGTGGCCGACTGCAGTAATGACAGCCGCCTCCGCTTTAATTAAAGATGATTTAATTTGAATTTAAACACATTATTCTGAAGAGACCAGAGACTGCAGCTGATAGAGACTAGGACTAAAACAGGTCTAAAGCAAGACTAAAGCAGGTCTAAAGCAGGTCTAAAGCAAGACTAAAGCAGGACTAAAGCAGGTCTAAAGCAGGTCTAAAACAGGTCTAAAGCAGGACTAAAGCAGGTCTAAAGCAGGACTAAAGCAGATCTAAAGCAGGACTAAAGCAGGACTAAAGCAGGTCTAAAGCAGGTCTAAAACAGGTCTAAAGCAGGACTAAAGCAGGTCTAAAGCAGGACTAAAGCAGATCTAAAGCAGGTCTAAAGCAGGACTAAAGCATATCTAAAGCAGGACTAAAGCAGGACTAAAGCTGGATTAAAGCAGGTCTAAAGCAGGACTAAAGCAGGACTAAAGCAGGACTAAAACAGGTCTAAAGCAAGACTAAAGCAGGACTAAAGCAGGTCTAAAGCAAGACTAAACCAGGTCTAAAGCAGGTCTAAAGCAGGTCTAAAGCAGGTCTAAAGCAAGACTAAACCAGGTCTAAAGCAGGTCTAAAGCAGGTCTAAAGCAAGACTAAAGCAGGACTAAAGCAGGTCTAAAGCAAGACTAAACCAGGTCTAAAGCAGGTCTAAAGCAGGTCTAAAGCAGGACTAAAGCAGGACAAAAGCAGGTCTAAAGCAAGACTAAAGCAGGTCTAAAGCAAGACTAAAGCGGGACTAAAGCAGGTCTAAAGCAGGTCTAAAGCAGGACTAAAGCAGGTCTAAAGCAGGACTAAAGCAGGACTAAAGCAGGACTAAAGCAGGTCTAAAGCAGGACTAAAGGAGGTCTAAAGCAGGACTAAAGCAGGTCTAAAGCAGGTCTAAAGCAGGACTAAAGCATATCTAAAGCAGGACTAAAGCAGGACTAAAGCTGGATTAAAGCAGGTCTAAAGCAGGACTAAAGCAGGACTAAAAAGGTCTAAAGCAAGACTAAAGCAGGACTAAAGCAGGTCTAAAGCAAGACTAAACCAGGTCTAAAGCAGGTCTAAAGCAGGTCTAAAGCAGGTCTAAAGCAGGACTAAAGCAGGACAAAAGCAGGTCTAAAGCAAGACTAAAGCAGGTCTAAAGCAAGACTAAAGCGGGACTAAAGCAGGTCTAAAGCAGGTCTAAAGCAGGACTAAAGCAGGACTAAAGCAGGTCTAAAGCAGGACTAAAGCAGGACTAAAGCAGGTCTAGAGCAGGTCTAAAGCAGGACTAAAGCAGGTCTAAAGCAAGACTAAAGCAGGACTAAAGCAGGACTAAAGCAGGACTAAAGCAGGACTAAAGCAGGACTAAAGCAGGTCTAAAGCAAGACTAAAGCAGGTCTAAAGCAGGACTAAAGCAAGACTAAAGCAGGACTAAAGCAGGTCTAAAGCAAGACTAAAGCGGGACTAAAGCAGGTCTAGAGCAGGACTAAAGCAGGTCTAAAGCAGGACTAAAGCATGTCTAGAGCAGGTCCAAAGCAGGACTAAAGCAGGTCTAAAGCAGGACTAAAGCAGGACTAAAGCAGGTCTAAAGCAGGACTAGAGCAGGTCTAAAGCACTAAAGCAGGACTGAAGCAGGTCTAAAGCAGAACTAAAGCAGGTCTAAAGTAGGACTAAAGCAGGTCTAAAGCAGGACTAAAGCGGGTCTAAAGTAGGACTAAAGCAGGTCTAAAGCAGGACTAAAGCGGGTCTAAAGCAGGTCTAGGGCTGATCTAAAGCATGTCTGAAACAGGTCTAAAGCAGGTCTAAAGCAGGTCTAAAGCGGGTCTAAAGTAGGACTAAAGCAGGTCTAAAGCAGGTCTAAAGCAGGACTAAAGCGGGTCTAAAGTAGGACTAAAGCAGCTCTGGGATCAACTCGCTCCATAAACGGATTATTAAAACATGCTAACAGTCTCACGTGGGACAGAGCGTTAGCGGAATTCAGCAATTTGTGTTTTCAGAATAAATCAGGCCACGGTGGTTCACACTAACTCTCTCTGCATTCAGACATTTCAATGGGAAAAACCTCATGAGTCCAGAGAGAGACCAGAGAGAGACCAGAGAGAGACCAGAGAGAGACCAGAGAGAGACCAGAGAGAGACCAGAGAGAGACCAGAGAGAGACCAGAGACAGACCAGAGAGAGACCAGAGAGAGACCAGAGAGAGAGCAGAGAGAGACCAGAGAGAGAGCAGAGAGAGACCAGAGAGAGACCAGAGAGAGACCAGAGAGAGAGCAGAGAGAGACCAGAGAGAGACCAGAGAGAGACCAGAGAGAGACCAGAGAGAGACCAGAGGTAAAGCACTAATATAATAACTCTTCCTCTTAAACGTCTCACTGTTGCATTAATGACCCCTCCCCCCTTCAGTGCTCAGAGCCCTGTCCATCACTTGTCACATATCGACACATGGTGTCAGGACCATGAAGAGGCCACATCCAAGCATTCAGACTGAGGATTGATGCAGGGGCCTCTGTGGGGGCCCAGGGGAAAGGGGTGGGGCCTGTGTCTGATGAGAGCTGTCAGAGGCTGACAGAGGACTATGTGGTCTCCAAACTGCAGGTCAGTTGGGACAGGGCGCCGTGTTGTTTGGACCTGGCTTTTCACACCAGCACCAGAGAGAGACCAGAGAGAGACCAGAGAGAGACCAGAGAGAGACCAGAGAGAGACCAGAGGGAGACCACAGGGAGAGAGACCAGAGAGAGACCAGAGGGAGAGAGACCAGAGAGAAACCAGAGGGAGAGAGACCAGAGAGAGACCAGAGGGAGAGAGACCAGAGAGAGACAGAGGGAGAGAGAGAGAAACCAGAGAGACCAGAGAGAGGGGGAGACCTGAGAGAGACCTTTGGGAGACAAGAGTGAGACCAGAGAGAGAGGCTTTGGTCTTTTATTCCAGTAAACCTGTTTCTACTAAATTCGTGTCTAAAAACAACTGTTTAAAGATGTTTTACTCACGTTCACCTTTCATCCATCGCTCGCTGCTCGGATCGATCCATCGTTTGGTTTGACGTCAGAGGAGGTCAGAGAGACGCACACTCAGACACAGGAACGCACAACGACAAACACACAACAACAATTATCCACAGAATCTGGAGCTCGGATTCTGATTCAGGAAGAAGGATCTGAACCAAAGCTTCAATCTCAGAGAATCGCTGTGATTTAGGAAAACACAAATAGGACCAAGAAAAAAAAAAAGTTTTCAGTTTCAAACAGAAATGTTCAGTTTGGGTTCAAACATTTTTTTTTACTGGCAAGATTTTCCCAAAGAGACCAGGTTAGTTCCAGGTTTGTAGGCACCAGTTAAAACCAGTTAAAACCAGTTTGTCAAAAATTCAACGTCTGTTTGATAATGTCAGAATCACAAACTTAATCCCAGTGTGATTAAAAATACCAGTTTCAGCCGCTTCAGTTTTTGAGTTTTTCTCCAGTTTTTTGCCGAAGTCAGAAACAGGTGAGTTTTTTTTCCAAACGTGTGGATCCTTAAAGAGTCCGTGACACAGAAGATTTAAGGAAAAGATTTGAAACTGAGTCTGAGACGTTTTTATTGTTTTGTTCAAAACTAAATTCCAGTTCAAACGTTCAGGATCAAAGACATGATTTAAACAAATCAAAAAGTAACATTTGAGAGAGACCAGAGAGAGACCAGAGAGAGAGAGACCAGAGAGAGAGACCAGAGAGAGACCAGAGAGAGAGAGACCAGAGAGAGACCAGAGAGAGAGACCAGAGAGAGACCAGAGAGAGAGAGACCAGAGAGAGACCAGAGAGAGAGAGACCAGAGAGAGACCAGAGAGAGAGACCAGAGAGAGAGAGAGACCAGAGAGAGACCAGAGAGAGACCAGAGAGACCAGAGAGACCAGAGAGAGACCAGAGAGAGAGAGAGACCAGAGAGAGAGAGACCAGAGAGAGAGAGACCAGAGAGAGAGACCAGAGATAGAGACCAGAGAGAGAGACTAGAGAAGGACTAGAGAAGGACTAGAGAGAGAGACTAGAGAAGGACTAGAGAAGGACTAGAGAGAGAGACCAGAGGGAGACCAGCGAGAGACTAGATCCTCGGTCCTCGTTCTACAGCCGGATGTGTTTGTTATTACTGCATTTTCTGTGTTTGATTTTCTGATCTGTTGTTGGTCAATCCACAACTTTGTGAAGTCCTCAGAGACGACTGCTGCTGTGGTTTCCATTAATTGGATTTTTTAAATAAAATATTTTTTATTGTAAGAATATTCGTTTAAATCCTGGGTATCATCAATGAATCAGGTTCTGATCAAAATCCTCAATTTTTCCAGTTTGGTCAAAAATCCTGTTTTTGTTTTGTTCAAATTCAGTCAAAAACTTGAAAAATCCCAAATTATAATCCGCTGTTATTCGCGAGGAATCCGACACATTCTCGTCTCAGGGTTTTCCGTCCCACAACTTTTTTTTCTTCTCGATTTCTTTAAAAAATCTGTGATCTTCATCAAAAATGTAAAGAATCCCCAAATCCAGTGTTTTGTTCAGTTGTTATAATCTGAGTGTGTGAGGGTCGGAGCTCGTCCTGGTCCCTCTGTCAGCTCCGAATGTGGCTCTTCTCTGTAATCCACCCCCTCCCTCTGCTCTCTCTCCTGCCGTTTGATCGCCCGCTTCAGGAGGAGTGAGCTTTAAAGCTGAGGGACATAACTTTTCAACGTCAGAGCGAGAGAGACCAGATAGAGAACAGACTAGAGAGGGACCAGAGAGAGAGACATCAAAGACCAGAGGGAGAGATCAGAGAGAGACCTGAGGGAGACCAGACAGACCAGACAGACCAGAGAGAGGGACCAGAGAGAGACTAGAGAGAGACCAGAGAGAAACCAGAGAGAGACCAGAGAGAGACCAGAGAGAGAGACCTGAGAGAGACCAGAAAGAGACCAGAAAGAGACCAGAGAGAGAGACCTGAGAGAGACCAGAGAAAGACCAGAGGGAGACCAGAGAGAAAGACCAGACAGACCTGAGAGAGCAGAGCAGCAGACAGTCAGCTCTCCGTCACAAAACTCTTTCTTGCAGATGTTTCTGATGAAGGTTGTGGTCGATTTGTTCACGCTTCAGTTAAAGTTACGTTCCTGAGCTTTAACTCTCTCTGTGAAACACTGAGGGATTAGAGAGAACGATACAAATATAACCATCGTTGGGACTCCTCTCCTTTCTCTCTCCTCCCTCTCTCTCCCCTCTCTCCCCTCTCTCCTCTCTCTCCTCTTTCTCTCCTCTCTCTCCCTCTCTCCTCTCTCTCTCCTCTCTCTCCCTCTCTCTTTCCTCTCTCCCTCTCTCTCCCCTCTCTCCCCTCTCTCTCCTCTCTCTCTCCTCTCTCTCCCTCTCTCTTTCCTCTCTCCCTCTCTCTCCCCTCTCTCCCCTCTCTCTCCTCTCTCTCCCCTCTCTCTCCTCTCTCTCCCCTCTCTCCCTGCTCTCTCTCACCTCTCTCCCCTCTCTCTCTATCCCCTCTCTCCCCCATCTCTCCTCTCCCTCTCCTCTCTCCCCTCTCTCTCTCTCTCTCTCTCCTCTCTCTCCTCTCTCTCTCCTCTCTCCCCTCTCTCTCCCTCTCTCTCCCCTCTCTCCCCTCTCTCACCTGTCTCTCTCCCCTCTCTCTCCTCTCTCCCTCTCTCGCCCCTCTCTCCCCTCTCTCTCTCCCCTCTCTCACCTCTCTCTCTACCCTCTCTCTCCCCTCTTTCTCCCTGGTCTCTCTCCTCTCTCCCCTCTCTCCCCTCTCGCACCTCTCTCTCTACCCTCTCTCTCCCCTCTCTCTCCTCTCTCTCTCCTCTCTCTCTCCCCTCTCTCCCCTCTCGCACCTCTCTCTCTACCCTCTCTCTCCCCTCTCTCTCCCCTCTCTCTCCTCTCTCTCTCCCCTCTCTCTCCCCCTGTGTGGACAGTCTAATCCTGGTCCCTGGGGCCGTGGCCTCAGTCCGGATCAGTTCATGGTCCTGTTAATCTGCTGCACATATGTCACAGTGACATCTGGATCCACAACATGTTAATGGCACAAATACCTCTGCTCTGCCTGGTCTCTCTCCCTGGTCTCTCTCCCTGATTTCTCTCTTTGGTCTCTCTCCCTGATCTCTCTCTTTGGTCTCTCTCCCTGATCTCTCTCTTTGGTCTCTCTCCCTGATCTCTCTCTTTGGTCTCTCTCTTTGGTCTCTCTCCCTGATCTCTCTCTTTGGTCTCTCTCCCTGGTTCCTCTATGGCTCACTCTGGTCCCCCTCTGTCTCTCTCTCTGGTCACACACACCCACCCACACACACACACACGTCTTCTTGTTATTGACTCTGTGTGTTCAAACATATCTAATCACAAACGCAAACACAAACTCAAATCCAATGAGTGTGTGTCTGTGTGTGTGTGTGTGTTTAGAGAGACAGCTCTCTCTAAAGCATCGTTCATTCACACACTTATATGGTCTTCTCCCTCTTCTGTCTCCTCTCTCTCTCTTCCTCCACCCCCTCCTCTCCCTCGTCTTTCTCACAGTCAGACTTTCGCACTGAGAAACTATTTTAACACGTCTGTAGTATTTATATCGATGCGTGAAAGGCCTGTCACCTGCTCCACTCTTCAAAGTCCCAGTCTAACAATAGAAGATAAAATACAGAGACCAGAGAGGGACCAGAGAGACCAGAGAGAGACCAGAGAGACCAGAGGGACCAGAGAGAGTCCAAAGAGACCAGAGGGACCAGAGAGAGACCAGAGAGGGACCAGAGAGACCAGCGAGACCAGAGGGACCAGAGAGAGACCAGAGAGAGACCAGAGGGACCAGAGAGACACCAGAGAGAGACCAGAGAGACCAGAGGGACCAGAGAGAGACCAGAGAGAGACCAGAGAGGGACCAGAGAGACCAGAGAGAGACCAGAGAGACCAGAGAGACCAAAGAGTGACCAGAGAGAGACCAAAGAGACCAGAGGGACCAGAGTAAGATCAGAAAGAGACACCAGAGACCAGAGAGAGTAGTTATCATTGTAGTAGTAGTATTGGTAGCAGCAGTAATAGTAGTAGTATTTATCAGAGTCAGTGTTGGTCAAAAATAAGGGGATTACTGTAATCAGATTACAGCCTAATCTCATGTTTCACTGCAGTTTTCAGATTAAAAACAACAGCAGTTTATTTATTTATTTTTTCAGGACAAACGGGATGAAAACCTCTTCTTCAGATCAGCACCATGGACAGCTCCCACCACAGGCAGGGGTCTCTCTCCCTGTCAGCTCCACGTGTCTTGGTGTGAAGACCCGTGTGAGTCACTATACGCCTCTTTGGGCTCAGGTTTTTGTGTTTTGTTGTTGTGAATCTAATCTCGTTTTCTGCACATCAAATATTTACGCACCTGAGCTTTAATCCATTAGTTTGATGATCTCCAAACAGCAGCATTAGTATTCAGCAGGAGACATCAGAGACATCCACCTCATCACCTTTCCCTTTGTCTCTCTTCCTGGTCTGTCTAGTCCCTCTTGTCTCTCTATTGTGGCCTGGAAGTTACGTACAGTTTATCAGCCCTCAGAGCACGCAGTGATATCCGTAGAGCGCATACAGCTGTCAGGAAGTAAGTAAGTAAGTAATCTTTATTTATATACCACCTTTTCACTGCAGATCTGAGTCTCAAAGCGGTTTACAATTGTTAATTTTGGGCAATTGTCTCTCACTCCACACAGAGATGGGAGCGGGGTCGCCAGTACAGGAGGCGCATGCTAGAACTATTGGACATATTTTTAGTGGTAGGGGAAACCGGAGTACCCGGAGGAAACCTACGCATACACGGGGAGAACATGCAAACTCCACTCAGAAAGGCCCTGGTCCGACCGGGATTCGAACCCAGGACCTTCTTGCTGAGAGGCGAGAGTGCTATCCACTCGCCCAAAGAAGGAAGAAGCCGTGCTGAGGCTCTTTGAACACACACTTCCTTTAATAATGGAGCAGATACATTTATAAAGTGCCTATGTCCACAAGCTCGTAGTACTGTGGGAATCAAACCTCTTTAAAAAAAAATAAAAAATAAGGAAAAAACACTTACAAACTACCCACCTGCAGGAAAATAATATGTTTGAAATCTTCAGAGCTCATCAAGCACTGAAACAGCACTAGTCAAAGTCACAAATGACTTATTATTAGCTGCTGGTAATGGACAAGTGTTGGTCCTACTGGATCTCAGCGCTGCATTTCACACAACAGACCACAGCATTCCACTGTGGAGGAACTGCCTTTAGCTGGTTTAAATCCTATTTATCGAATCAGCATCAGTTTGTCAATGAGAATCTAAACTTTTTGCGTTATTCTAAAGTAAAATTAGTTTCACACTACATGTTGCCATCATCAAAAAGCATGATATTAACTTCTACTGCTGAGCATATTACACACAGCTTTACCTGTCGAATAAACCAAATCAAACAGATCAGTTAAAAAGGCTTAGAACCTGCATAAAAGACCTAAAAACATGGATGACTCTTAACTTTCTACTTCTTAACGCAGAGAAGACCGAAGTTATCCTGCTCGGTCCTGATCAGATCACACTCCATAATGTTAGCATAACACCTAGCATCACTGTAAGGAATCTTGGAGACGTAATCGACCAAGAACTCTCCTTCAAGGCATATATAAGCCAAGCAACTAAAACTGAGTTTTTCACCTGCGGAACATCGCTAAAATCAGGAATATCCTTAAAGTGACGCAGAAAAACGAATTCACGCTTTTGTCAGCACAAGGCTTGACAACTGTAACGTTTTGCTGGCGAAAAACAGCAGCAAGGATCTTAACCGGTACCAAACGGAGGGAGCACATAACTCCAGTGTTAAAATCACTTAAATGGCTTCCTGTGGAGCACAGAATAAAAATCCTAGCCAAACATGACATGGCTCCTTCATTCCTCCAAGACAAGTTAGTGTCACACCAACCCCGCCGAGCACTGCGCTTGCAAAACACCACACGTCTGGTGGTTCCTTAAGTCTCAAAAAGCACGGTCAGCGGCAGAGCATCCACGATAAGGAAGTAATCTACATTCAAGGCCAGGCTTAAAACAGTCCTCTTTAATTTGGCTTTGGGTTCAGAAGGTAAGACTCAGGGAAGACTAAAAATCTTTTTTATTTTTTCATTGGCATATACAATATATTACAGCACATGGGTCTATAATGTATAGACCCATTTGTACCTTTAGACATGAACCTACATAAACATATAAGCATTTACATTGGGTCAGGAGGGGGGACAGGGGGGGGGGGGATTCAGCGTGTGCGAGTGTGTGTGTGTGTGTGTGTGTGTGTGTGTGTGTGTATGTGCGTGTTCACTTTTGGTGTATTGAATAGGTATCTGAGGGTGTTGAAGATTTGCTTTTATTGACCGGTAGTGAGAGAGGGGAGAAAGAAGAGAGAGAGACTCATAATAATAATAATAATAATAATAATAATAATAATAATAATAATAGTAAAAACATAGGAGGAGTTGAGGTGCTATAGAATAATAAAGGTTTATCTTATCTATAATCCAAGGGAGGGGGGGGTGGTCGTAATGTTGGTGAAGAGGGTAGCAGAGCCATAACTAGGCATATTAATGTTTTTGGTAAGAACGTAAGTAATCTTTATCCAATCAGTCAATTTCGAGCATTAGTCTTCTCCTTCGCACAGAGATGGGAGCGAGGTGGTTGATGATTAGTGTTGCTCTTCCAGCAGCATCCCTGATTGTGTGATTGTGTGGTGCATTAAAAACAGGTTTGGGATGTTGTGCATTAAGCGTATGCTTGAGATGCATGTGGGAAGAGGACTTATTTTTTGTTATTTATTTATTATTTTGTTATTTGTTATTTATTTATATATTTTTATTAATTATTAATTAGTAATTCCTTTATTAATTTATTCTTATTCCCTCCTCATCAACATATCACCATAGAATGTATGTATATCTATTTATATATATGACATAAAACAGGGGTACAGTGGTGTAGCAGCAGGGAGAGAGAGAGAGGTGTGCAAGATACAAGATGACATAGATAGTGGTAATGGGTAAAGTATATAGGGTTAGCTTTTGAGTGGGGTCTGGGATGAGTGGGGTCTGGGATGAGTGGGGTCTGGGGTGTATTGTTTGAGGTGTGGTTGGGGGGTATGTCTTGAAGTGAAATATAATCTGACATTAAGTTTTCCCATGTGGAGGTGTGTATGTTGGTTTTGGATTTCCAGTTTATGAGTATGGTTTTTTTGGCGATATCTAGCGACATTAAAAGATACTTTGATTTATATGGAGCTATTATTGTTTCAATAATATTTGTGTGTGCGTAAAAAGATTTGTGCGTGCGTAACCAGATTTGTGTGTGCGTAACCAGATTTGTGCGTGCGTAACCAGATTTGTGTGTGTGTAAAAGAAATATTTGTGCGTGTGTAAATAGATTTGTATGTACGTATCAAGATTTGTGTGTGCGTAAAAAGATTTGTGTGTGCGTAAAAAGATTTGTGTGTGCGTAGAAAGATTTGTGTGTGTGTAAAGAAAAAAAAAAGTACGTTTTACACACAAGTTTTTTTTTTACACACGAATCTTTTGACGCAGTCCTGCCTTCGCAGATTCGCAAGTGTAACTTGGACTGTGTGCGTGCGTAAACAGATTTGTGTGTGTGTAATTTGACATTTGTATCTGTAGCAGAACAATCTGTGTGTAAATAACCGCGTTGTACGAAGAGAAGAACGGAAAAAGCCTAAGTGCTACAGGCTCTGTTTTACACACGAATCTCTTTTTGACACACCTCTGCCGCCAAGCGTGTGTCAAAAAGATTTGTAAGTGTAATGTGGTTGTTCTAGCAGTACACCAGCAGATGGTGCTGTTGTAGCTGGTTATTACCTACAGGCAAGCAAACCAAAACCTACTGCCTTGACAAGACACACTACCGCAGCTGTTTATATTTTTTTCCTATTTTCAAAATCCTGTCATTCACACCACTGTATGATACATGGATCTATTATAATAACTGGATAGGTGTTACTAGCTTGGAGCTGAAGGATTCTCACGTACTGCAGATTAAATTCACGTTGGCTACACAGAAATTTTCCCCATAGAACTCAAAGTAAACTAAAACAGCTGACAGATAACCTACAGCTTTCATAAAGGTCGGATTTTGTGGGAATTTTAGTGTTCCTTGTCATCCTGAACTTTTCTTCTTCTTAAATCCTTCGGTTTTCTCTATCTACACTATAGTGCCACAAACTCAGCTGGTTTGCTTGCGTGTAGGTAATAACCAGCTACAACAGCACCATCTGCTGGTGTACTGCTAGAACAACCACATTACACTTACAAATCTTTTTGACACACGCTTGGCGGCAGAGGTGTGTCAAAAAGAGATTCGTGTGTAAAACAGAGCCTGTGCGTAGCACTTAGGCTTTTTCCGTTCTTCTCTTTGTACAACGCGGTTATTTACACACAGATTGTTCTGCTACAGATACAAATGTCAAATTACACACACACAAATCTGTTTACGCACGCACACAGTCCAAGTTACACTTGCGAATCTGCGAAGGCAGGACTGCGTCAAAAGATTCGTGTGTAAAAAAAAAACTTGTATGTAAAACGTACTTTTTTTTTTCTTTACACACACACAAATCTTTTTACGCACACACAAATCTTTTTACGCACACACAAATTTTGATACGTACATACAAATCTATTTACACACGCACAAATATTTCTTTTACACACACACAAATCTGGTTACGCACGCACAAATCTGGTTACGCACACACAAATCTGGGTACGCACACACAAATCTGGTTACGCACGCACAAATCTTTTTACGCACACACAAATATTATTGAAACAATAATAGCTCCATAGATTTACCCTGATTGATGGGGAGTGTGGATGTGTCTCCTAGAAGACAGAGGGATGGGGACATTGGGATGTTGCAGCCAAGTGAAGTGGTGAGTGATTGAGTGACGGCTTTCCAGAATGCTTGGACCGGAGTGCAGTGCCAAAGAGCGTGAATGTAATTGTCCCTACAACCCTGTGTGCAGTGTGGGCAGATGTCTGAAGTGGATCCCATTTTTGATCATTTGTACCCGGTGTAGTGATATCTGTGTAGGATTTTGAATTGTATGAGTTGGAGGTTGGAGTTGGTGGTCATTGAATACATATTTTTGCAGATTTGGGTCCAGAAGTTGGCACTGGGAGTAAATGCTAAATCTTGTTGCCATTTTGCAGTTGGAAGAGATTGTATATTATCTGATTTGGTGATTATTTTGTATATTTTGGTGTTCAGTTTTTTGGGGGGAATATTTATGAAATCCGCAAATGTATCATGAAGGCCTAGATTTATTGTTTGGATGTAGATTTTTTTTTGGATTGCTGATTTACTCCCAATGCCATACTCCTGGGCCAACTGTGTCAGTGGTTTTAAACTGTTATTTGTGAGAATGTGATTGAGGTGAGTTATAGCTTTATCTGCCCATGAATGGAAGTACAGAGGTTTATTATTGCTTGTGAATTCTGGGTTGTGCCAAATTGGGGAGCGGATGGATGGGGCAAGGGGGGTGTTTGTTGGATCGTGAAGTTTCCACCAGGCTGTCAGAGCTGCCGATATAATTGGTGTTTTGAAAAGTGGGTATTTCTTTATTGATTGATTAAGGAAGGGCAGGTCTGAGAGATTGATGTTATTGCAAAGTGATTGTTCAGTGTCCATCCAGATTGAGTCAGATGTGTTTGAGTGGATCCATTTGTGTATGTACTGTAAATGATTAGCTAATGAATAGTGGTGAACATTTGGGGCATTGAGGCCTCCCTGTAGTTTTGGTTTCTGTAGTGTTGCGAGTTTGATACGGGGTGGTTGGTTTTTCCAGTAGAATTTGTTAATGGCAGAGTTGAGTGATTTAAACCAGATTTGAGAGGGTTGAACAGGGGTCATTGAGAGTATGTAGTTGATTTTGGGGAGTATTGACATTTTAGCCAAAGAGATTCTGCCTGCGATTGAAGTTAGGGATTCATCCAGCGTTGTAAATCTTCTTCTAATTCACCTTGGAGAGACCCATGAGGAAAATGCCGTTAGAGTTATTGGATTTAAGCATGTTTATTAGATTGAGCATGTTTGGCGCCCTAGGCCCGGGAGGGATGCTGTTGAGCGCGGCGCTTGCTCACGTGCATAATCCCCCCCGGGGCCTAGGCACTGGTGGCGGCAGAGGCAGTAGGCAAGCCCGCTTTGATGAGAGAAGGCAGACTTCAGAAGGCCGGGAAGTGGGAGTCTCCGGCTTTTAACTTGCTGTCCTGGTGGTTATTGGTTAACTGGATGTGGGCGTTGCTGGTCTGATGAGCCGAGGAAGAGCAGCCTGTAGGTCTGGGCAGCAGCAGCCGGGTCTACCACAGTGAACTTTCGCAAAGCTCCATTTGTTTGAGTAAGGGGGGGAAGTTGAGAGAGAACAGCTTTGAGAGCCTGGAGGAAACCTTTATTCCCAGGTAAGTGATGTGGTTTGAAGAGAGTGGGACAGGAGGTGTGACGGCTGCAACATCCCTACTGTTTGACTGTAAGGGGAGAATTTAGGATTTACTCCAGTTGATTGAATATTGTGAGAGTTTGGAAAATGTTTCGATGAGGTTTATTGTGTGGTGTAATGATGAAGGTGGGTTTTGTAAAAAGAGGAGGATATCATCTGCATGCAGGCTGATTTTGTGTTCGATTGATTGTGGTTGGAATCCTTTGATTTGGTTATTTTGGCGAATTGCTGCTGCAAGGGGTTCTAAGAAGATTATAAAAATATATAAAAAAAAAAAATAAAAATGGAGAGAGTGGGCATCCTTGGCGGTTTCCGCGGTGAAGAATAAAGGGACGTGAAGTTCTACCGTTGGTGATGACAGTGGCAGTAGGTGAGGTGTAAAGCATTTTTATCCAGTTGACAAACGACCCCCCGAAGCCAAATCTCTCCAGTGTGGCAAACAGGAAGGTCCAGTCGACCCTGTCGAAAGCCTTTTCTGCGTCCAAGGATGCAATGATGGTTTTTTCCTGTTGTAGAGTTGCCAGTGACTTAAACTGAACAGCCTGCGAGTATTGTCTGATGAGTGTCGTCCTTTAATGAAGCCAGTTTGGTCGGGATGAATGATCGTTGGGATTACTTCTTCTAGTCGGAGGGCGAGGGTTTTTGCTATGACATTGCTAAGAGAGATGGGCCTGTAACTGGAGGGCAGTGTAGGGTCTTTGTTGGGTTTGAGGATGAGGGAGATTGTGGCAGAGTTCATGTGGGTTGGCAGCTCACTGATCTGTTCTGATTCCTGTAGCACATGCATGAATAGCGGGGAGAGTGTGGGCCAAAAATGTTTGTAGAACTCAGCAGGGAAGCCATCGGGTCCAGGGGATTTATTGTTGGGCATAGCTTTAAGTGCTGTGCAGAGATCAAAATCTGTAATTGGTGAGTTTAAAGCTGATATCTGGTTAGCTGTAAGAATGGGTAGGTTGATATTGTTTAGAAATGTGTGGATATTGTTTATATTTGGGTCAGAGTCAGAGGAATACAGTTTCCTGTAGTAATTTTCGAAGGTTTCATTTATTCTTTGTGTGAAGTTATTTGCTCCCCTGCTGAGTTCTTAATGATGGGGATTGATGTTTTTTCTTTATTCAATTTGATCTGGTATTTTCCTGATTTATTGTTGTGTTGAAAATGTTCTTGTCGGAGTCTGTGGATAAGAAATGGAGTTTGTTTATTTGTTATTTCATTTAATTTGAGTTTCAATACTTTTATCTCTTTTTCCTGGTTCTCTGTTGGGTTGATCATGTTCGTGTGTTCCAGTGTGTTCATATCATGTTCTAACTTGTTTTCTAATTCTTTTTCTTTTCTAGCTTTGTGGACAGAGAACAAAATAATTCGGCCTGTTAGAACTGCCTTTCCTGTTTGCCACAGGAGTGAGGGTGAAGTCCCCGGGGAGTCGTTGGTCTCTGCAAAGGATGCCCACTCTCTTTTGAAAAAATGGTCAAAGTTTGGGTCTGCTAAGAGGGATGTGTTGAAACGCCATCTTGTTGGCTGTTTGGGGTGAGGTGAGAAGTTCCAGGAAATTGCTAGTGGGGCATGGTCGCTAATGGTTATTGGGTTTATATGTTGTTCTGAGATTTCTGCCATAATTGAGTTACTGTTGAGGATGAAGTCGATGCGTGAATATGAGTGATGGACTGGTGAGAAGAGGTTTTTTAGTCGCCAGCTATCGCCAAGGCCGAAATCTTTCATGAATTGTTTGATGGTTTCTGTAGATTGCCAGGGCCTTTTGACTGTATTGTTTGATTTGTCCATGGAGGGATCGAGAACTGTATTGAAATCACCAGCTAGTATAATTGGGCAGTTTGAGAAGTGTTTGATTTGTGTGCAAAGGGTTTGAAAAAATATTGGGTCATCTGTGTTTGGACCGTATACGTTACCGATTGTGAGGGGTGTGTTGATGGAGATGTTTATTATTATGTAGCGCCCCTCGGGATCTGCTATGGTACCGTGATGGGTAAATAATATTTTTTTTATGGATTAATATAAGATTAAAAATCTTAGATTGTCAGTCAAGTTGCATATGGAGTCAGTTTGCTGCAGGTCTGTTAGACCGCTAAGATAAGAGTTCCTTTATTCGTCCCACAGTGGGGACATTTCGTTGTTGCAGCGCACAGACAGGACAGTAGTAAGAGCACACAGGGAGCACACAATATATACAACATTAGCAGTAGCTATGTTTCTTAACTGGCTGTAGATGCTGGAAATGCTTCAATACCAGTCAACAAACATATACAGTACATGTAGTAGTGCAGAGTTATGTACTGTACATATAGTGCAGGATAATAAGTAGAAAAGTAAAGTGACATTGTTCAGTGACATTCTGAAGTTGCAGTATTGCACATTGCACATGATTTAAGAATTTACTTATTTACAGATGAATGAAATTTACAGGCTCAGCAGTTTTTATGGGTTAATGGGTCTAACAAAGACTGGTGATGATCCAGGACACTACATTCTACATGTGTGGACATTTAGCAACATTTTGGACATTGCTCTCTCCATATGGACCAGTTCATACAGTACATGTTCCATGTTCTTTGTGTCTTAACTGTTGATGCTCTGATCTGTGTTGGGGATTTCAATGGGTTTGTTCTGAGATAACTGATTCAAGGCTACAAAGGAATACATTGAATTGAATTGCTGACACCTCTTAGTCAGTGCTAATGCAACAAATACTTCACACGTTCTGAAACCCAGAGATGATCTGACAGGCCTTTATTGGAATCAAAACCCAAAGCAGAAACCAGTTACCAGAGAAATCACAAGAGGGACCTGAGAAAGAGATCAACCAGAGAACCAGAGGGACCAGAGCGAGGCCAAAGAGAAAGGCCAGAGAGAACATGGAGAGAGCAAAGAGAAAATAGAGGGACATTTATTGAAGTCAAAGCCAAAAGCAGTTTTTTTCATAGTTTATGATTCACATAGTTTGTCGCCCCCGTGTGGACAGCAGCAGAAGTGGCATTTTTAAAAATAGGTTTACGTTTATGAATAAACTTTAAAATACTGTTTGTAGTAGAATTATTATATTTACAGTTTATGTCTATAGAATTACAGTTTGTTCGCCTGTTCTCTACTGCCCCTGCTGGCCAGCCGCACCAACATCACCATCACACAGGACTTAATCAATTCAGACTGAGACACAATTCCATAGGAATCTCTGATATCCTCCCTGGGTCAGGCCTGGGTAGGGGCTGGGTTGGGGTCGGGCCTGGGTCGGGCCTGGGTCGGGCCTGGGTCGGGCCTGGTCTCAGTTGTTGGCAGTGAACTGTTGGTGCGTGGCCTCAATGAGGCGGCGTGCGCTGGCCGACAGATCCAGGATCAGGTCTTGGATTAGGTCTTGGATAAGGACTCTCTGGTCCCGGGTCCAGGACAGACTCTGGTCCAGGAGGAGGTTTAGGTCTGAGCAGACAGACTGTAGAGACAGCTCTGTGAAGCGGCAGGAGACCACAGCAGCCACCAGCCCCAGGGAGACCACCAAGAAGAGGCGTAAGAGGAGGCGCAGGACGGAGCGGCGAGCTGGTGTGAGAGGAGCTGCAGCCACTGATAGTTTCTCTGTGGAGAGAGGAGGAAGGAGGTGAGAGAGAGGAGATAGAGAAGAGAGAAAGACATTTATTGAAGTCAAAACCAAAAGCAGCATGTGTCATGAGTTTGTCGCCCCCGTGTGGACAGCAGCAGAAGTGGCATTTTTAGAATTAGGTTTTATGTTTCTGAATAAACTTTAAAACACTTTGAGTTAGAGAGGAGAGAGCAAGAGGCGCTCCTCCTCGCCTCCTTCTCCACGTACCTGTGCTCTTACCGCTCCTCCTCCTCTTCTCCTCCTGTCTCCTCCTGCTCTGCTCCTGTGCTGCCTGTGCTGCCACCTGCTGGTTGTACTCGTGTCTACGCCTCTCCTTCTCCTCTGCTTTCTCTCGTTTCTTCTGCTCTTTCTCTCTGGCCTCGCGCTCGCGCTGCTTGGCCTCTCGCTTCTTCTCCAGCTCTGAAACACAAAGACCAGGAATGACACACACACTCTCTGGTCGGTCTCTCTCTCTGGTCGGTCTCTCTCTCTGGTCGGTCTCTCTCTCTGGTCGGTCTCTCTCTCTGGTCGGTCTCTCTCTCTGGTCTGTCTCTCTCTCTGGTCTGTCTCTCTCTCTGGTCTGTCTCTCTCTCTGGTCTGTCTCTCTCTCTGGTCTGTCTCTCTCTCTGGTCGGTCTCTCTCTATGGTCGGTCTCTCTCTATGGTCGGTCTCTCTCTATGGTCGGTCTCTCTCTATGGTCGGTCTCTCTCTCTGGTCGGTCTCTCTCTATGGTCGGTCTCTCTCTATGGTCTGTCTCTCTCTCTGGTCTGTCTCTCTCTCTGGTCTGTCTCTCTCTCTGGTCGGTCTCTCTCTATGGTCGGTCTCTCTCTATGGTCGGTCTCTCTCTATGGTCGGTCTCTCTCTATGGTCGGTCTCTCTCTATGGTCGGTCTCTCTCTATGGTCGGTCTCTCTCTCTGGTCGGTCTCTCTCTCTGGTCGGTCTCTCTCTCTGGTCTCACCTTTCTCTCTCTGTAGTTTCTTCTGTCTGATCTTCTCCACCTCCTCATGTAGACCTCTCATGTGCTGAAGGACCTGGGACACAGAGAGAGTGGAGAGAGGAGACAGAGAGGAGAGGGAGGAGCCAGAGAGGAGAGGGAGGAGACAGAGAGGAGCCAGAGAGGAGAGGGAGGAGACAGAGAGGAGACAGAGAGGAGAGGGAGGAGACAGAGAGGAGAGGGGAGGAGACAGAGAGGAGACAGAGAGGAGAGGGAGGAGACAGAGAGGAGAGGGAGGAGACAGAGAGGAGAGGGGAGGAGACAGAGAGGAGACAGAGGAGAGAAAGAGGAGACAGAGAGAAGAAAGAGGAGACAGAGAGGAGAGGGAGGAGACAGAGAGGAGACAGAGAGGAGACAGGGAGGAGACAGAGAGGAGACAGAGAGGAGACAGGGAGGAGACAGGGAGGAGACAGGGAGGAGACAGGGAGGAGACAGGGAGGAGACAGAGAGGAGACAGAAGAGACAGAGAGGAGACAGAGGAGAAGGAGGAGCCAGAGAGAAGAGGGAGGAGACAGAGAGGAGACAGAGGAGGGGGTGTAGGGTCAGATAGTGTTTGGTAGGAAAAACTAAATTGATTGATTTTTTCAAATTAATGATAAACTAATAATTGAATGATGATCGGTTTCCACCATAGGTTTCTGTGACTCTATGATGTCACACTTAGGGTGGAGGTACCTGTGATGCACACTTGGGGGGGAGGTACCTGTGATGCACACTTGGGGGGGAGGTACCTGTGATGCACACTTAGGGTGGAGGTACCTGTGATGCACACTTAGGGTGGAGGTACCTGTGATGCACACTTAGGGTGGAGGTACCTGTGATGCACACTTAGGGTGGCGGTACCTGTGATGCACACTTAGGGTGGCGGTACCTGTGATGCACACTCTGGATGGAGGTACCTGTGATGCACACTTGGGGGGGGGAGGTACCTGTGATGCACACTTAGGGTGGAGGTACCTGTGATGCACACTTAGGGTGGAGGTACCTGTGATGCACACTTAGGGTGGCGGTACCTGTGATGCACACTTAGGGTGGCGGTACCTGTGATGCACACTCTGGATGGAGGTACCTGTGATGCACACTCTGGATGGAGGTACCTGTGATGCACACTCTGGATGGAGGTACCTGTGATGCACACTCTGGATGGAGGTACCTGTGATGCACACTCTGGATGGAGGTACCTGTGATGCACACTCTGGATGGAGGTACCTGTGATGCACACTGCTTACACTGCCGCTCGTCCAGACAGTCTCCTGCAGCTTTGGCCAAACCAGGCTCCAGAGGATTGTCCTTCAGGTCCAACCACCTCAGGCTCTGAAACACAGGGACCAAGAGAGACCATCAGGTACTGAAGAGCTGGTCTCTCTCTGGTCCAGTCTCTCTCTCTCTCTCTCTCGCTCTCTCTGGTCCAGTCTCTCTCTCTCTCGTTCGTCTCACTCTGAGTCTGCAGAAGGACACAGGGAGATCCTTCAGCCGGTTTCCCAGTAGATCCAGGTGCTGCAGATGTACCAGGTGACCAAACTCCTCTGGTAGACACTCCAGCTGGTTCTTATTCAGGTCCAGCTTCACCAGGTGAACCAGGCCACAGAATTCCGGCTGAGGAGACACAAGTATTGATTAAAGCTGGGGTACATACAGTGGGGCAAGAAAGTATTCGGCCCCCTTGAACCTTTCAACATTTCGCCACATTTCAGGCTTCAAACAAAGATATAAAAAAAAATTTTTTTGTCAAGAATCCACAACAAGTGGGACACAATCGTGAAGTGGAACGAAATTTATTGGAGAATTTAAACTTTTTTAACAAATAAAAAACTGAAAAGTGGGGCGTGCAATATTATTCGGCCCCCTTGCGCTAATACTTTGTAGCGACACCTTTTGCTGCAATTACAGCTGCAAGTCGCTTGGGGTATGTCTCTATCAGTTTTGCACATCGAGAGACTGGAATTCTTGCCCATTCTTCCTTGCAAAACAGCTCAAGCTCAGTGAGGTTGTTTTTATTTATTTGTGTGTGTGTGCGTGTGTAAGTGTGTGAGATATGGTAAAAATAAAATAACAATTTAACAAAAATTAAAAAGTATATGCACTGTAAATCTATAGACTGGTCCTGCTGCCGATACCATCACCCAAAAAGGTTCTAAACAATCCTGGGGGGGATCAGTTCAGCTCAGTGAGGTTGGATGGAGAGCGTTTGTGAACAGCAGTCTTCAGCTCTTTCCACAGATTCTCGATTGGATTCAGGTCTGGACTTTGACTTGGCCATTCTAACACCTGGATACGTCTATTTGTGAACCATTCCATTGTAGATTTGGCTTTATGTTTTGGATCATTGTCCTGTTGGAAGATAAATCTCCGTCCCAGTCTCAGGTCTTTTGCAAACTCCAACAGGTTTTCTTCCAGAATGGTCTTATACTATTTGGCTCCATCCATCTTCCCATCAATTTTAGCCATCTTCCCTGTCCCTGCTGAAGAAAAGCAGGCCCAAACCATGATGCTGCCACCACCATGTTTGACAGTGGGGATGGTGTGTTCAGGGTGATGAGCTGTGTTGCTTTTACGCCAAACATATCGTTTTGCATTGTGGCCAAAAAGTTCCATTTTGGTTTCATCTGACCAGAGCACCTTCTTCCACATGTTTGGTGTGACTCCCAGGTGGCTTGTGGCAAACTTTAAATGAGACTTTTTATGGATATCTTTGAGAAATGGCTTTCTTCTTGCCACTCTTCCATAAAGGCCAGATTTGTGCAGTGCACAACTGATTGTTGTCCTATGGACAGACTCTCCCACCTCAGCTGTAGTTATCTGCAGTTCATCCAGAGTGATCATGGGCCTCTTGGCTGCATCTCTGATCAGTCTTCTCCTTGTTTGAGATTAAAGTTTGGAGGGACGGCCGGGTCTTGGTAGATTTGCAGTAGTCTGATACTCCTTCCATTTCAATATAATTGCTTGCACAGTGCTCCTTGAGATGTTTAAAGCTTGGGAAATCTTTTTGTATCCAAATCCGGCTTTAAACTTCTCCACAACAGTATCTCGGACCTGCCTGGTGTGTTCCTTTGTCTTCATGGTTCTCTCTGCGCTTTAAACAGAACCCTGAGACTATCAAAGAGCAGGTGC
Source organism: Knipowitschia caucasica (assembly GCA_964034765.1). Lineage (NCBI taxonomy): Eukaryota > Metazoa > Chordata > Actinopteri > Gobiiformes > Gobiidae > Knipowitschia > Knipowitschia caucasica. Next base: position 8,852,378 of record OZ035845.1, on the reverse strand, counting down.
ATTTATACGGAGACTTGATTACACACAGGTGCATTCTATTTATCATCATCAGTCATTTAGGACAACATTGGATCATTCAAAGATCCTCACTGAACTTCTGGACTGAGTTTGCTGCACTGAAAGTAAAGGGGCCGAATAATATTGCACGCCCCACTTTTCAGTTTTTTATTTGTTAAAAAAGTTTAAACTATCCAATAAATTTCGTTCCACTCCAGGATTGTGTCCCACTTGTTGTTGATTCATGACAAAAAATTAAAATTGTATATCTTTATGTTTGAAGCCTGAAATGTGGCGAAATGTTGAAAGGTTCAAGGGGGCCGAATACTTTCGCAAGGCACTGTACAGTGGGGCAAGAAAGTATTTCGTCAGCCACCAATTTTGCAAGTTCTCTCACTTAGAAAGTATAATTTCCATCGAAAGGTAAACCTCAACTATGAGAAAGATGAGAAAAAAGCAGAAAATCACATTGTCTGAAAAATGTGGTGAAAATTAGGTATTTGGTCAATAACAAAAGTTAATCTCAATACTTTGTTACATGGCAATGACAGGGCTCAAACATTTTCTGTAAGTCTTCACAAGGTTTTGCTGGTATTTTGGCGCATTCCTCCATGCAGATCGTCTCTAGAGCAGTGATGTTTTGGGGCAACACAGACTTTCAACTTCCTCCAAAGATATTCAATGGGGTTGAGATCTGTAGACTGGCTAGGCCACTCCAGGGCCTTGAAATACTTCTTACAAAGCCACTCCTTCGTTGCCCGGGCGATGTGTTTGGGATCATTGTTGTAATGAAAGACCCAGCCACGTTTCATCTTCGATGCCCTTGCTGATGGACGGAGGTTTTCATTCAAAATCTCACAAATACATAGCCCCATTCATTCTTTCGTTTGCATGGATCTGTCGTCCTGTCCCTTTGCAGAAAAACAGCCCCAGAGCATGATGTTTCCACCCCCATGCTTCACATTAGGCCTGGTGTTCTTTAGGATGAAACTCTTTCAAACACGACGAGTTGAGTTTTTATCAAAAAAGTTGTAGTTTGGTTTCATCTGACCACATGACATTCTCCCAATCCTCTGCTCTATCATCCATGTGCTCTCAAGCAAACTTCAGACGGGCCTGGACATGTACTGGCTTCAGCAGGGGGACACGTCTAGCATTGCAGGATTTGAGTCCCTGGCGACCTAGTGTGTTACTTTGGCCCCAGCTCTCTGCAGGTCATTCACTGGCTCTGGGATTTTTGCTCATCGTTTTTGTGATCATTTTGACTCCTCGGGGTGAGATCTTGCGTGGAGTCCCAGATCAAGGGAGATTATCAGTGGTCTTGTATGTTTTCCAGTTTTCTCGCTAATTGCTCCCAGAGATTGCCTATTGCAGATTCAGTCTTCCCAGTCTGGTACAGGTCTACAATTTGGTTTCTTGTGTCCTTTGACAGCTCTTTGGTCTCGGCCATAGTGGAGTTGCCTTTAATACAGATGACAAGTGGAGGACAGAGGAGCCTCTTACAGAAGGAGTTACAGGTCTGTGAGAGACAGACATCTGTTTGTTTGTAGGTGACTAAATGGTCGGCACTAGATCATACACGGAATCGGGACAAAACCGGAAGTAACAATCCTTTTTTCAAATTAGTTTTAGACTAAAAAGTCCTTAAGTGGTGACTGGTTAAGTTAGGTGTCTGAGTAAGATGGTTAAGGTTAGGGCTAAGGCTGGGTTGGGGTTATTTTATGGGAATGGCTGGTTAAGTTTAGGCATGAATAGGTAGTTTGTTTTATTTACTTCCGCTTCCGTCCCGATTCCGTATATGATCTAGTGCTGACCGTGACTAAATACTTATGTTCTACCGTAATTTGCAAATAAAATCTTTAAAATTGTTTTCTGGATTTTTTTTCTTCTCATTCTGTCTCCCACAGAACGTTTTTAAATATATGATTAACTTTCTTACTGTGATCACTGTGATGTTATTGCAGGATAAATCCACGACAGTGACTTTGGAAACAGCAGCCTGAGGAGACAGAAGCAGAGACTTCACAAAAAACAACTAGTGGCCAGAGACCAGAGAGAGACCAGAGAGAACCCCCAGAAAGAGACCAGAGAGAAACCCCAGAAAGAGAGAGACCACAGAGAAGAAGACCAGAAAGAGAGAGACGAGAGAAAAGAGACCAGCGAGAGATCAGAGAGAGACCAGAGAAAGAGACATAACAAAGAGAGAGACTTAACCTGGTGCATTGTTCTGTAGTGAAATTAATATAACATTCTCTCACCAGCTCTCGCACCGGGACCTCCGTCAGGTTCCATAGGCTCAGGTCCGCCTCGTTCCCCTCGATCTTGTCTTTAATGTTCAGTAACTTGTTTTTACTCATGTTTCAGCCGTAACAATTACAGCTTATTGTGATAAAAGCACAAAAGAGAGTCCTACTGCATTCACTGCGGTGGCGTGTCCAGTTCGGAGGCAACGTCAGTCTATTTAAGATGTTAGATTAAAGAAATAACAAGAGAAAGGTTGGTATTAAAGCGGAGAAGAAGGTAAGAAGTCGCAGTGCTTGTGCTCAATGGAAATCCACGTCACAACAGGAACTAGCCGGAAGAAGCGGACCGGGTCACTTTTTCTCCAACACAATTCTACTTTACATGACGCAAATAGTATTTTCCCCTTTCCCAATGAATAATATAGTATTGAGTTTTTTAAAATATAAAATAAATAATTTTATGACGTTAAAGCTTTTATAAATAGAAGGTAATGTTTTTGCCTTATTCTGCGTTGGGGAAAACAGACCGCACTTTTTGCTCATAATATCCCTGTTATAATTCTATACAATATATTATTTAATGAATGTTAAAACAGGATACATGTAAGAAAATAGCTGCTATCATGATATTATGGCCTTTTATAATCGTAAATTTAAAGTATAGTAAATTGGTTAAATTGCGGTGGGAAAATAGTGATGTTGCGGACCGCACAACAGCTGCGCCACACAGCGAAGAAAATACACAGAAAATGTTTTTATTAGTATTTATTTTCACGGGAAATGTTTAACAATTGAACATTGTGATACGAATATTTACTGTTGACACATGCTGTATTTTATGTAGTTTGTTAAACATTTTATTTTCAAAATAAAATAAAACACATTTTCAATATATACTAATATAAATAACAAATCCAGACCAGGGCCAAGACCGAGACCAGGATTCAGACCATTGGACCAAGGCCAAAACCAGGACACCAGCTTTAATAAATCCAGAGGAGGAAGAGAAAGAGTAGGAAGACAAACACTGCAAAGACGTAGAAGACCAGGAAGTATCGTTTGAAGTTTTTGGCCTTTCCTCCTCTTTGCCTCGGTTTAGGATCAGGGACAGAGACTCTTTCAGGTCCTTCAGTTCAGCTGCCACATGGTCCAGGGAGAACTCCTCAGAGGAAATCACATGTTATTATGAGCATGGATGGAGCAAAACACAAGTGCATGTCTGTTGGAGGAACGATACTGTAGAATTTACCTTATTGTCCAAGTCTCCTGTGAGGGAATATTCGCTCTTCACAGCTGAAGGAAAATGTGCAAAAGTGAGTCTCTGCTCTCTCTCTGGTCGCTCTCAGGTCTTTCTGGTATCTCTCTCGCTTTCTGGTCTCTCCCTCTTGTCTCTCTGGTTTCTCTCTGGTCTTCCTCTGGTCTCTCTGGTTTCTCTCTCTCTCTGGTCTTTCTCTTTCATGTCTCTCTCTCTGGTCTCTCTCGCTGGTCTCCGGTCTCGCTGCTCACTCTGGTCTCTCTCTAGTCTCTCTCTGGTCTCTCTTTGGTCTTTCTCTCTGGTCTCTCAATTTTTTCTCTGGTCTCCCTCTAGTCTCTCTCTCTCTCTCTCTCTCTCTCTCTCTCTCTCTCTCTCTGGACTCCCTCTGGTCTCTCTCTAATCCCTGCTCCGGTTTACTTTGCCACAAAAAAAATAAAATAATACATGTACAAGTTCTAAATCGGGGTTGGTGATGGTTAGGAATTTTAAGGTTGTGTGTTCTGGTGCTGGTAAGTGTCAGGACCATGTGAGCACCTGAAGTTTGTAAAGCGTCTGCTTCTGGTTCCGGTGAGTCTTTGTTGATGAGATAAACCACCAGGATGCTCTGCATGAGACTGAGGAGCATCAGCGAGAAGATACCGATACAGTACACAGCTGCAAACAGAGACCAGAGAGACCAGTGAGACCACAGAGACAAAAGACACCAGTGAGACCAGAGAGACCAGAGAGACCACAGACTGTGAGACCAGAATGACCAAGGAGAGACCAGGGAGAGACCAGAGAGAGAATGACCAGGGAGAGACCAGAAAGACTCCAAGCTGCCATTGATGTTAAAGAGTGATAGACACTTATGACTTATGAGGACTGGGGGATGGAGACTTCTGGTCAGTCCTCACCGATGAGGGGGATGCGATTGGAGGAGGAGGGCAGGATGTCGTTGAGCAGCAGCTGCATCACAGTCACTGCCAGGAGGATGGTGATCTTAAATCCCAGCTTCTCTCCCCCAGTGTCCGACATCAGGAACGAGGCCAAGTCCAGGATCAGGAAGAAGACCACAGGGAGCAGGAAGTTCACGATGTAGAGGACCGAGCGACGCTTCATGGTGATCTGGGACAAAAGGGAAAATTGGGGATTAGATGTTCATGTAATGTGTTCAGTACAAACACAAATATTGTTTGCAGCTCTGTTTGAGGAGATCAGAGTCCAGTCTGTGGTGTCTCTGGTCTTTCTGGTCTCTCTCTGGTGTTCCTGATTCCTCACCGTGTACACAATGATGTCCTGGTTCCTCTCAAAGCTGGTCACGGTGTCGTTCCTGATGGTGATGTCCACAAACAGCCACTCGTATTGAGTCCTCATCTTCTCTCGAGTCCAAGCGGAGACCTTCTCCGAGTCCAAGACCACAACCAGGTTCAGCTCCTCCACTGGAACAGGGCCACACCTGGTTCAGTCCTGGTTCGGTCCTAAGTTGGTCCTGGTTCGGTCCTGGTTCAGTCCTGGTTTAGTCCTGGTTTAGTCCTGGTTCAGACTTACTCCACTGTCTCCGTCCAGATTCTGTTCTGGTTTACTGCCAGACCAGCCCTGCTTTAGATACAATCCTGGTCTGGTCTTGGTCCTGGTCCAAACCTGAATAGATGGCAGACTTGAAGGTGAGGTTGCAACTCTGGGAGTCGAAGGGGAACTTGTAGACGTGCATCTTGCAGGAGCTGGTGATGATGTGGTCCGACACCAGCTCCACCAAACCATCGGAGTACGCCACCATGTAGGGGGAGGGGGGGGAGGAGCCTTTCTCCGTGCTGAGGATCAGAGATCAAACCTGAGACTGGCTTCAGTTTTTGTTTCATTTTCTCTCTCTCTCTCTCTCTCTCTCTCTGGTCTCTCTCTGGTTTCTCTCGGCTCTCTCTCTCTCTCTCTGGTCTCTCTCTGGTTTCTCTCGGCTCTCTCTCTCTCTCTCTGGTCTCTTCCTGGTCCCTCTCCTTTGGTAATTCTGGTACTTACAGCTCCTCGATGGTGATGTCTGGCCTCCACAGCAGCTCTGTGGGGAGGGAGATCTTGTTGATGCCGCAGTGATCCTCTGGGCTCCACACCATGTGCTCATTAACACAGCTCTGAGGGAAAACACCAGGAGACGCTAAACCAGGAAAGATCAGTGTTCCTACCCAGAGAACAAACCATACCATCACAGACAGAATACAGGACAATTCACACCTGGACCTGAGTGTCTATGAGGTTGAAGCTGCCTACAGAGCCCCCTGCTGGGGAGGTCTAGTAATAGCAAGTGTATCAGTCTGCATTATGACTTCAGTTGTTGTCTGTTTATTGCTATTCACCTGCTGTCCCACTGTCTGTTTCATGACGTGATGATACGATCCCTGAACCCGGCCTCCTCCATCGGCATCTACAGCCTCAGTCCTGGATCTACAGCCTCAGTCTTGGATCTACAGCCTCAGTCTTGGATCTACAACCTCAGTCCTGGGTCTACAGCCTCAGTCTTGGATCTACAGCCTCAGTCCTGGGTCTACAGCCTCAGTCCTGGATCTACAGCCTCAGTCCTGGGTCTACAGCCTCAGTCCTGGGTCTACAGCTTCAGTCCTGGATCTACAGCCTCAGTCCTGGGTCTACAGCCTCAGTCCTGGATCTAAAGCCTCAGTACTGGGTCTACAGCCTCAGTCCTGGGTCTACAGCTTCAGTCCTGGATCTACAGCCTCAGTCCTGGGTCTACAGCCTCAGTCCTGGATCTAAAGCCTCAGTACTGGGTCTACAGCCTCAGTCCTGGATCTACAACCTCAGTCCTGGGTCTACAGCCTCAGTCTTGGATCTACAGCCTCAGTCCTGGATCTACAGCCTCAGTCCTGGATCTACAGCCTCAGTCCTGGATCTACAGCCTCAGTCCTGGATCTACAACCTCAGTCCTGGGTCTACAGCCTCAGTCCCGGATCTACAGCCTCAGTCCTGGATCTAGAGCCTCAGTCCTGGGTCTACAGCCTCAGTCCTGGATCTACAGCCTCAGTCCTGGGTCTACAGCCTCAGTCTTGGATCTACAACCTCAGTCCTGGGTCTACAGCCTCAGTCTTGGATCTACAGCCTCAGTCCTGGGTCTACAGCCTCAGTCCTGGATCTACAGCCTCAGTCCTGGGTCTACAGCCTCAGTCCTGGGTCTACAGCCTCAGTCCTGGGTCTACAGCTTCAGTCCTGGATCTACAGCCTCAGTCCTGGGTCTACAGCCTCAGTCCTGGATCTAAAGCCTCAGTACTGGGTCTACAGCCTCAGTCCTGGATCTACAACCTCAGTCCTGGGTCTACAGCCTCAGTCTTGGATCTACAGCCTCAGTCCTGGATCTACAGCCTCAGTCCTGGGTCTACAGCCTCAGTCTTGGATCTACAGCCTCAGTCCTGGATCTACAGCCTCAGTCCTGGATCTACAGCCTCAGTCCTGGATCTACAGCCTCAGTCCTGGATCTACAACCTCAGTCCTGGGTCTACAGCCTCAGTCCCGGATCTACAGCCTCAGTCCTGGATCTAGAGCCTCAGTCCTGGGTCTACAGCCTCAGTCCTGGATCTACAGCCTCAGTCCTGGGTCTACAGCCTCAGTCCTGGATCTACAACCTCAGTCCTGGGTCTACAGCCTCAGTCTTGGATCTACAGCCTCAGTCCTGGGTCTACAGCCTCAGTCCTGGATCTACAGCCTCAGTCCTGGATCTACAGCCTCAGTCCTGGATCTACAGCCTCAGTCCTGGGTCTACAGCCTCAGTCCTGGATCTACAGCCTCAGTCCTGGGTCTACAGCCTCAGCCCTGGGTCTACAGCCTCAGCCCTGGATCTACAGCCTCAGTCCTGGATCTACAGCCTCAGTCCTGGATCTACAGCCTCAGTTCTGGATCTACAACCTCAGTCCTGGGTCTACAGCCTCAGTCCTGGATCTACAGCCTCAGTCCTGGATCTACAGCCTCTGTCCTGGATCTACAGCCTCAGTCCTGGGTCTACAGCCTCAGTCCTGGATCTACAGCCTCAGTCCTGGGTCTACAGCCTCAGTCCTGGGTCTACAGCCTCAGTCCTGGGTCTAGAGCCTCAGTCCTGGGTCTAGAGCCTCAGTCCTGGATCTACAGCCTCAGTCCTGGATCTACAGCCTCTGTCTTGGATCTACAGCCTCAGTCCTGGATCTACAGCCTCAGTCCTGGGTCTACAGCCTCAGTCCTGGGTCTACAGCCTCAGTCCTGGGTCTAGAGCCTCAGTCCTGGGTCTAGAGCCTCAGTCCCGGATCTACAGCCTCAGTCCCGGATCTACAGCCTCAGTCCCGGATCTACAGCCTCAGTCCCGGATCTACAGCCTCAGTCCTGGATCTACAGCCTCAGTCCCGGGTCTACAGCCTCAGTCCCGGGTCTACAGCCTCAGTCCTGGGTCTACAGCCTCAGTCCTGGATCTAGAGCCTCAGTCCTGGGTCTACAGCCTCAGTCCTGGATCTACAGCCTCAGTCCTGGGTCTACAGCCTCAGTCCTGGATCTAGAGCCTCAGTCCTGGGTCTACAGCCTCAGTCCTGGATCTACAGCCTCAGTCCTGGATCTACAGCCTCAGTCCTGGATCTACAGCCTCACTCCTGGATCTACAGCCTCACTCCTGGATCTACAGCCTCAGTCCTGGATCTACAGCCTCAGTCCTGGATCTACAGCCTCAGTCCTGAATCTACAGCCTCAGTCCTGGATCTACAGCCTCAGTCCTGGATCTACAGCCTCAGTCCTGAATCTACAGCCTCAGTCCTGGATCTACAGCCTCAGTCCTGGGTCTACAGCCTCACTCCTGGATCTACAGCCTCAGTCCTGGATCTACAGCCTCAGTCCTGGGTCTACAGCCTCAGTCCTGGATCTACAGCCTCAGTCCTGGATCTACAGCCTCAGTCCTGGATCTACAGCCTCAGTCCTGGGTCTACAGCCTCAGTCCTGAATCTACAGCCTCAGTCCTGGATCTACAGCCTCAGTCCTGGATCTACAGCCTCAGTCCTGGATCTACAGCCTCAGTCCTGGGTCTACAGCCTCAGTCCCGGATCTACTGTCTCAGTGTTGCTCCCTATGGACCAATGTCCCTATGTGTTTGTTATTACTGCATTTCCTGTCGTTTGAACTGTTTGATTCTCCGATCTGTTGTTGGTGAATCCACAACTTCACAGTCCTCTGAGACGACTGCAAATAAATTTAATCGAATAGATTTGAATGTGTTTAATTTCTATTCAGTATGAGTTCTGTCCTTTTGAACCATGTGAGACTCACCATGAAGGTCCAGAGGCAGGTGACGCAAGTCTGGTCTGTTTCTCTCTGTAAACACCAGAGGGACATGGTATTGAAAGACAAAGAACATTTTTTTTACATCACACATGGTATTGGAGACACTGCTCCTGAAAGTGTTATCCTTTTTTTATTCTGGTCTCTCTGGTCTCCCTCTGGTCCCTCTCTGGTCTCACTAGTCCCTCTGGTCTCCCTCTAGTCTCTGATCTCCCTCTGGTCTCCCTCTGGTCCCTCAGGTCTCACCACGTCCAGTATGGCATACAGAACCACCTCCAGGTAGATGAGGACAGGAGCAGAGATGTTCTTCACGGGTCTAAACATCTGGAACTTCTCTGAGGTCTTCAGCTGCAGGGCCCCAGCCAGGGCCTCGTACGAGCAGGGGTCGGGCCACTGGGGGTCCGCCACGCCAAAACCTACAAGGATGAACCATAGACTATATATATATATAAATATTAGCGGACGTAGTGACATCTATTTCCCCCCATTTTCAAAAAGGCAGCAAGTGGAAAATCACAGGAAAATGTGAGTAAACACATCTGCACATGCGCTAGCTACAAGAGCCCCGTTCATTGAACGAGTGCATTCAAAAGTCCACAGCGGCTTTATCTTATCTTATCTTTTCCAGAGAGAAGATGGAGTTTGTAGAATTCACTGGAGAATTCTGTTTCCTGTACACAGGAGTCAGATTACAGCTCGTGCTCATGCAGCTGTGGACCGGGACCCGCTCACACTGGTCTGGACCAGGAGACAGTGGAAGAACTGCTATTACTCCTACTGCGGCTGCTGCTGAGAACAGCAGTCGTTGTTGCAGCAAAACACAACTGTTTATCACCTGGATTTGAACATTGTCAGAGAAGAAGCTGTCTCACATTTTCAAGAAGACTGTTCAAGATTATAGCTACATGCTACTACTATTACTACTGTGACTACTGCGACTACTGCTGCCAGTGGTTCTGACCTAAGTCCATCAATGGGTCCTCTCCGAGGCCTGATCCTGCGTCTGGTCTTGGGGGTCCCACCGCAGCAGGGACCTTCGGGGGCCGGCTGTTTCCTTTGGGACGCTTGATGACCATGAAGGCTCCATGAGCCGCTCCTGAAACACAAACAGATCCCGTTTCTTTGCAGTAAAACCACAGTGGAATAACTGTACAACAGTCCCCAGCACCAGACAGGAACAGGAATAGACAAGATGCAAGTACAGGAACCATCACCGTGAAACCATCAGCAACAGCTGCTAGCATATCCAGATGTCCTGCATCTCAGCAAACCATATCTTCTACCAGAGGGAAGAAGCTGAAACAGGGCTTTTCCAGGGGCCAGAAGAGTCACTGCTTATTCTTAGATCTGAATTTAAGAGTCAGGTTTCATAAAGAACCTCCAAAAACAGACATCTCACAGTCCTCTTTCAGGGCGGAGCTCCTCTCTCTGGTCTCTCTCTCTGGTCTCCCTCTCTATCAATCAATCAATCAATCCTCGATTTTCTCACAGATGGAGAAATTCAGTTCGATGAATAAACATCAAGGCCGGCTGCGGACAACTATCCGCGCTCCTTATGACAGTTATTCAACAGCAGAGAGCAAAACAAACATATATTTCAACAGACATTATTGGATGGAAACAGTGCATGCTGGGAAAGCATAGGGATATTTTTTAAGGGACATCGTCACTCTGACCCGCCTCGTCCATTATGGCGTGTCAGAGGGGGAGTGTGGGTGGGGAAGGTGGAGGGGAAGACCACCATAGACAGAAAGAGAGAGGGAGGCAGACATGTAGAGGGAGTGAACCAACCAACTGGTGACTGATGTCTATGAGTTATGAGAGAGAGAGCCCATCTTCGGCCTTGAAAGGCCGGCTGTGTGGTGGAATGTGACACAGATAAGAGCAGGTGCCTGCGGACGTGAGAGACAAAACAACACATATGCCTTGTGGGAATTTGTAAAGCACTTTAGCTGGTCAAATCAAAGGCAGTGTAGACTTTAACGCCAAATAAGTCCAAATTAACTAGAACTGGATCCCTCTGTTCACCGTTATCCAGAGTTGACCACGTCAGTGCGAGGGTTCGCCATTAGGCCCAAGTCCTTCAATCAATCCCTCCAAACGCTTATGTCCTTCCATAGACCTCACTCCCAGGTCTCTAAGGGAATCTTCAGTCTGTGCCACAGCCCTCTGTGTCCCTCGACCACGACTCTGGTCAACTCACGGAAACTCCTTTTTTTCCGTGGTAAGCCGCTCGTAAATCTTCTGAGTGGACATTCCTCCGACTTTGCGGTAGATCAGGCCAACTCCAAATCCAATCAGGAGGAACCCTGCTACCATAAATCCAAAAATGTATATATACTCAATGTCCTCGATGGACAGTCCGACAGACAGATGGGGTGCCACTTCTGCCAGTTGTCAAAAACGTACCCAGCAGCCGCCGTACCGTCCGCACAGACGGCATCTCCAGAACTGCCTTTACGCGATGAAAAAATAGTATCAATTGCGTTGAGGGACCAGTTGATTAATTCAATCATTTTCAAGTTGCATACGCAGGCAGAACTCAGGAAAAAAGACAGTCAAGGCAAGCAGAACAGGAGCAGGCAAGAGACACGTCTGAGACTCTCTGGTCTCTCTCTGGTTTTTCTGGTCTCTCTCTGGTCTCTCTCTGGTCACACTGAATGTTAGGTTTTGTTTCAACCTAAAACGTTTTGAAACAAAAGGAATATTCACAAAGACAAAATGTTGTGCTATTTTCTTTTCTCCATGTCACAAAATACTGATTGAGACTCACCGGTGAAGAGCAGCAGGAGAAACCAGCAGGAGAGCATCATGACTAGGATATCTGTGGAGGGACTGGTCTGGGTCTAGTCCAGCTTCAGACCTGCCTTAGTCCAGATCTGGTCTGTTTAAACACTGAGTCTCTGTGGGGAGAGGCTTTTTGCTCCTTACGAACATTAATGATTCAGAAAGCTCTGTGGTCGCTTTAGAGACGTCATGATTACTCTTGCTTCTAATGTTCAGGACACAAAGTCTCTCTCTGGTCTCTCTCTGATCCCTCTCGTCTCTTTCCGGTCTCTCTCTCTCTGGCCTTTATGGTCTTCCGTGGTCTCTCTATGGTCTATCTCTGGTCTCTTTGTGGTCTCTCTCTCTGGTCTCGCTCTGGTCCCTCTCTCTCTTGTGGCTTGTTCCTCTGGGAGACAGGAGGAAGAGCAGTATTGATCTGGCACCAAATGGAGGCTCATTAGAGCTGTAGAAGTCCATCAAATCCTTGATACTGGAAGAAACATGAGTCCTGGTCCTGGTTCTGGTCCTGGTCTCAGTCTATGGCCAGAGTCCTGGTCCTGGTATAGTTTTCTGCATGCTTTTTTGTCAATTTGTAGATCTTTTTTTTTTTTCAGACAGAAGAGTGACACAGACTGGACCACCCTCCCTCAGCCAATCAGCTCTCAGCCCAAAGAGTCAGATAGTGTCTCAGCAACACTTTCTGTGGGAAACATATATATATGTTCTTCAAACTATAAAAACACATGGTGCAGTGTTAATGACGTCTCACATGGTGCAGGTTGAAGACGTTTCAAGGAGCGACACAAACAAGTGATGAGGACAGGTTTTATTCTTTAAGACGAGAATGTTTTGGTCTCGATTAAGTCTTTAAGAGTTGAATTTAAAAGGACACTTAAAGGACTGGTCTTGGTCTGTCTAGTCCCTCTCTGGTCCCTCTCTGGTCTCTCTCTTGTCCCTCTCCAGTCTCTCTCTGGTCTCTCTCTGGTCTCTCTCTAGTCCCTCACTGGTCTCTCTCTGGTCTCAGTTCACCCAACGGTAGAAGATGACCCCCAGGAACACACAGGTGCAGGTGCTGTAGACGCAGAGAAAGACTTTGTGTATGCGTGGGACCCTGGAGCTCCAGTAGCCCTCGTCCTGCTCGCTGTTGCCCCCTGCAGCCTGAGCAAGCACACTGCACACATGATGGAGCTCAAACAGGAGCCGCTGCTCGCCTGATGCTCCACCCGCCGGGGAGAGAGTGTGGTCCTGTGGAAGAGGCGAGAGTCTCAGTATAAAGGCTCTACCACTGAAGAGTCGTGTTTTCATATCTCTCTGGTCTCTCTCTGGTCTCTCTCTGGTCTCTCTCTGGTCTCTCTCTGGTCTCTCTCTGGTCTCTTTCTGGTCTCTTTCTGGTCTCTTTCTGGTCTCTTTCTGGTCTCTTTCTGGTCTCTTTCTGGTCTCTTTCTGGTCTCTTTCTGGTCTCTTTCTGGTCTCTTTCTGGTCTCTTTCTGGTCTCTTTCTGGTCTCTTTCTGGTCTCTTTCTGGTCTCTTTCTGGTCTCTTTCTGGTCTCTTTCTGGTCTCTTTCTGGCCTCTTTCTGGTCTCTCTCTGGTCTCTCTCTGGTCTCTCTCTGGTCTCTCTCTGGTCTCTCTCTGGTCTCTCTCTGGTCTCTCTCTGGTCTCTTTCTGGTCTCTTTCTGGTCTCTTTCTGGTCTCTTTCTGGTCTCTTTCTGGTCTCTTTCTGGTCTCTTTCTGGTCTCTTTCTGGTCTCTTTCTGGTCTCTTTCTGGTCTCTTTCTGGTCTCTTTGTCTCTTCGGTCTCTTTCTGGTCTCTTTCTGGTCTCTTTCTGGTCTCTTTCTGGTCTCTTTCTGGTCTCTCTCTGGTCTCTCTCTGGTCTCTCTCTGGTCTCTCTCTGGTCTCTCTCTGGTCTCTCTCTGGTCTCTCTCTGGTCTCTCTCTGGTCTCTCTCTGGTCTCTCTCTGGTCTCTCTCTGGTCTCTCTCTGGTCTCTCTCTGGTCTCTCTCTGGTCTCTCTCTGGTCTCTCTCTGGTCTCTCTCTGGTCTCTCTCTGGTCTCTCTCTGGTCTCTTTCTGGTCTCTTTCTGGTCTCTTTCTGGTCTCTTTCTGGTCTCTTTCTGGCCTCTTTCTGGTCTCTTTCTGGTCTCTCTCTGGTCTCTCTCTGGTCTCTCTCTGGTCTCTCTGAGACGTGACGGACACCTGAGACTCTTAGGTGTCCGTCACGTCGCGCACAGGTCTTCTTTGGTCTCTCTCTGGTCTCTCTATTAAAGTTTCTGCAGTACCTGGGTTTCCTCCGTGTGCTCCTGTTCCTCAGCATGTTCCTCACAGAGACACGACACACACCTGTTCTTCTTCAGCACTGGAACAATATGACAGCAAAGACATACTGTATCTACATCTGAAGATTCTTGTGAGTCACTATCTGACTCTTTGGGCTGACTGAGGTCCTCTCTGTGTCACTTTCTGTCTGAAACTACGGATGTGACAGAGGCCAGAAATACGTGATGTTTTGGGGTGCCCCCTGCATGTGAAGCTAAGCAGGGCAGGGCTTGGTTAGTACTGTGATGGGAGACCTCTGGGAACACCAGGTGCCACAGTGGCACTGTAGAAGAATGAGTCTGGTGTGTGTATGAATGGTTGATGGTGTTGCGAGGGGCCAATGGCACATACTGGTTGCCTTTCTTCTGTCAGTGTGCCCCAGGGCAGCTGTGGCTACAGTAGTAGTTTATCACCACTGTGTTTGGAGTGAATTAATAATGACATGTGAAGTGTCCTTGAGTGTTCTGAAAAGAGCTGCATGAAAGTGATGCATTACTATGTGTAAACTGTTTCTCTATCTGGTTTCTCTTTGGCCCCTCTCTCTCTTGTCTCTCTCTGGTCTCTCTCGGGGTCTCTCTCTAGCCTCTCTCTGGGCTCTCACTGGTCTCTCTCTCTGGTCTCTCTCTCTGGTCTCTGTCTGGTATCTCTCTAGTCTCTCTCTGGTCTCCCTCTCTGGTCGTTACCATGGGTGTCCTCTGTCTGCTGGTTCCTCTGTGACTTTTTGTCTTGCTCCAGCAGGTACATGACCACGATGGTCTCCAACAGACTGAGCTTCATGAGCCAAAACACACCGAGGCAGAAGATCGCTGTGGACCAGGGGACACCAGGAACATCAAGGACACCAGACACAAGGATTAGATACAAATCTATCACATCAACCAGTTCTTTCCAAGAAAGAAAAAGAGCTTTATAATAATTCTGATCCCCCTCTGGAATTTCACAGGTCTCTTTCGCTCTGGTCTCTCTCTGGTCTTCCTTTGGTCTCTCTCTGGTCTTCCTTGGATCTCTCTCTGGTCTCTCTCTGGTCTCTCTCTGGTCTCTCTCTGGTCTCTCTCTGGTCTCTCTCTGGTCTCTCTCTGGTCTCTCTCTGGTCTCTCTCTGGTCTCTCTCTGGTCTCTCTCTGGTCTCTCTCTGGTCTCTCTCTGGTCTCTCTCTGGTCTCTCTCTGGTCTCTCTCTGGTCTCTCTCTGGTCTCTCTCTGGTCTCTCTCTGGTCTCTCTCTGGTCTCTCTCTGGTCTTCCTTGGGTCTCTCTCTAGTCTCTCTCTGGTCTCTCTCTGGTCTCTCTCTGGTCTCTCTCTGGTCTCTCTCTGGTCTCTCTCTGGTCTCTCTCTGGTCTCTCTCTGGTCTCTCTCTGGTCTCTCTCTGGTCTCTCTCTGGTCTCTCTCTGGTCTCTCTCTGGTCTCTCTCTGGTCCTCACCGATGAGGGGGATGCGGTTGGAGGAGGAGGGCAGGATGTCGTTGAGCAGCAGCTGCAGAACAGTCACTGCCAGGAGGATGGTGATCTTAAATCCCAGTTTGTCGCCCCCTGTGTCTGACATCAGGAATGATGCAAAATCCAGAAACAGGAAGAAGAGGATCGGAAGGATGAAGTTTACCACGTACAGGGCAGATCGCCGCCGCACTGTGACCTGCCAGACACACAACCTCAGCCCTGGGTCTACAGCTTCAGTCCAAGGTTTACAACCTCTGTCCTGGATCTTCAGCCTCAGTCTTGGGTCTACAGCCTCAGTTCTGGGTCTACTGCCTCAGTCCTGGGTCTACAGTCTCAGTCCTAGATCTCCGGCCTCAGTCCTGGGTCTACAGCCTCAGTCCTGGGTCTACAGCTTCAGTTCTGGATCTGCAACCTCTGTCCTAGATCTTCAACCTCAGTCCTGGGTCTACAGCCTCGGTCCTGGGTCTACAGTCTCAGTCCTGGGTCTCGGCCCTCACCATGTAGACCAACACACTCTGTGGTTCGTTCATGCCATTAGAGCTTGTGTTTTCGAACTTGATGTCCTCAAAAAGCCACTCGTACTCGTTCTGCATCTGAGACCGGATGGAATCTTTCATGAGGTCTTCTGAGGCCGTGTTTTCCAGGACCAGCTCACTGCCTACAACAGCAGAAGAAGAAGAAGTCAACAGCAGAAGAAGTCAACAGCAGATAAGAGGAAGAAGTCAACAGCAAAAAAAGTCAAAAGCAGAAGAAGTCAACAACAGAAGAGTCCAATGGTGTAGGTTTGGTTCCAATCTTGGTGGGGACATTCACTACGACCTGAGTCTACACCCATTGGCACGCGGTCCAGAGTTTCTCCCCCAGAATTTGTTGTGTAATCACACACTATATTTGCAATAGTGTGTTGCCTTCTATACTAAACTCAGCTGTAGACTGAATGAGAAGCAGTTAAGGATTATTTCTAATAGTTAAAACAAAATCAATTGGATCAGAGCTTCTGAGTTTTGTGTTGCGTTCATTCTATACTGACTTAAACCTAATCCAAATCTACATAATAGCCCTCACCTGAGGCTCTAACAGTTCAGGAACTGCTCTCGATACTTGAAATAAATCATGCTCTGATCTTTCAATTTCCTATAATAAATAAAAACAGAGGAGAAAATATTGAATTAGAATCTACAGTGAGTAGCTCACTACATTGTTTGACATATACGATCAATCTCTAAAAACAATTCATAGTCCCATGCATACCTACAAAATTCCAACCTCACCTGATGCACTGAAGGGCCTGTTGCTTCTACCTCAACATTCCCTATATTGTTCTCTCTTGTTGGTTGAGTTTCCTATGTATGTTAACAGAAGATTAATCATCACAATTCATAATTTGCTATTACTTGTGCTTTCGCTTACTTACTTTCCAACTGTTAAAAAAGCTCCTGATATCTTTTATCTTTTTTTGTGGAGGTGGCATTTTTTCTAAATTATATAAGAAGGTATAGACCAGGGGTGTCAAACTCATTTTGGTCCGGGGACCACATAAAACCTAATCTGATCTCAAGTGGGCCGGACCAGGAGATGCTCTACAAAAATATCCAAAAACGGTACAAAGTCCAACTTTTTGTGCACATAAACACATTTATTTAAAACTTCCTTTAAAACACTATCCTTTAATACTCAGTTTTCTGTTACAAACTTAAATGTAACGGTGAGTTTTTACGTATTTACAATATTACATTGAAAATGGTATTTCACAATATGTATATTAATATTTGTATGTTAGCTTTGTTTTAAGGCTCATTACAGAGAAAACCTGCTCACAAAGGTAAAGTAGATAGAAAAAAGCACTAAAACGCAGCACCTCAGCTTAAACATCTTCAGTGTGGTAAGGTCCATGGTTATGTTATTATCACATTAACCATCTTCAGTGTGGTAAGGTCCATGGTTATGTTATTATCACATTAACCATCTTCAGTGTGGTACGGTCCATGGTTATGTTATTATCACATTAACCATCTTCAGTGTGGTAAGGTCCATGGTTATGTTATTATCACATTAACCATCTTCAGTGTAAGGTCCATGGTTATGTTATTATCACATTAACCATCTTCAGTGTGGTAAGGTCCATGGTTATGTTATTATCACATTAACCATCTTCAGTGTGTAAGGTCCATGGTTATGTTATTATCACATTAACCATCTTCAGTGTAGTAAGGTCCAAGGTTATGTTATTATCACATTAACCATCTTCAGTGTAGTAAGGTCCATGGTTATGTTATTATCACATTAACCATCTTCAGTGTGGTACGGTCCATGGTTATGTTATTGTCACATTAACCATCTTCAGTGTAGTAAGGTCCATGGTTATGTTATTATCACAGAGAAAACATCAAACTGACCATGATTCACTTGAAATGAATAAAATAACTTCCATAACGTGATCCAATCTTAACGACTGCAGCAGTGTCTCTGTGTAAAATACAGTCAAATGTCCAAAAATCATCACCTCCATTTGCAGCTTTGTCACTACACCTGTTTTTACCATCGGTACCAGTCCACACTGTCCAACACACCAGCAACAACAGCAGAACCAGCAGCAGCACCAGCAGCAGCGCTCAAAACTCCTCTGATAGTTTCAGTAACACCACAAATGAATATGTGACATCAGTAACATCAGTCTCTTATCAATGGCAACATGTTGGTAAAAGCGAGTGGTTTCTCAGACCATGTCTGCAGCCTGTAAGAGTTTTAACAAACTCTCTCTCACTGTGCGGCTGCGATGCTAATGCTAATGTTGTTAGCACAGGTAGCTTCCCTTTACAGCAGCAGAACTAACCTCTCGCTCTGGGCACAAACAGACTGCTGTGTCTTCAGGGCCAGACAGGTTTATCTTCTGTTTTCTCAATTCTCCGCTCAAAGTGCCGTTTTTTTTGCCGAGTCTTGTAGTTTAAGATGTTATTCCTTCAGCACCGCTCTGGTGGAGCCACTACAGACGCACTGGACTCACCCCTGAGCGCGGCGCTGCGGCGTCGCGGCGCCTCACGTCGCGGAGCGGCTTTTTAAAATGTATTTTTATTATATTTTTACATAAATGAGCCACGGGCCGTGTCAAATCTCTTGGCGGCCGGTTCCGGCCCGCGGGCCGTATGAATGACACCCCTGGTATAGAAAATCAAAAACAGACATTCATATACATGAACTGCAGAATCATTTATATAACTTGGCCAATGTCAAAAGTTACATAGTATTTCTCAATACAATGAGTTAACAAGAGTTTGGCAATAAGTAACAGTGTGGATTTTTCTATATTTTCTTTTTTTTATTCCACTCTCAACCCAAAAAGGCAAGTAATGACTCACAGGGCTCTCAAGTATGCAAAATAAAAACTTAAATGACCTGTTGTGGTGTGTTTTGCGCACAACCACCATGCATCGTTAACGCAATGGAAAATTTAGGTATCCGAGCTTTAATTTCGGGAGCGCTGGTTGCGCTTTGGGAAGAGTCAGGGGAGAGACATGTCAGAGACACAGGGGAGAAACGGGGGAGATACGAGGGAGACCCGCACTTGCAACATGGTTCTGTCTGCATATGGTCCGAGCTCGGTACCATGTTAGAGCTGTGCTTGTCACTCCCGTATTCGCCCCTGAAACCGGATTTGTCCGGAAGTTCAGTTTGATCCAATGAGCACAGGCAGCAGTAGATTACGTCATGGAATCTGGACGGAAGCGGAAGTAAATATAAAAAACTACCTATTCATGCCTAAACTTAACCAGCCATTCCCATAAAATAACCCCAACCCACCCTTAACCCTAAACTTAACCATCTTAATCAGACGCCTAAACTTAACCAGTCACCACTTAAGGACATATTAAACTTTTTGACATGCGCAAACTGAACTTCCGGACGAATCCGGTTTCCGGGACAAATCCGGGAGTGACAGGCACGACGTATGCACAAACGGAAGACATGTGTCCCGGACCGTCCGGGTCACGGGACATCATGTCATTTTGGTGGGGACTTTTTAGTCCTCACCAAATATTGGTGGGGACATGTCCCCATGGTCCCCACGCAAACCTACGCCCTTGGAAGAGTCCCTTTCCCCCTCCCCGGTCTTACTGGTTTTCTTGGTCTTACTGGAGTGAACGAAGGACTTGATTGACAGGTTGCAGCTCTGCATGTCGAAGGGGAACTTGTAGACGTGCATCCTGCAGGAGCTGACGATCACCTGGTCCTGGTTCATCATCACATGACCAGTACTCTTGAGGACCAGGAAGGGACTGGGCGGAGTCTTGTCTTTCTCCACCCTGAATCACACTCAGGTCAGACCACAGAAAGAAACCAGAAAGAGATCAGAGCGAGAGACTAGAGAGAGATCAGAGAGAGGGACCATAGAGAGGGACTAGAGAGAAACCAGAGAGAGAGTGTAATGGGGCATTCAGAGCTGATCATGCGTTGCAGCAACTTTCAATCCAAAGCAAAGGAAGTTTTCTCACCCATCCTCTGTACTTCCATCCATCCATCTACTTTTTTCCCCTTAATCCATTTCTGGGTCAGGGGGGATGGCAGTCAGAGCTGCACCCAGTACACAGAGCACCAGCCCCTCACTGATCCTCCTGCAGGTGGTGAGTTCACAGGGGCCTTGATCTTCCAGCGGGGGCTTCAGGCAAAGTGGGGTTTAGTGTCTTGCCCAAGGAAACAGCAACAGCAACCATCAGTGGGAGTCATGAAGTAGGTCTTGCGGTGGGCTCGAACCCACAACCTTCAGGCCCAAGGCCAATGCTCTACTAACTGAGCCACTGTACTTCTTAGCAGGTTTTCCAGACGTTTCGTTCTTAATCCAAAGAACTTTTTAAAGGGAATGAAAGCTCAGACCACGCTTTGGAGATTTATAACCTGTGGGTGTGGTTAGACACACATCTATCTAATTAACACATCTAAGGTCCGTTAAGATGTGGTAGGGAGCAAAAAGCCATTGCCTCTTACCATGGGACAGTGCCAAGCCATTGGTTTTCAATATGTACATAGCTATACCCGATTTTTTTTCTAATGAGCTCATAAAAGAGACATAGCGAGCTCTCCTCCAATCACAGAACGAGGAGCGAACACGACGCGTCCTCTAGCTTCTACAGGGCTGGTAAATAAATTAGCATGTTAGCAGAATTGGCTATAATTCCTCTGGCTGTAACTGCAGACACAGCAAAACAGCCCAAATGACACAACAGTGAGGAAGAAAAGAGGGAACTAAAGCAAAAAAATGATCAAAGAAGAAATCAAGCCCGGGTAAACATAGCTAGCTTACATCATATCCTCTGGAGAGACTTACAGTCTATGGGAGAGACCTCGGGGACTGCCTCGGACTATCTTTGCTCGAACTACATTTGGATGCGACACTAGCGGTAATCTTACAGTTATATATTTTGTTAGCAGTGCATTGCTTTTGTACCATTTCATCTCATCTCTATTTGCATATGTATCAGATCGCAAATAAAACTAGATGGCTCCGTGGGATGAGAGAGTTATGGGGCGGGGCTAAACATTCAAACCTTGCAGAAACAGGTATAGCTCCTTTAAGATTAAGTTAAAGAAACTTGAAGTGGAACCATTTTCATAACACATTAACTCTGTGGACCCATTTATAAAATTCACTTAGGATGAGTGCTAAGGTAAGTGAACTCGCCTTTCTAGATTGTAAGGTCATAATATGGTGTTACGGCCGGCTCAGGGCCACAACAAATAGGGAGTCGAAACGGGGGTAAAAAGTGCAAAAAGTATATTTAATAATAACAAAAGGCGAGTATGACATTAACAAAAAACAAGGTATGAGGTGTGAGCATGTTGTAATCAGTAGTGTAGTGCAGGTGTGTGAGTGCAATGAAAGCCGGTTTGTAGTGTGCAGTGGATGTGGTGCATAAAACAAAAGACAAACTCAAATGTGCAACAAAGGAATGAGCACCAGGGCAGGACCAAACAAGACAGCAGTGCCGGAGAGAGTGAGCAGTGTCACTCCCGTATTCGTCCCGGAAACCGGATTCGTCCGGAAGTTCAGTTTGATCCAATGAGCACAGGCAGCAGTAGATTACGTCACGGAATCTGGACGGAAGCGGAAGTAAATATAAAAAACTACCTATTCATGCCTAAACTTAACCAGCCATTCCCATAAAATAACCCCAACCCAGCCTCAACCCTAAACTTAACCATCTTAATCAGACGCCTAAACTTAACCAGTCACCACTTAAGGACATATTAAACTTTTTGACATGCGCAAACTGAACTTCCGGACGAATCCGGTTTCCGGGACGAATCCGGGAGTGACAAGCAGCTCTCAGCTCCCAGCTGAAGAAGGAGGCGTGGCATGGTGCAGGGGTGTACCTGCACAGAGGAGGAGGCGGCAGAGAAGGCAGGCCAACACAGACAGCACCCTCTCCTGGACACTAAGGGCCTGGCCCGAAACAATGGGAGAAAGGACAATTACAGACAGAGGTCTTCAGAAAGTCCACTCACACTGACAAGTACTTGGCCTTTTATTCAAATCTGTTGTACATGGCTACAACACAAACTCGGGGGCCTTAGAAAGCTCCAAGCCCACCGGGTCCCCACAAGTTTCGGAGGGAAAGGACAGAGAAACCAAACATGTTCAGAGAGCACTTTCCAACAGGTCTTTTACTAAAGCCCAAAGGACAAAAAAGGCCAGAGAAACAGTCCAACAAACAGAAGAAAGTAGGAGGAGAGGAGTGTCCTTACCTAATGCGGCTGGTAGAAGAATCTTCAGGCAACACAAAATCCCTGTGTATTTCAAACCTTTCAACACGTTAAGGCAGAAATTGGTGCATCCCAAAGACAAAACACCCAGACACAAACAGAGCAATGTGGTGTATTCAATTAAATGTAGTGAAGAGGAGTGCACTGACCACTATGTTGGCCAAACCAAACAAACTCTACAGAAACGACTTTATCAAAATTGTAGAGAAAACTCTAGTGGGCCACAAACCCCAGTTACCTAATATAACTAAGGTTCTATGAATATGTTGCGAAGCCTAATGGGCTTCGCTATTGCATATCTCTCGGAAGCACCGCTTCCTGCCCTGAGAAGATCAAACGATCCACCCTCCAATCACCTTGACGTCCTGGCGTAGGTCAGTCCCCTATAAATAGGGCCATGCACCACAGCTCTTCTCCTTTCGAACTCAGCCAAATAAGAGAGGGCAGGCCTGCTGGGCTCGAAGCTAAAGGGATTTGCCACATATTCATATAATCTTAGTTACATTAGGTAACTGGGGTTTCTATTTCATATGTTGCTTCAGCCCTTTAGGCTTTGCTATTGCATAACATAGCAAAGCCCAGACCAATGTACTCCCAGCAGGCATGAACTCCGGTGATTGGAGCAAACTCGTGACCCACTGCCTCATACCGCAACCAAGCGGTAGAGACGGAGGTCCTACGAGCCATAGAGAAAGGGATGCAGGGCCACCTCTCTCAAGAGTGCCCGCGCACTCCCCAAATCTGCAAAGCAGGAAAGATAATTTAGAACCAACCTGGGCAGGCAGCCTCTCCCAAGAGCGCCTGTTCCCCAGGAAATGGATTACTTTTTGGTTTTTGGGTTTTGGGGGGGTTTGGTGCACAAGTGACTTTGGACTGCTTTGCTGTAACATTTGGACTTTAAGGACATGAACTCAGTAAGTTTCTGAAGTGAAAGATTATGGACTCATTATGTCTCTTGATTTTGGGTTTTGTTATGGTAATTATTGTGCAATAATTAATGGGCTGGTGTGTGAGAGCCATAATGTGTGGGGTTGCTATGGTAACGTCAGGGGAGGTGCGTGAGTCACTTGATCTCTGGGGATATGCCCGGTAACTTTAAATATGGCAGACGCCGGTGTTCAGGTGAGAAGTCGTAGGGATCTGGGTAGCCGTATTTCTTTGTTGACCGTTTGAAAGTAAAGCAGAAGGGTCTAGGCCGCCTCTCCCAAGAGCACCAAACCCCCAGTCAACCCATCCTCACTGCAGAGGTGTCCAGGCCGCATCTCCCAAGAGCGCCCTCCTCCTGCAGACCGGTCCCCACCGAGGTCTGTCAAAGGAGAAACTAGGGCCGTCCTGCACTCAAAACTGAATGAACCACAGAGTCCGAGGCAACATCCGGTAGGTAAAACTGCACAAAGGTCAAGGAGGAGGACCAAGACGCCGCTCTGCAGATCTCCTCCACCGAAGTGCCACGGAACAATGCCATCGAAGCGACAACCCCGTGAGTGGAGTGAGCCCTCAACTGGGCCGGAGGCGGCAAGCCCTAAGCTTCATACGCCAAACAGATAGCGAGGCAAAGCCAGCGCTGTGTGGAGACAAAGCAGCAACCTGACTCATGTTGCCAAACCCCACAATCAGAATCAGAATCAGATCAGAATCATTTTTATTGCCACGTAAGTAACAGGAGGTCACAGACTTGGAAATTGCTTTGGCTCAGTGCAACAGTCAAAAAGAGATAATAAAAATAAGAATAGAAAACACTTCTAAAGAATAAATTTAAATTTAAAATAGAGTTACAGTTACTATTTACAATATACAAGTGCACATGGTGCACACAATGTAAGGTGACAGCAGTACAGTGAAGTAAAGTGACGTATGATGGGCAGTAAAGTGACTTTATAAAGGGCGGGGGGACAGGTTACGAAGTGTTCAAGAGTCCAACAGCAGAGGGGAAGAAACTGTTCTTGTGGCGGGAAGTTCTAGTCCTGATGGACCGCAGCCTCCTGCCTGAGGGGAGTGGTTGGAATAGTCCATGTGCAGGGTGAGAGGGGTCGGCTGTGATACGACCAGCCCGGCCTCGAGCTCGGGCGACGTACAGGTCCTGCAGCGATGGAAGGCTGCGGCCGATCACTTCCTCTGCAGAGCACACAATGCGCTGTAGTCTCTGTTTGTCCCTGACTGTGGCTCCAGCGAACCACACGGTGATGGAGGAGGTGAGGATGGACTCGATGATGGCCGTGTAGAACTGCACCAACATCTGTGCAGGCAGCTTGGCTTTCCTGAGCTGCCGCAGGAAGTACATCCTCTGCTGGGCCTTCTTGATGAGGGAGCTGATGGTCGGCTCCCACTTGAGGTCCTGGGTGATGGTGGTGCCCAGGAAACGGAAGGACTCCACAGAGGTGATGGGGGAGTCCATCACGGAGGGTGAGGGCGGGGGGACTTCTTCCTGAAGTCCACAATCATCTCCACTGTCTTCTGGGCGTTCAGCTCCAGGTTGTTACCACTGCACCAGGACACCAGCCGGTCCACCTCCCTCCTGTAGGCGGACTCATCGTTGTTGGAGATGAGTCCAATGAGGGTGGTGTCGTCAGCGAACTTGATCAGCTTCACGGAGTCGTGGCTGGAGGTGCAGTGGTTGGTGTACAGGGAGAAGAGCAGGGGAGAAAGAACACAGCCCTGTGGGGCTCCTGTATTTATAATCCGAGAGTCCGAGACATTCTTCCCCAGACGCACTCGCTGCTTCCTGTCCGTCAGGAAGTCAGTGATCCACCTGCAGGTGGAATCGGGCACGTTGAGCTGGGAGAGCTTGTCCTGGAGCAGGGATGGCAGGATTGTGTTGAAGGCAGAGCTGAAGTCCACGAACAGGACCCTGGCGTAGGTCCCCGGGGAGTCCAGGTGCTGTAGGATGTGGTGGAGGGCCAGGTTAATGGCGTCGTCTACAGATCTGTTGGCTCTGTAGGCGACCTGCAGGGGGTCCAGGAGGGGGGAGGTGAGGGACTTGAGATGGGAGAGAACCAGGCGTTCAAATGACTTCATGACGACAGACGTAAGTGCTACAGGTCTGTAGTCATTGAGTCCTGTGATCCTGGACTTCTTCGGGACGGGGACAATGATGAAGGATTTGAAGCAGGCCGGGACATGGCAGGACTGCAGAGAGGAGTTGAAAATGTCCGTGAACACAGGAGTAAGCTCACTGGCGCAGTGTCTCAGAGTGGCCGGAGACACGTGGTCCGGGCCAGGAGCTTTGCGGGGGTGCAGCCTCAGGAAGAGTTGTTTAATGTCTTTAGAGGCTATTGTTAGGCTGGGGGCAGGGCAGATGGGTGGGTCGTTAGAGTAGTGGGGGGTGGGGGAGGGAGAGGTGTCAGGGGCAGCATCAAAGCGACTGAAAAATAAGTTCAGTTCATCAGCTAGCTTGTGGTCGTCAGCACAGGGGGGGGCTTTGGGTTTGTAGTTGGTGATCTCCCGTTGGCCCCTCCAGACAGAAGCAGTATTGTTGTTACCAAACTGCTCCTGTAGTCGTTCTCTGTGCCGGGACTTTGCTGCTTTCAGTTCTTTCCTGAACTTATATTTAGCTGCTTTGTAGCCGCTGCTGTCCCCCTCCCTGAAAGCAGACTCCTTTGCTTTCCTGAGCTGCCGGAGTTTAGCAGTGAACCAGGGTTTGTCGTTGTTATAGATGACCCTGGTCCTTGTTGGAATGATGCTATCCTCACAGAAGTGAATGTATGACGTCACAGTGTCCGTATATTCATCCAAACTATCTGTGGCAGCTCTGAAAAGGTCCCAGTCTGTAGATTCCATGCATGCGCGCAGCTCTTCCACAGCTTCATCAGACCACACTTTGGAGCTCCTCACTGCAGGTTTTGAGAGCTTTAGTCTCTGTCTGTAAGCAGGAACCAGATGTATCATGGAGTGATCTGAGAAGCCGAGGGCTGACTTGGGAACAGCGCGAAAAGCTCCGCGCACGGTGGTGTAACAGTGATCCAGAGTGTTCTCCTCTCTGGTCGGGCATTTGATAAACTGTCTGTATTTGGGTAATTCCTGGCTCAAGTTTCCCTTGTTAAAATCCCCCAGGATAATAATCAGAGAGTCCGGGTATAAACGTTCCATACACAGTACTTGCTCTGCGAGTGCGCGCTGAGCCTCGCGCGCGTCCGCGCATGGCGGTATGTAAACAGAGGCAAGAATGAATGAAACAATTTCACGCGGGGAGTAATATGGTTTACAATGAATGAAAAGATATTCCAGAGCAGGAGAGCAGTGCTTGGAGATCACTGTCACATCGTTACACCAGTTTGTATTGACGTAGAAACACAGCCCACCGCCTCTGCTCTTCCCTGAGAGCGCACAATGGCGATCCGCGCGGAACAGCCCAAAGCCCTGCAGCTCCAGAGCGCAGTCCGGGATCCGCTCATTTAGCCAGGTCTCAGTGAAGCAGAGGACACAGGATGTGGCGAAGTCCTTGTTTCTTCTCATGAGCAGGCTGAGTTCGTCCATCTTATTGCCCAGTGAGCGTACGTTGGAGAGAAAAATGCCGGGGAGAGCCGTGCGCGCTCCTCTCCTCCTCAGACGCACGAGCAGGCCTCCGCGCTTTCCCCTTTTACGGGCCCACACTTTTTTGGCTAGAACATGAACTAAATCAGCCGCAGATGCCAAGAAAACAGGCAGTTGGTTCATGGGAAGGGTGGGTCGGATGTTCATAAGTTCCTCACGGGTGTAGGAACAGCCAGATGCACAGTTAAAAAGTAAAAACAAAAGAAAAAGAGAGCCGCAAAGAGCCATGTCGACCGTACGAGGCGCCATCTTAGGGATATTCCCTAAGAACAACTGATCCGACCGTCTGAGGTCAGACGTGCGGTCAAAATATTATCTCACAGCCCTGACCGGGCAGAGACTAAACGGAAAAACGGTCTCACCCTGATCACCCTAGATCTGAAGATGACGTGACGACCTTTGGGAGACCAAGGCTCAACAGTTTCCCCCTTTCAGCCTCCAAACCATGAGCCTGTGTCCCAGGACAGGGCGTGAGTAAAGGGCTCCCCCTGCCTGTCTCAGAGCATCGGGACGGTCCAGAAAGGGGCCAAGGCGGACTGAGCGCCATGCCCACCAGGTCCGGATACCACCTGGCACCCGGGCTGTCCGGCACCACCACCAGAATGGCCTGCACCCCCCCCCCCCCCCCCCGCTCTTTTTTGGGACTATGAAGTATGGAGAGTAAAACCTTGTCCCTGCCTTGAGCAGGTCTACCTCCACTACCGCGCCACTCAGCACTATCCACGGTGTTCCCAGGAGCCCTGCCTGTTCCCATACGATGACAAAATGGGTCAAGGGAAGCACGTCGAGATGGGAGTAGGGAGTAAGGGAGTACGCTCAACGAGGGTCTGGATGTCCGGTCTGAACAAGGAAGAGGAGGACAGCGGCAGATCCAGAAGGCGCCGCTTACCAGCGTCCCTGAGAGGTGAGAGGCCCAACCAGAGATGGCGGCAGGCGACCTGGGCCGCACACATGGATCTACCACCGTCCACCGCTAGGCTCTGGACCATGCGGAGGAAGGTGGCCATAGTATCCTCAGCCCCCTCGATCTCCGTCCATGAGAGCTCCTCCCGACCCAGAATGAGAGTGTTGAGGGATGCAGCGAGGAGAGTCATGTTGTTCGCCAGAGCAACGACCTGTGTTGCATTGGCATAACACCTGTCCAGCATGGAGATAGTCAGCCTGTCCCGCTCGGAGGGAGCTGCCAATTCTGACCACGGAGATGAAGCTGGTAGCAGAGACAGACGCACTCCATCCTCGATGGGAGGAACGCCTGACGGCCTACAGTTGTCCTTAGGCAAGACACTTTACCCCCATTGCCTAGAATGAGTCTGGTGTGTGTGTGAATGGTTGGTTGTGGTCGGAGGGGCCGATGGCACATACTGGTTGCCTCGCTTCTGTCAGTGTGCCCCAGGGAAACTGTGGCTACAGTAGTAGTTTATCACCACTGTGTATGGAGTGAAAGAATAATAGACATGTAAAGTTTCTTTGAGTGTACAAAAAAGCTCTATATTAAACCGATGCATTATTATTATTATTATTATTATCCCACTCGCGGCTGGCATAGTGCAGCAGGTGCTCCATTTTGGGAGCGACCACCTCACGTCTGCGCTGCGGGGGGGGAGGGAGTGAGGGACTGCAGATAGTCCACCGGAGGCGAGGCGGGCTGGACCGGCATCACCATACGCATCCTGACCACAGCTGATGCGGTCAGATGTGGGAAACAATCCAGCGGATTGCACTCGCGTTGCCCTGCGTCCTGGGAGTGGGAGGACAGGGCCTCCTCATCGCAGACCTTCACCGAATCCCTTTCATCGTAGTCGGACCTGGTCCAGATCCGGAGCCTAACATCTCCGAAGAACCAGGCGAAGCAGCAGTGTGGGCGGAGGGTGGCACACCATGAGCGACGCCACCATGGGCATCACTCCAGACAGCGTTGAGTAACCCGCGGCGTCTGTCACGCTCCTCCCTGGGGAGCGTGAGACAAGCAACACAAGTGGGGCTTTCCTCAGCGGCATGACGCCAGCCCAGGCAGAAGACACAGGACTTGTGGCGGTCAGCCTGGGAGAGCGCCGCTGGGCACGAGTCGCAGATCCGCAGCCTGACACCGGAGGGTGGCAATCCTTCAAGCGCTGCGATCTTGCTTGAAGACATCCTTGCAATTGAATCGAAGCTTCTCTTAGGCAAGCTGAGAGAGAAAGGAGAGGAGCTGTGGTGCATAGCCCTATTTATGACTGATCTACGCCAGGACGTCAAGGTGATTGGAGCAGTGGATCGTTTGATCTTCTCAGGGCGGGAAGCGGTGCTTCCGAGAGATATGCAAAAGCGAAGCCTAAAGGGCTGAAGCAACATATGAAATAGGATCAGCTGTTCATCTCCACCTCAAGGTCACCAACCACACCGTGAACGACAGAGGTTAAAATTCTGGCTCGAGACAAAAATTATTTTGAGAGAGGAGTGAAAGAAGCCTTTTTTGTGAGGAAACACAAACCTTCTCTTAACAGAGGAGGTGGGTTAAGATTTGTTTTGGCATCTATGCTTACGTCCTAAAAATAACGCCCTAACTATGGATAAGGTCAGTGACATGCTAATGAGCTGGGATCGATATGTGTGTCTAACCACACCCATAGGTTATAAATCTCCAACTCGCGGCTGAGTTTTCATTCCCTTGAAAAAGTTCTTTTGATGAAGGACAAAACGTCAAGAAAACCTGCTAAGAAGTACAGATGATGGGTGAGAAAGCTTCCTTTGCTTTGACTAATTCCTGTACAAATGAGAGTTTACACAAACTTTCGATGCAAAGTCAATGGGGACGTCTGTTCAGCTGTGTACAACTTAACTCTGCCGTGTGCAAAAGCAGGGCAGTAATCCATTCTGCGTCTGAAATGTATTGAATGTGCGTCTAGTGCGCATGGATGTTGTGTTCAAGCGTCTGAACGCTCCATTAAAGAGCGACGACAGCCACTTAATGTACAGCATGACTTTGGCACTACTTTGTTGTGCAGAGGGTTGAGATGTGATCTGCGTGGAAAGCATCTCCTGTTGGTGTCATTGATGGCTAACTATGTGTGAAAAAGGATAGTCTCTGCAGAGGTGTCGAGAGAGACCAGAGAGAGAGACCAGAGAGAGAGACACTGCTGGTTTCCCATGGTTCTCACATTTCCAGGATGCGCAGGTCTGGTTTCCATAGCAGCTCAGATGGTACCGTGATCCTGTCCTTGTTACAGAAGGACGACAGATTCCATTTCAGGTGCTCGTTCTCCCAGGACTGAAACACAAGAGACTGAATCAGGTCCGTACCAGGACTGAACCAGGTCTAAACCTGGACTGAACCAAGCCTGGACCAGGACTGAACCAGGACTGAACAATGTCTGAACCATGTCTGAACCATGTCTGAACCATGTCTGAACCAGGACTGAACCAGGACTGAACCAGGACTGAACTAGGCCCAAACCAAGACCAAACCAGGATCAGTGGCTCTCGTCTGTGAGAGTGAACTCACCAATTCAATGGACGTGTCGGAGATGAACGTCTGCTCAATCTCGCGCTGAAAACAAAGTGAGAAAGCACAGAGAGGGTCAGGAGCAGCGGCTCCTTCTGGTGGGGGCGTAAAGACACCAGCAGACAGAAACCATGAAGCAACACAGCGACAGAGTCTGAATATTCAACATCGTGCAATGAGTTTGAGAACAGAGCTTGTTGGGAGAAGGGCAGGGGGATATGCAGCTAAACAGAGACCAGAGAGAGACCAAAGAGAGACCAAAGAAAGACCAGCGAGAGACCACCGAGAGACCAGCGAGAGACCAGAGTGAGACCAGAGAGAGACCAGAGAGAGACCAGAGAGACCAGACCACAGAAAAAGACCAAAGAAACCAGAAAAACCAAATAAAGATCAGAGAGACCCCATAGAAGAGATAGAAACCAGTTTCTAATTCTTTGAGGAAACACTGTTAAAACATGGAGAGCGTCTCACTGACCACCCCCAGGATGGCTCTGGGTCTGAAGTGCAGATCCACCTTCAGCGCAGACGAAGTGTTCTTCACCGGAGGACTCAGCGTCAACAGATCCTTCTTGTCATTACTGGTGAGGCCCAGGTGCTCAAGAAGCTCCTGGTATGTACAGTTCTCGTGGCACAGAACTGCCCCTAAACCATTAAGGTATACAGTAAGATTAGAGACCAGAGAGAGACCAGAATGAGACCAGAGAGAGACCAGAGTCTATAGTTACCGGACAGAAGCAGGAGCTGGAGTATGAGCAGCATCCTCAGAGTGAAGCAGAGTCTGAATTAGATAAACAAGTGAAAGATTTAAACAGGAAACAGTGAAACCCACCAGAGAGAGGCAATAAAAGAGGAGAGAAACCACAAATGGAATGTTTCATATTACAGCCATTTCCACAAAGTGCTTGAGCTTTTACCGTAATGTCTGAACTTCCAACTGTAGAAGTAAATTTACTGTTTCTCTGCTCACTGAGGCTAAGGGTCAGAATGTTTAATACCACACACAGGTGTCAGTCTCTCTCTGGCCCCTCTCTCCGGTCTCACTGTTCTCCATGGTCCCTCTCTGCAACCCCAATATAAACAATTCTAACTACCTTAAAAAGAAAAGTATGAATATATTTAACAACCCGTTTCATTACTTAGAGTGTGGTCTCTGTGGACTTACTCAGGTCTTGTTTTCTGGTTTCCCTCCGGTCTCTCTTGTCTCTGTATTGATAGTACTTGAAAAGAAACCAGTTCCTTTGTGACAATTCAGCTCTTTTTTCAATGTCACAGAAACCTAAGTCCTCCAAGCGTGCAGCAACCCTCCTCCTCCACAGCACCACCTCGTCAGCAGCTCTAGCCCTGTCAGCTCCCACAGGGTCTAAGCCTCAGATCACAGAGAGCTCTGCCGGGGTCTAAGCCGCACTGGTTTCAGAGGTTAGCACTTGAGAAGGTCCTGAGTTTGATTCTACGCCTTTCTGTGTGGAGTTCGCATTCTCTCCCTTTGTGTGGGTTTCCTCCAAGTGCTCCAGTATCCCCTAACACTAAAACATGTTCAATAAGTGAGGGTTAAATGAGTGAGTGAGACTGATGGAGACAAGAACCTTTATTTATCCCACAGTGGAGAAATGTCAGTGTTGCAGCGCACAGACAGGACAGTAGCAGGAGACACAGGAGCAAACAGATGCAGCAGTTACTGTTTCTTAGCTGGAAATACATCAATGTCAATGGATCCATCTATATACTGTTATTTACATTTAGCTACAATACTATATCCTATAATAATACTTTAAAGCAGGGGTCATCAACTTTATTTGTCAGAGGGCCAGAGTTTTACCAGACAGTCTCCTCAGGGCTGGACCCTCCAAAGAAAAAAAAGGAAATCAGATTCAGATTTCAGGGGGCCAGAAGACTCCTTTATTATTATTAAAAATGCACAAAAATGTTGCAAAACAGGAAAATGACAGAAAATAGGTAAGATAACAATAAAAAGATTCGGCCCGCAATTCGCCAGTTGATGATCGATTCTATAAATCAAGGATAGGTTATGCTATAGCTTTGTACAATGTTTTTTAGCGCGTGCTGCTAACCATTTGAACCATCTCTTATGGTTTCTGTGGACCAGTGTCCTTGAGGTATGGGGCTGGTATAAAATTGAAAAAATCTTTAAAACTGCGGAATATTTCTACTTCAGCCTCTCTGGTCTCTCTCTGGTCTCTCTCTGGTCTCTCTCTGGTCTCTCTCTGGTCTCTCTCTGGTCTCTCTCTGGTCTCTCTCTGGTCTCTCTCTGGTCTCTCTCTGGTCTCTCTCTGGTCTCTCTCTGGTCTCTCTCTGGTCTCTCTCTGGTCTCTCTCTGGTCTCTCTCTGGTCTCTCTCTGGTCTCTCTCTGGTCTCTCTCTGGTCTCTGTCTGGTCTCTCTCTGGTCTCTCTCTGGTCTCTCTCTGGTCTCTCTCTGGTCTCTCTCTGGTCTCTCTCTGGTCTCTCTCTGGTCTCTCTCTGGTCTCTCTCTGGTCTCTGTCTGGTCTCTGTCTGGTCTCTGTCTGGTCTCTGTCTGGTCTCTGTCTGGTCTCTCTCTGGGCTCTCTCTGGGCTCTCTCTGGGCTCTCTCTGGGCTCTCTCTGGGCTCTCTCTGGGCTCTCTCTGGTCTCTCTCTGGTCTCTCTCTGGTCTCTCTCTGGTCTCTCTCTGGTCTCTCTCTGGTCTCTCTCTGGTCTCTCTCTGGTGTCTCTCTGGTGTCTCTCTGGTCTCTCTCTCTGGGCTCTCTCTGGTCTCTCTCTGGTCTCTCTCTGGTCTCTCCCTGGTCTCTTTCTGGTCTCTCTCACTGGTCTCTCTCACTGGTCTCTCTCACTGGTCTCTCTCACTGGTCTCTCTCACTGGTCTCATCAGTCCACAGATAGAAGATGGAGCAGAGGAAGCAGATTGCGGCTGTCATGTAGAAGATGAAGAACACCCTGTGAATTCTACGAGCTGTAGACGACCAGGAACAAGGATCCTCTTGGATCTGCAACAGAGACCAGAGAGAGAGACCAGAGAGGGACAAGAAAGAGGCCAGAGAGACCATTATAATTTTAAATGTTGCAATTTGTCAGAAACATTATGATTTTTTTCAGACATACCTCGTTGTTTGCGTGATTCTGCAAGAGTTGAGAGAGAAGAGCAAGATCTGAATCCTGTGTCAAGAGGAACTACATCAGAGACCAGAGAGAGACCCGAGAGAGACCAGAGAGAGACCAGAGAGAGACCCGAGAGAGACCAGAGCGAGACCAGAGCGAGACCAGAGCGAGACCAGAGCGAGACCAGAGCGAGACCAGAGCGAGACCAGAGAGAGACCAGAGAGAGACCAGAGAGAGACCAGAGAGAGACCAGAGCGAGACCAGAGAGAGACCAGAGAGAGACCAGAGCGAGACCAGAGAGAGACCCGAGAGATACCAGAGAGAGACCAGAGAGAGACCAGAGAGAGACCAGAGAGAGACCAGAGCGAGACCAGAGCGAGACCAGAGAGACCAGGGAGACCAGAGAGAAAGACCAGAGAGTTTCACCTTTTCTTCAGCAAAGTCCGTAGCTCCTCGCATCTGGCTGATCAGAACTGAAAGAAACAGTTCTTCGTTAAGCAACAGTTTATTCTGAGCCCAGTGAGTCACTATTTGACTCTCCAAGGTCAGAGCTGATTGGCGGAGAGGGATTTCCTCTATTTTTCACTACCAGATACCAGAGAGAGAGTGAACAAAGTGGGACCAAAGACACATCAGAGAGGCCAGAGAGAGAGAACAGAGAGAGACCAGAGAGAGAGGCCAGAGAGAGACCAGAGAGAGACTAGAGAGAGACCAGAGAGAGACCAGAGAGAGACTAGAGAGAGACCAGAGAGAGACCAGAGAGAGAGACCAGAGAGAGACTAGAGAGAGACCAGAGAGAGACTAGAGAGAGACCAGAGAGAGACCAGAGAGAGACTAGAGAGAGACCAGAGAGAGACCAGAGAGAGAGACCAGAGAGAGACCAGAGAGAGACTAGAGAGAGACCAGAGAGAGACCAGAGAGAGACTAGAGAGAGACCAGAGAGAGACCAGAGAGAGAGACCAGAGAGAGACTAGAGTGAGACCAGAGAGAGACTAGAGAGAGACCAGAGAGAGACCAGAGAGAGACCAGAGAGAGACCAGAGAGAGACCAGAGAGAGACCAGAGAGAGACTAGAGAGAGACCAGAGAGAGACCAGAGAGAGACCAGAGAGAGAGACCAGAGAGAGACTAGAGAGAGACCAGAGTGAGGCCAGAGAGAGAGAGATAGAGAGATAGAGCGCCTTATAGACTTTTTCAGACATATTTTTCACAAGGTAAATTTACGGCTCGTTACGCCGTCATTCTGCTGAATGTCTCTGTGTGACGTGTGTCGGAATCTGAATTATTTTCACTGCCATGTAAGTAACAGGAAGTCACAGACAAATGGCTTTGGCTCTCGGTGCAAGAGAAGAGAGGTAGAGAATAGTATGTACTATGTGTGACTTGTGTGTACCATATGTAAAGTGTGTGTACTATGTGTGACTTGTGTGTACCATGTGTGACGTATGTGTGACATGTGTGTACCATGTGTGACGTGTGTGTACCATATGTGACGTGTGTGTACCATATGTGATGTGTGTGTATCATGTGTGATGTGTGTACCATATGTGACGTCTGTGTACCATGTGTGTACCATTTGTAACCTGTGCTTTTAATTGTTTGTCTGTAGTTTCTGGTAAGATCCCTGTGGTGTGTACCATGGAGTTGAGTGATGGTCCTCTTCAGGTCCTGCTCCCTTTTCTGGTCTTTTCTGATTAGAAACAGGACCAGGATGCTCTCCAGGAGACTCAGCAGCATCAGAGAGAACACTCCGATACAGAACACAGCTGTAAACAAGTGACCAGGATTCAACCCATGGTATACAAGACATGTGACTCTCTGGTCCCTCTCTCTCTCTGGTCCCGCTCTCTCTCTGGTCTCTCTCTCTCTCTGGTCCCGCTCTCTCTCTGGTCCCGCTCTCTCTCTGGTCCTGCTCTCTCTCTGGTCTCGCTCTCTCTCTGGTCTCGCTCTCTCTCTGGTCCTGCTCTCTCTCTGGTCTCGCTCTCTCTCTGGTCCCGCTCTCTCTCTGGTCCTGCTCTCTCTCTGGTCTCGCTCTCTCTCTGGTCTCGCTCTCTCTCTGGTCTCGCTCTCTCTCTGGTCTCGCTCTCTCTCTGGTCTCGCTCTCTCTCTGGTCTCGCTCTCTCTCTGGTCTCGCCCTCTCTGGTCTTTGTATCTCTGGTCTCTCTCTGGTCTCTCTCTGGTCCTCACCGATGAGGGGGATGCGATTGGAGGAGGAGGGCAGGATGTCGTTGAGCAGCAGCTGCATCACAGTCACTGCCAGGAGGATGGTGATCTTAAATCCCAGCTTCTCTCCCCCAGTGTCCGACATCAGGAACGAGGCCAAGTCCAGGATCAGGAAGAAGACCACAGGGAGCAGGAAGTTCACGATGTAGAGGACCGAGCGACGCTTCATGGTGATCTGGGACCAGAGAGGAACCAGAGAGAGGGACCAGAGAGAGAGACCAGAGAGAGAGACCAGAGAGAGAGACCAGAGAGAGAGAGAGAGAGAGACCAGACAGAAGTCAAAGACAAAAGAAGAAATTGGGGATTAGATGTTCATGGAATGTGTGCAGTACAAACACAAATATTGTTTGCAGCTCTTCTGTTTGAGGAGATTCGAGTCCAGTCTCTCTCTGGTCTCTCACAGTGTAGGTGATGGTCTCCTGGGGGTAGTTGAAGAGGGCCCCTGTGGACTTGGAGACGGTGATGTTGAGTAAGACCCACTCGTACTGAGTCCTCATCACCTGCTGAGACCACCGTGTCATCAGAGACCCGCTGTGAGACCTCAGCTGGATCTCTCTGTCTGAAAACACACCAGAGAAGGGTTAAGTCTCTCTCACTCTTGGTCTCCCTCAGTCTTGGTCTCCCTCAGTCTTGGTCTCTCTCACTCTGGTCTCTCTCACTCTGGTCTCTCTCACTCTGGTCTCTCTCACTCTGGTGTGATCTCTCTTTCAGGTCTCTCTATGAGGTCCTTGGCCTTTCTCTGGGCCCAAAGAGAGACCACAGAGAGACCATATAAAGATCATGAGGCAGAATCCAGAGCTAGAGAGAGACTGGAGAGACTAAAGAGAGACCAGAGTGAGAGAGACCATCAGCAGCGCGTCCTGGTCCTCACCGCTGAGCAGGATAGACCTGAAGGACAGGTTGCAGCTCTGAGTGTCGAAGGGGAACTTGTAGACGTGCATCCTGCAGGTGCTGTAGACCACTTGGTCCGTCTTATAGACCACGAGGCCCTGGCTGTGGACCTGCAGGTACGGACTCGGACTGGACTTGTCCTTCTCCGTCCTGCAGGAGAGACTGCTGTCAGGAGTCTGCATGCTGCGACTATGTGTTGTTTGGACCTGTGTTGAAATGATGAGTCGGCCAGGAACAACAGGGAAAGAGATCAGAGAGAGACCAGAGAGACTAGAGAGAGAGTCCAGAGAGAGACTAGAGACAAGAGAGAGAGACCAGAGAGACTAGAGAGAGAGTCCAGAGAGAGACTAGAGACTAGAGAGAGAGACCAGAGAGACTAGAGAGAGACCAGAAAGAGACCAGAGAGACCAGAGAAACTAGAGAGAGAGAGACCAGAGAGACTTGAGAGAGAGACCAGAGAGCGATCAAAGAGAGAATAGTAAGAGACTAGAAAGAGACCAGAGATAGACTAGGGAGAGGAGGCACAATAGAGAGCTGTGTGTGACCCGTTGATTTTAGGCTGTAAGTGCAGTAACGTTGAGTGTCCAGCAGGAGGAGACAGGTGTGCTCTTGAGCTTCACCCATGGTTTACTCAGACATAAACCAGTATACTATTAGAAAAGACATGTCCTGGTCTTTTTATCATAATTTATTTTCATCCCCTTTTCAGGTCTAGTAACAATGTTCAAAGTTAAACCATCCATGTTTTGTTTATATCCGAATATATCTGCGTTATTATGACTTACT
Organism: Knipowitschia caucasica; assembly: GCA_964034765.1. NCBI lineage: Eukaryota > Metazoa > Chordata > Actinopteri > Gobiiformes > Gobiidae > Knipowitschia > Knipowitschia caucasica. The sequence continues at coordinate 8,815,351 of OZ035845.1, read as the reverse complement.
TAGTTTGTAAGGAGTTTAGCTGCTAGCATAGTTAGCATTAGTGTCTTGTGGTTAGCACTGGTACAGTTAAGAACAGCACAACTTCCAATGTATTCTTTTAATGAGCAGTATATATGAGCAGTATACTTCTGCTATATATGGCAGAAGTATAATATTTGGATCTTAAAAATCAGACCTAAACCAGACTTATTATTATTTTCATCCCCTGTTCAGGTCATCTAGGTATGGAGTTGTAGAGTTTTCTTCCCATGAGCCTCATGAGAACTGTGATGGATCTGAACCTGGCGTTTCCTGGTGTTTCCTGGTCCTACAGAGTGATACTGGGAGCATTGGGACACGTACATCTCCTCTATGGTGATGTCTGGCTTCCGCAACATCTCAATGGGAACAGCCACCGCCTCGATGCCACAGAACTCCTCCTGGTCCCAGTGGATGAACTCATTCCTCCATTGCTGAAAACAAAGCAAGTCTCACATCCAGCAGAGGACCAGAGGAGTAAAGGACCAGGTGAGCTCTTACCATCACAACCCATATGTAGGAGATGAACGTCTGGTCGATCTCTCGCTGTGAAGAGGTGGTTAGAAATGTCAATGGTTTTCACTATATCCGTTGTTAGAGACCATGAAGATAGACCAGAAAGAGACTAGAGAGGGAGACCAGGGAGGGACCAGAAAGACAGACCAAAGAGGGACCAGAGAGGGACCAGAGAGAGAGACCCTGTCCCCTTCCCTTCTCTCCCTCCCCCTCTCCCCTCTGTCTCTCTCTCATACTGACCACGTCGAGGATAGCGTAGACCAAGACGTCCAGCTCGACCTCGGTGACGTGGCTGTGGTTTCTCACTGGTCGAATCAGAGTGAACAGATCTCTCTTCTGGTTCAGCTGCACATGGTTCAACACGTCATGGTACGAGCAGTTCTGCAGTGATGTCACACCTGAGAGACAAAGGACCAGAAACACACAGTACTGAACTAAAGAGATGTTCATTTCATAGTTATACCAGAAAGAGACCAGAGAGAGACCAGAGAGAGGCCAGAGAGAGACCAGAGAGAGACCAGAGAGAGGCCAGAGAGAGACCAGAGAGAGGCCAGAGAGAGACCAGAGAGAGGCCAGAGAGAGACCAGAGAGAGGCCAGAGAGAGACCAGAGAGAGACCAGAGAGAGGCCAGAGAGAGACCAGAGAGAGACCAGAGAGAGACCAGAGAGAGGCCAGAGAGAGACCAGAGAGAGGCCAGAGAGAGACCAGAGAGAGGCCAGAGAGAGACCAGAGAGAGGCCAGAGAGAGACCAGAGAGAGGCCAGAGAGAGACCAGAGAGAGGCCAGAGAGAGGCCAGAGAGAGGCCAGAGAGAGGCCAGAGAGAGACCAGAGAGAGACCAGAGAGAGACCAGAGAGAGGCCAGAGAGAGACCAGAGAGAGGCCAGAGAGAGACTAGAACGAGCCCAGAGAGAGACTAGAAAGAGACCAGAGAGAGACCAGAGAGAGACCAGAAAAAGACCAGAAGGAGACCAGAGAGAGACCAGAGAGAGACCAGAGAGAGGCCAGAGAGAGACCAGAGAGAGGCCAGAGAGAGACCAGAGAGAGGCCAGAGAGAGACCAGAGAGAGACCAGAGAGAGGCCAGAGAGAGACCAGAGAGAGACCAGAGAGAGGCCAGAGAGAGACTAGAACGAGCCCAGAGAGAGACTAGAAAGAGACCAGAGAGAGACCAGAGAGAGACCAGAAAAAGACCAGAAGGAGACCAGAGAGAGACCAGAGAGAGACCAGAGAGAGACCAGAGAGAGACCAGAGCGAGACCAGAGAGAGACCAGAGAGAGACCAGAAAAAGACCAGAGAGAGACCAGAGAGAGACCAGAGAGAGACCAGAGAGAGACTAGAGAGAGACCAGAGAGAGGCCAGAGAGAGACTAGAAAGAGACCAGAGAGAGACCAGAGAGAGACCAGAGAGAGACCAGAGAGAGGCCAGAGAGAGACTAGAAAGAGACCAGCTAGAGAGACCAGAGAGAGACCAAAGAGAGACCAGAGAGAGACCAGAGAAAGGCAAGAGAGAGACTAGAAAGAGACCAGAGAGAGACACGAGAGAACAGAGAGACAAGAGAGAGACTAGAAAAAGACCAGGGAGAGACCAGAGATTGACCAGAGAGAGAGACCAGAAAGAGACCAGAGAAAGACCAGAGAGACTAGGGAAAGACCAGAGAGAGAGAACCAAAGACAGATCAGAGGTAGACCAAACAGAGGGAGAAATAAGCGACCAGAACAACTTCAGTAAACTTGTTGCATTTTTTTCCTGATGCTTTTCTGAGAAACTCTCGACTTTCTCTAATCACGCTATTTTCCTTACCAACCATTCAAACGCAGTGATCACGATCGATGGTTGTCTAATGCAGGGATGAGAATTTCAGGGTTTTTTGAAAAGTCCCATTCTCATCCCTGCTAATGTACTGAGGATATTTGTGGTCAGGGAGAGATCTCACGGATGTTGTCGGAGCCATTTCAAACCATTATCACATTATTCACTCAAAACTGGTCCCTGTTGTGTCTGCGAGACCCTGTCAGAGGAAAGAGAGACGAGAAAACTCTAATCTCAGTTAAAAGACTTCTCTGCAGCCATTCCATTCTCTAACCCTAACCCATGAATCAGTAATGGGGACATAGAGACCAGAGAGAGAGAGACCAGAGAGACCAGAGAGAGAGACCAGAGAGAGACCAGAGGGACCAGAGAGAGACCAGAGGGACCAGAGAGGGAGGCCAGAGAGAAACCAGAGAGAAACCAGAGAGAGGGACCAGAGAGGGACCAGATTGAGAGATCAGAGAGAGACCAGAGAGGGACCAGAGAGAGGGACCAGAGAGAGGGACCAGAGAGAGGGACCAGAGAGAGACCAGAGAGAGACACCAGGGAGAGAGACCAGAGAGAGACACCAGGGAGAGACCAGAGAGAGACTAGAGCGTGAAAGAGGGGAAGATAATGAATATTTTGTAAAATGTAACTAGAAATGCAAGATGTCATGTTTAGCCAACTTTAAATATTTCATAGACAAAGTAATTCAACATTTTAAAATGAGTTAAACTTGTGAAACAATATCAATGAAAGCAACTCATACAAGTAAATCAACTACTCAAAAAAAATTGCATTTATTAAAATTTGTGAATGTTTTTGTTGTTGAGAAAATCAAGTTGCCTAAAATAAAATGAAAAAGCTATCAGTTGAAGACAAGTCCTCTTGTTGGGTCACACTTTTTGAGTGCTGAGAGAGACCAGGGAGAGACCAGAGCGAGACCAGGGAGAGACCACAGAGACCATAGAATCACCAGAGAGAGACAAGTGAGAGACCAGAGAGAAAGACCAAAGAGAGACAAGAGAGGGACCAGAGTTAAAAAACAAAATATATACAAATAAATTAAACTACAAAATTATAAATACATAAAAAATCTAATGAGAAATACAGAAATAATTGAAATCAAATAATGAAAAAATTTATTTTAACAAAAAATGCATCATGAAAAGTTTGTAGAGCACTTACTGCAGCAGAGCAGCAGAGGGAGAGCAGCCAGCCTCATGATGATCATAAAGACAGAGCTGGAGACTGACTACGGTGGCCCACGAGCTCAGAATACAGCGTCCACACGGCTGTCATAGATAGATATTAGTGGAACGACCTGTTTGTGACGGCCCTGTAGCTCCGCAGTCCGCCAGCAGGGGGAGACACAGGACTGGGTCGTAACAGATGATTGTCCCACAGAAAGTGTTTATAACGAATAAGACCACAGACACAATGATTGAATGGGATGGTCTGGTCTCTCTAGTATCTCACTCTATGGTCTCTAGCATCTCTCCCTCTCCCTCTGGTCTCTCCCTCTTGTGTCTTCAGGTCGACAAGATAAGATAAGAATTCCTTTATTCGTCCCACAGTGGGGAAATTTCGATGTTGCATTGCACATATAGGACAGTAATAAGAGCACACAGGGAGCACACACAATATATACAAATAAGTAGTAGCTATGTTTCTTAACTAACATAACTAGCTGTATATGCTGAAAATGCTCCAATACCAGTCAAAAAATATATATGTAGTAGTGCAGTTATATACTGTACAGTTAAATAGTGCAGGATAAAAAGTATATAAGTAAAGTGACATTGTTCTGTGACATCCTGAAGTTGACAACTATTACTTTGAGCGCGTGCAGCCAACACCTGCATAGCTTTCTACGCAAGCCATAACTACAACCAGGAGAAGGCACTGTGGACGAGGTTGCATGACCAGGAGAGGAGACACCAGCAACAGAGACCGAGACCAGAGGGAGGACTCGGGTAATGAATAAAGGAAAGAGAAAAAGAAAGTCCCGAGAAAATTCTCTAGACAAGTTTGCCGGAAAGTCCCTAGTCCAGTCCCAAGACGACCAGACCAAAGACAACTCAGAAGACAAACTCCAAGATTAGTCTGAAGAGTGAATTAAAGTCCCAACCAGACACCCAAAAACCAGACCATAAACCAGATCACAGACCGTTGTGAAACCATGTGTGGAAAAGGACTTTTCTTTGGAACATCCAGAAAACCATCTCTTGTTTTGAGTCCATTTCATTGAACATGTCGTATATTCTAGAAATAACTGTTGAAACAAACACAAGATTACAATCAGAGCTGTCTCTTTCTGGCCTTTCTCTTTTTGATTGGCTCCTTCTCCCTCGGCAGATACACCACACAATGATAGATTGTCCAAAAACAAGTAAGTCATTTATTTATATATTTCACCAACCTAAGACAGAAGCCTCCAACCGTCACCGTCCTCTCATCGTTGTCTTTGGAGCGCTCTCTGCCGGCTCCAGTGCTACACAAAGCCAGTTTATTTGTATAGCACAGTTCAAATACAAGGAAACTGTGTTTGAACATAACAGACATGAGAATCATAGATAATCACAGTGCATTAAAGAGAATAAAGATATAATCCTTCAGATGTAATAACATTCATGATTGTGTTAAAACTAAGAAAACTTTTTCATTCTGTGTTGCTCCCAAACTGGTCTGATGGTTTGGACTTGAAGAGCACCTCTACAAGTCCAAACCAGAGGGAGACCTGGCCTGTCCATTTACAGCTGTGTGGAATTCTTTGTGTTGGCCTGGTTGGGTCTCTTAGTGGTCTCTCTTTTGGCCTGGTTGGGTCTCTTAGTGGTCTCTCTTTTGGCCTGGTCGGATCTCTTGGTGGTCGGTCTTTTGGCCTGGTTGGGTCTCTTAGTGGTCTCTCTTTTGGCCTGTGTCGGATCTCTTGGTGGTCTTTGTTTTGGCCTGGTCGGGTCTCTTGGTGGTCTTTGTTTTGGCCTGGTCGGGTCTCTTGGTGGTCTTTGTTTTGGCCTGGTCGGGTCTCTTGGTGGTCTTTGTTTTGGCCTGGTCGGGTCTCTTGGTGGTCTTTGTTTTGGCCTGGTCGAGTCTCTTGGTGGTCTTTGTTTTGGCCTGGTCGGGTCTCTTGGTGGTCTTTGCTTTGGCCTGGTTGGGTCTCTTGATGGTCTCTGGTTTGGCCTGTGTCGTCTCTGGTTCTCGGCCCTCTCCCTGGTACAGGTGGATGATCCCCTTGTCGTGCAGCGTCTTCCACAGCGCCATCTCCTGGTTGTAATTATGGTTCGCATAGAAGACCACGTGGGTCTTGGCTCCGCGCTCAAAGTAGTAGTTTGAGAACTTCTTGTGGTCTTTAGTGATGAAACCGTAGGCGTCGACCTGAAACACAGTTTTGTGAATGTTTTACACCAGTGTCATGCAGCCAACTTCAGCTCCAACAATACATATAAGTGAAGCCTTTTGTGTCAAGCCTCTCTGGTGTGTCTCTCTCTCTCTGGTTTCTCTTGTCCTTCCTCCCACTTTCCTTGTCTGTCTGTGTGTCCTGATCCCATACCAGTAATGCTGCTTTTCCAAAGTAACGGTACGGTACGGCACGGCGCGGTTATTTTGCATTTCCTCTAGGGTTGGGATTGGGATCAAGGTACTTTTTTCGTACCACCTCGACAGTAGTTCTGTCCGGGTCAAAGCGATACCATGACGTGACGTCAGCCGACTGCCTTACACTGATTGGTCAACGAGTCTCGTCACTCGAAGCGAAGTCTGACCCTTTGGTAAAAACTCAACCGCCATCTTTAAAAACCGGCTGCTCTGAAGCCTCGTGCACCAGACGCACATTCTCTAGTTTTCAGACGCAGGGGACTTCACACCAGAAGTCCTGGCGAGCGCCGGAAGTAGCAGGCGGACTTTGATGCTAACAGAGTTAAGCTAGCAGCTCTTTGTGTAAAGTTCATCTCCAATAATCAGAATCATTTTTATTGCCACGTAAGTAACAGGAAGTCACAAATTGCTTTGAATCAGTGCAACGGTCAGAAAGAGAGGTAAGGGTAGAGAAGGCATTGTAAAAAATAAAAAATAGCACTTCTAAGGAATACATTTAAAATAGAGTTACAATTACTATATATAATATACAAGTGCACATGGTGCACACAATGTAAGGTGACAGCAGTACAGTGAAGTAAAGTGACGTATGATGGGCAGTAAAGTGACTTTATAAAGGGCGGGGGGACAGGTTAAGAAGTGTTCAAGAGTCCAACAGCAGAGGGGAAGAAACTGTTCTTGTGGCGGGAGGTTCTAGTCCTGATGGACTGCAGCCTTCTGCCTGAGGGGAGTGGTTGGAATAGTCCATGTGCAGGGTGAGAGGGGTCGGCTGTGATACGACCAGCCCGGCCTCGAGCTCGGGCGACGTACAGGTCCTGCAGCGATGGAAGGCTGCGGCCGATCACTTCCTCTGCAGAGCGCACAATGCGCTGTAGTCTCTGTTTGTCCCTGACTGTGGCTCCAGCGAACCACACGGTGATGGAGGAGGTGAGGATGGACTCGATGATGGCCGTGTAGAACTGCACCAACATCTGTGCAGGCAGCTTGGCTTTCCTGAGCTGCCGCAGGAAGTACATCCTCTGCTGGGCCTTCTTGATGAGGGAGCTGATGGTCGGCTCCCACTTGAGGTCCTGGGTGATAAGTAAGCTTTATTTATATACCGCCTTTCACAGACCAGAGTCACAAAGCGGTTTACAATTGTTATTTTTTTGGGCACTTGTCTCTCACTCCACACAGAGATGGGAGTGGGGTCGCCGAACAGGAGGCGCATCCCAGACCTATTGTACGTATTTTTAGTGGCAGGGGAAACCGGAGTACCCGGAGAAAACCTACGCAAACACGGGGAGAACATGCAAACTCCACTCAGAAAGGCCCTGGTCCGGCCGGGATTCAAACCCAGGACCTTCTTGCTGAGGTGGTGCCCAGGAAACGGAAGGACTCCACAGAGGTGATGGGGGAGTCCATCACGGAGGGTGGGGGCGTGGGGACAGTGCTCTTCCTGAAGTCCACAATCATCTCCACTGTCTTCTGGGCGTTCAGCTCCAGGTTGTTACCACAGCACCAGGACACCAGCCGGTCCACCTCCCTCCTGTAGGCGGACTCATCGTTGTTGGAGATGAGTCCAATGAGGGTGGTGTCGTCCGCGAACTTGATCAGCTTCACGGAGTCGTGGCTGGAGGTGCAGTGGTTGGTGTACAGGGAGAAGAGCAGGGGAGAAAGAACACAGCCCTGTGGGGCTCCTGTATTTATAATCCGAGAGTCCGAGACATTCTTCCCCAGACGCACTCGCTGCTTCCTGTCCGTCAGGAAGTCAGTGATCCACCTGCAGGTGGAATCGGGAATCCTCGCAGAAGTGAATGTATGACGTGTCCGTGTATTCATCCAAACTATCTCTGGCAGCTCTGAAAATGTCCCAATCCGTAGATTCCATGCATGCATCCTGCAATAATGCAGCTTTGCAGCGTCTCTGTGTTCAGAGACCTTTCACAGACTTTATATAACAGTAGTATGTGTTCACAGAGGTGTGCCATACAAATATTTTATTATTAAACGGTACTTCCGCATCGGCGAACACGCTCGAAGCAGTTGCATAAAGTCAGGGGAGCATGAAAACTTATATCTTCACAAGCACTGTGTCCCTCATTGTCAACCCTGGTTTAGTCCTGGCTTAGTCCTGGTGTAGCTCCTGTTTTGGCTGTTAACAGCATGTTCAGTCTGCTCGCTCAGACCACTAATGTCCCTGTGACCACTTTGCGGCTCTTATTGGTCGCTGCACGAACGTCCGAGGGAACGTTCAGCAATATTTATCTCCTGTGGGCGTCGATTTTCCGCTCCTGCTCCTCCCCTTCGACTTTGCAGCGCAGTCCGTGCGTCTCTACTGAGCAGCCCGTGCGTGCATCCTGAGACGCTTGTGCGTTTTGACGCTCGAACACGCGTCACCATTGACTTTGCATTGAAAGCTGACGCAACGCATGATCTGGTCTGAACGCGGCTTAAAAGTTTGATTGTCTGTTGTACACAGTGAGCTAGCTACATTTAGCGATCAATAGCAAGCTAAGCTAAAACGTCCTTCCACTGTGCTGTATTTTGTTCTTTCACGTGTTTCTGTTTTGTGCCTGTACTTAAGTTGTCGAGTGTATAATTATTTGTTTTAGAACCTCTTCCCACAAGTGAGGAGATTACAAATGAACAATGAAAGACCACTCGTCCCCTGGTTTCAAGAGACATACGTACTTTGGACTTTGTAAATTGTTGGTTTACTTTTGTTTTTAATAAATGTGTGATTGTATCAAGACATTTTCATTCATTTGTCTGTACACGTGCAGAAAAGGGGTTCAAAAGTTTTCTAACCATATAACCATATACTTTTACTTCATACTTCATTACATACATTATATTTGTCAGTAAATCCGTATAACTGTGGTAAATTTATGAACAAGGATGGAGACATATTGGCTAAATACAAAAAGGTTTTATTTTTGATCAAAACACAAGGGCAAAGTAAATGTTTACGCACATAATTTTTATCATATTTTACTTTTTTACTTCTCACTCCTTTTTTCGAGTTGTTATTTAAAATAAATGTATATTGTAAATCAAAGTTACTGGATGTATTGAACTTGGATGTATGACAAAAAGTGACGAATCAGAACAATGTTACTAGTTACGCGCCGTGCGTAATTGACGTGGTCTGACAACCACGTACTAATTTAAATGGAAAAGCATCCACACCCGCGCCGTGCCGTGACTATGGAAAAGTGGCATAAGTGTCCTGGTTTCACCTGGTTCTACCTGGTCCCACACCAGTAATGGAGCAGACTGGAACTGTGTCTCACTTTGTCGCACAGTTGCAACGCCAGGAAGACCGTGAAGGCTCCGTTTGTGGGTCTGACGATGGCCCAGTGATTGGACTGCAGCGAGGGGGACCTCAGGAACCTGGAGCGACACATGGTTCAGGACCAGAAACATGTTGTAGAATCACACACAGAAAAAAAGAGACAAAGACCTGTTCCTGACGAGCCGCAGGAAGTCCATGTGTAGGACGTAGAAGCGTGTCTCGTTGAACTGGTCCGAGTACTGGATCCAGGGCCTGAAACCAGACCAGGACTGGACTCTCTCTCTGTACCATCTTCCTCTCCCTTTCTCTCAGCGTGTACTCTCCCCCTCTCTCAATGTGTGTACTCTCTCACCGTCGGCCTTTGTACGGTCCGGTCTCCACTCGCTGGTGTCGGTAGAGTCCGGTGAGCCATTCAAAGTCCCTCATGCCCTCAGGGATCAGCACGTACTTTATCCCCTGGACACAACATCACACACAGACCTGCACTTGTTTTTGGCCCCATCCATGCTCTTCTTTTGATTTCAAATGTTCTCTCTCTTTCTCTCTCTTTCTCTCTCGGAAACCTAGTGAAACTTTGAACACTGACACCTAGTGGACAAATGTTATGACTGCAGCTTCTGAGGAGAAACACCAAAGCAGTTGTTCTACCATCAATAAAACTCAAACGTTTGTGTTGTGGTTTCAGACGTTTCTTCCTCTCACATAACAATGGCGAGAACCATCCTCCTGCTGCAGAACATCACATAATAAATAATAACAGGGATATTGTTGTTAATCTGTTTTTCACAAACACCTCAGTCACATTAAATACAACACTCAACATTCTTTATACTGAGCCTCCTCTGACGTCAAAGCAACGAGGCGTCAAAACGCTCTGAGCCAATGAAATAACTAAATACTTTTTTGCCCCACAGTGTTAACCAACATGGATGATGAGGTGAGGGGGGTCTCCTGGTCCTGGGGGTTACCTGGTCGTGTGGAGCTCCTGTGTAGTTGTATTTCTTGAGCCTGTATTCTGAGGTTGTGATAGAGTGAGCCGTGTGCACATAGACGTCTGTGCGAGCCCCAACATCCTCCTCGAAACCAGAAATCACTGCTCCATTCACTCTGAGGAGAAACCAGAGAAAGACCAGAGGGAGACCAGAGAGAGACCAGAGAGAGTGGCCAAAAAAAGGCATCTGATTGGTCAATCCCTACTGAGCTCGAGAAGTTCACTTTTACATGGCAGTCAAAATGAGAGCGGAGCCAAACTTCACCATGAGCATTTCCCTATAAGGCTTCAGTCAGCTAGCAGGCTAGCATTGTCCTTCTGTATACAGTCTATGGTTTCATCAAAAACATGCACTACAAGTAAAAAGAACGTGTGCGCGCGTGCGTGTGTGTCTGTCTGTGTGTGTGTGTCTGTGTGTGTGTACCTGAACACATAGTCGTGTCTGTCTATCTCTAGTCCCTTCTTGGACCTCCAGAGCACTCCTCCTGATCCCACCACTGCACAGCTGATGCAGTCTCTGCCTGGTTTAGGAGGCAGCAGGGAGGAGGAGGGTTTCTGCACAAGTGACAGGGCAGACATCACATCTGACAGAGGAGACAAGAGCACAAGACTCAGAGAGGAACCAAGAGAGCCTCTTTTCTACCCTAAGAATGGAAAAGGTTGGTCCAGGTCTATTCCTGTTCACAGTCCTGGTGCGATCATGGTCCAGTCCCGGTCCAGTCCCGGTCCAGTCCCGGTGCAGACCTTGCCGCCTGTAGTCCATGAATCCAAAGGGGTTGTTGAAGTGAGAGAGTGTGTTCCAGTCCCTGTGGCTGATGCTGCCGTTGAACACGAACAGACGAATGTTTGGGACAAACTTAGACCTCAGCTCCGAGTCCGAGCGGATCCTGCCCCAGAGACTGTTGCCACACTCCTGCAGAGCAAGACCAGGTGAGACTGCTGTCCCACTGCTACAGAGCAAGACCAGGTGGTCTCTCTCTCTCTGGTCTCTCTCGTCTCACCTGTGTGGTCTTGTGGATCTCGGAGTCTGTCTTGTAAACATCATCAAAGTCCCACTCAGGCAGCTTTTTGAAGTCTTTGCGATGGAGGACGGGAATGGGTGTGAGACCAGGGGTGAGACCTGGCGGGTCTGTGGGGGAAGGAGATCCCAAGAATTTTGAACTGCCAACAAGACACAGGCATGTTAAACACACAAAGACACACACACACACAATAATATGGTCATGCATCAGGCTGTGGGGCTGCCTTTCCTCAGCAGGGACAGGGAAGAGTGTAAGTGAAGATAAATAGTTTTGTGGAATAAAAGCTGAGCAGAGGCTGAGAGACCAGAGAGAGACCGGAGATTCTCTGGTTAAGATGACTTAAAATGGATCCCTCTGGACAAACCAGTTTGGGAGTCACATTTGACTTTGACCAATGTGTGTTCCATCTCTATATTTACACATTATTGACCACAGAGAGACCACAGCGAGACCGGAGAAAGACCAGAGAGAGCTCTGACAGAGACCAGAGAGAGACTAGAGACCAGAGGGAGACCAGACATGAGGGGAAAGTTACGTGCCCCAGCTTTCGATTTATGAATAGTATAAAAGTGATGTCACCTCATACAGCTGGTTTTTGTCCAAAAGAAGAAGAGGTTCAAGAATCCAAAAAGAAGCAGAAGCAGGAGAGAGACCGTCTTCCACGCCATGACCCTGAGTGACTGAGAGAAACGAAGAGCTCAAGGAGGCAAAGGGTGAGGGGGGGGCTACTGTAATGTTGCCGTCCAAATACAGGTGTAAATGAAGAGTGTTCTGCTCCTGTTCTCACATGTGCCTAAGGTAAAGACGGTAAACGAGCCATGTTCTACCCTTTGCTTCAGAAAGTTGTCCTAGTGGAAAATATAATGGAATGAGTCTCTGGTCTCTCTCTGGTCTGTCTCTGGTCTCTCTCTCTGGTATCTCTCTGGTCTGTGTGGAACGTCGGTGTGCACTGTACTGCATGGTGATTGGCTCTGGGTTGTGGATGCAATCATAATCAGGTGCGTGTTCCGTGCGCGTACATGCGTCTCGGCCTGGGTGTGTGACCTGAGCCGCTCTTATTCTGAAACATTTTAATTTGAAACTACTTCCGGCGCAACCAGCGTTTCCGCCTGACTGCTGCGCTTCATTGTCATGTATCACGCACGGACCCGTCTGCCTCGAACTCTGAGCAACTTTGAGCAAACTTTCTGGAGATTCTGCAGCTTTTGCCCCGATGCCCATCCCGAAAAGGACAGATTGGTGAGTGTTTCGTAGGGATGGGTTTATGATGCCACAAGTTAGTGAGTTAGTTATTTCAAAACATGCACAACACAATGAAAAAATATAAATGATCAAATAAAAAACATGTCACAAGTTTTGAAAAGGGGGTTGGGTGAAGCAGACGCGTATACATTTGCAACCCCCTCTCACGCATACAGCAAATACAAATTACACTTACATTGTACAGTTACAGCATTACTTCAAATTCTCCCTCACACAGACACTGGCCCAAACACTCCCTGACCACACACCTCTGTCCAGGCTCAGGGCATCACTCTCTGTCCTGAGTCCTCCATAATATATTTCTTCAACTTTTTAGATAGTTTTAATTCTTCTTTTAATCCATTCCAAATGTCAGCGCCTCGGACCGAGATACACACAGATTTTAATGTTGTCCCAAATTTAGGTGCATAGAATAGTTTGTTTCCTCTTAATCTGTAAATATGATGAGCATCTCTGTCGCTGAAAACCATAGACTGTATATAATAAACTGAAAACACTTAAATTGGACGGTAGAGTTTTCAGATGCCCTGAACATTATCTGAGCTGTTTTAAGGACGATCAAGTCCTGCAGTTTCAGTTGTTGGTTTAAAACAGGATTAGAAGGAAGTCTGTAGTGGACGTTGGACACAATCATTATAGCCTTTTGTAAGATAATCAGAGGCTGTACGTGAGATTTGTAGCAATTCCCCCACACTTCCACACGATAGTTTAATATGACATTATAAATGAATGACACAATAACATAAGAGCATTGGTGTTGATTACGTGACTTGATCTCTTCATTATTCCCACACACTTAGCAACTTTTGTCCTCAAGGAACTTATGTGAGATTTCCAAGTCAGATCTTCATCCATTATTACTCCCAAAAATAAATTTTGTTGAACTGTGTCAATCGGTGTGTCATCAATTATAATTCTAACTGGTATTTTACTTTTACATTTACTTAAAAGCATAATTTTTGGTCTTTTTTTAGGTTAGTCAATTTGTTATTATTTAATCATATTTTTTTATCCGTTCAACTCTGTTACAAGGGATAGTTGTGCAAAATACAGAAATTATCTATTGAATAATATTCAGAGTAAACGTTTGAAGTAATATTTAGTGTGTTAATTCAGTCATATGATTTTTTTATTTTTATTGAGAACCATAGTTTTTGAGGAGTCTTTGCTCCAAGGCAGTTTCTCCTCTTGGACACTAGTTCCCTGGTCTTAGAAAACACTAGTTAGATAGAGGGACATCAGAAAAATTCTTGAACAGGCCCGCAGCATGTTGACACAGTTCGCTTCATTATAAACACAATTTGGCGCAGCACATCCAAACGACACAGTTCCTGTATTGGTCACGTGTTTTTATGCGTATCAGTGCGATACACTCACAGATACGATGTTTCACACTTGAGTACTCGGCACAGCGCCCGGCCAGTATTGGGCCCGAACCCCCCCCCAGCAGGGGGGGTTCACTTCCTCAACATTATCCTCCTTAGGCCGCTGCAAAGCCTGAGGAGCGGCTGCAGAGAAGCTCTGCTGTGATTGGTCCGTGTTTGTGTTTTGGACCGAAGCACGGAGCGGCTGCAGGAGCATGGACGAGGCACTTTGGAGCAGAGAGCTTCGCGCTTCGAAGGAACCGAAGGAAAAGCAGTTTGGGCTCGTGGCTCAGAGCCTGATATACAGGGAGACTGTGGACTAGAGTTTTGTTGCATATCCAACTTATATAACTTATAAACTGTGCAGTCGTTACTTTTGCTTAGGTCCAGCGCAATGGCAACCGTAACATGCGCCGCGCGAGTGTACACTAGGCTTAGCGGTTTCACCTGGAACACAGTCTCCATGTGAACGGAACATCTAACACTGCCGCAGCGTCACCGTCTAAATGGGGCCTTACCTTGGCTATTTTCATTCTATTTGGAAAGACACCAGTGTGAAATGACAAGTTACAGATGTGCGGTAACGGCTCAATAATTCCCTCAATCAGGTATTTTAACAAGAGTAATGTCGATGTCCTTATCAGTATATTTTTTGTTTTGACAATGTCAAGAATTTCTTTTTCCTCCTCTTGTTTAAGAAACATTGTGTGGGGATTTTTTCCTATAAACACATCCATTTTTTTACCAGCTCCCCCTGGATCAGGTATTCTATTTGCCAGGTCAGGCCCAACACGGACAAAACAATTATTTTATCCGCCACATCACACGTGTTACCCATTATATTTTCTTTATCCATAAAGTATTCAGGATTCTCACTTTGCTTCAAGACACTTTTTATAATACGGTTTAATGTATCCAACATTCCTTTGATATTGTTTTTGTTACCCATTTTTTTCCTGAAATAATCTTTTTTGCTCATTCTTATAATGATAAGTTGACACATTCTATCTTTTATATCTATTTTCAGGCTCAGTGGTTCTTTGTCTTATGAGCTCTGTACAAAGTATTATTTTGCAGGCATTTTGTAACCCTTTTGTTATCCTTGAACAGTTGATGTATTTTAGTTTTTTTGTGTATTGTTTGGACAGTTTTTATTATCCAATCGTTTTGATACATTATGTAATGGAGCAGAGTCCATTACTCGGTGTTCATAGGTGTGGGAATTAGACAGACGTCTATCTGTTATCAGTACTACTGTGTTATTTCATATCTGATAATTCTGCCTTTCAAGTCACTTTACCTGTTGATATTATTTCTGATGTTTATTCTGCTCATATTCATATTCTCATATTCTCCGCTGCTAATGTATAATATAGACATCTGTAAATACTCCGAACCAATTATAGCCCAGAGTTTATCTTATCTTATTTTATTTTATCTTAAATTTATTGTCTATTATCTTAAATAATAGACTTTGATGTGTGCGTCTGAGTGCTCTTATTTCCTCTCTCTGCTGTAATGTGCGCAATGATGACACTGAAATTTCTCCACTATGAGACTAATAAAGGTTTATCTTATCTTATCTTATATTTATTAAAAATGGATTTATGCAAAGGTACAGACCTGTAAAGGAAAGGGGCGTGAGTGCAGGAAATTAAGTAAATAAGTAAAGTACAACATGTAAATATACTGACCTTTTGCTCTCTTGTTTGTCTGCCCTCTTTAAGGTGCTTTCAGACCGCCGACGCTGGAACGCTGACGCCTCACGCACATTCTCTAATTTTCAAACTCAGGGGTCTTCAGACCAGAAGTCCTGGGCTGCGGTGGCGCCCGCCAGATGTGGCAGAAGTAGCGAGCGGACTTTGATGCTATTGAAGTTAAGCTAGCGGCTTTTTGTGTAAAGTTTTTCCCAATTCTGTGCCAGTAATTCACTCTTGAGTGTGTTTACCGACTTCTCTGTCCATAATTGCCTATATTTAATTTTTTATTTATGATCATAGACAATGAAAACTGGCAGATGATCACTGATGTCATTAATCAGTATAGCACTGGTTTTGTTTTCAGTGTCATTTCTGTATGTGTTGTCTATCAGAGTGGCCCATTTTGATGTGCAGTTACAACCTTATATACATTACATTTTGAGCGCATAAGACGTGTCTGTGTTTGTCATTCACAAATCTCAGACTCCGAGCCGATGAGAGTGAACACCTACAGTAACTATTCCAAATACCAAATATTGGTTACACGTGCTTTGATGACCTGGATCTTGCCGTTGTTGGAGAACTGTATTACATTGTGTTTAAACGTGGTTTTGATAAGTTGTTCTTGAAGCTATTTGGATATATTGTATTTTTGTATACTGTGTGTGGCGGCAGTTTGGACAGAACAGCGGTTATCATTTCAGGCACCAAAACTAATCCTAGTCAATTCTTTCCTTTTATGTAGCTTACCTAAAAGTTGCTTGGCTCTGCACTCATGGAGGAGGAGATGCAGCAGCTCAGGGAGCATAAGGCGGACAACAAGCGACTTCTTTGCACCACTTGGAGGGGGAGCTATAAACCAACCTCTACATAGGTTGGTGGCCTCCTCCCGCGGACGGTGAGTGTGTGCCTTTCACCGGCAGGTCCAAAACTATAGTTTAGTTTTCAATTACGGTGTTTAAATTTGTGCCTTTTCTTCAGGCTCTACTCTACGTTCTGTCCAAAAGGAGCCGCTGTTTCGTTACAATACAATTTATTCTTGTATAGGCCTAAATCACAACAGTAATCATCGCAGAGGACTTAATCACTTAATCAACGGCGCCGTAAAGATGGCGCCGTGGCAAGAGCTCTGGTGGGTGTCGTCTGGTGCAGACTGGGGTAGTCTTGCACAGTTTTTCCTATGTGGTTTTACTGCAAATGGCAAATAAATGAATCTGAATCTGAATCAAACCATTGAAATCACCAACACAGCTTGGGGATTTCAATGGTTTGTCCAGCTTTGTCCACCTCTGTCTCACCTACAGAGCATCCGGAAAGTGTTCACAGCGCTTCACTTTTTCCACATTTTATGTTACAGCCTTATTCCAAAATTCCATTTCATTTCATTTAAATCCCTTTATTTTCCATTTCTGGGTCAGGGGGGTGGCAATCAGAACTGCCACCCAATTCACACAGCACCAGTCCCTTGCTGATCTTCCTGCAGGTGGTGGGTCCACGTAGGGCTGGGCGATATGGCAAAAAAAAAAAATCTCCGATTTTTTCACACCAAATCCGACTTTCGATTTTAATCGATTTATTTTTTTCTATTTAAAAACAAACTACAACTGACAAAGAAATAGATTTTCCTTTATGCAGTTTAATCTAAATCCCCATGGAGCATAAGTGTAACAGGAATTAAGCCTTAAAACATGCTTGTAAACGAGATGGCTCTGCCATTGTAAACAGTGAAAATGTAGCTTAACAGTTTTATAATAACTTCACTTACAATGACACTATGCACCTTCAAAATAACTTAAATCACACAAACAAGGCCCATCGCAAATATATCAATCCTATTAAACACATGCATTATTTACATGAAATATCACATTTTTAAAACTGATTACTCAAAATAGAAATGTTGTAACAGACAGTCTTTTCCAAAAGCCTCCTCGGGTTTTCATGCTTGTTCTTTCAACTGTGCCTTAGGGTTGGGCGATATGGGCCTCAGCATGTATCACGATGTTTGTTGGTATGTATCACGATATGACGATATGATAATTTTAACAGAGCCTCATATAAAAGCTATAAAAACTTAGCACTGATAATTTTAAACACACTTGCCTCAAAGTGCATTTACTGATTTATTGGCAGCAAAATGTGTAATACAGCTATTGTATATAAAACGTATTAACAAAACTGAATTGTAGAGAATTCTGTAATTTGTAAAATTGTTTGTCCTTTGTATAGCTGAAAAATAATTATTTGCAGGCAACATGTAAAAAAGTGAACATTTGTAATTTGTAAAATATATAAAAATGGCAGAGTTTGTCCTTTGTAGGGCATATAAAAAGTCGATAGTAGCATTAGTTCCCAAACTACTCCCATATGTTTGAGGTAGCTCCGCGTTTTGGCACAATGTCTTCTACAATCTGCATGTCTTCACCATGGTCTTCACCGCCGCCCTCAGCCATGTTTGCTCTCTGTTGTTGTTGTCCCTGCACGCCGCTCTGCTACACGTGCCGTGCAGATGCATCATCAAAGTGCGCCGCACACAAATGTATCTTCCGCTCGCTGTTTTCAGTGTTAAATGATCGTTTTCACCGGTATAAGGCATTTTCTTATCATTTTAATTTACTTATACCGGTATACCGGTACAACAAAAAATATCGCCCAACCCTACTGTGCCTGAGTAACTGTGCTGTAGTACAACGCTCGGTCCAGCTGGTGGCGCTAATACTAACTTCAGTGACTCCCGCATTGTGCGAGCTTCCTGTTTACATTCTGATGCTGTAGCTAACAGCTACTGTAGCAGCTACTGTAGCTAACAGACAGCGGGGAACACGTTGTTTGTATCAGAGCAATGAGAGCAATGTGTGAGACTGTCCTCCCCAAAGTGCAGGGCCTCAGTGGGACAAACGATGTGTGTGCGGCGCCACGGACACGGGAGTGGCGCTTTGAGATAACGAATGTGTGAGACGTGTCCCCAGCCTAGGTCCACGGAAGATGGCCTGTCTCCTTCCGACACAGATGCAAGCCTTGGGTCTTTTCAGCGGGGACCTTCAGGACCTTGGGGGGTTTAATGTGGCCTTGGCCCAGGGACAACACGACAGCAGGACATCAGTGGGAGCAGTATTGATATTCCAAAAATTGATTCAATGTTTTTTTTTTCCCTCACAATTCCTAACAACACAACACGCCTTAAGATGACGACATGGAAAAAAGTTTTGAGATTCGTGACCAAATATTATTAAAAATAAAAAAAAAGTAAGTTACAATTAGTACTCACAGCCTTTAACTTAATGACTTTGTTGATAGGCCCCTTTGGCAGCAACTAAGCCTCAAGTCTTTTTGACTATGAGCCACAAGCTTGGCCACCCCTGTCTTTGGGCGTTTTCCCATTCCTCTTTGGCAAGCACCTCTCAAAGCTTCCATCAAAGTTGGACGGTGTCGTTGTCCGGCTGAACGATGAACCTACGTCTACGCCCCAGTCTCTGAGGTCAAGAGCGCTCTGGCGCAGGGTTTCATCAGATGTCTTTGTGCATTGCTGCATTCATCTTCCCTCTAACTTACTAGTCTCACCAATCCTGCCGCTGAAAAACATCCCCACTGCATGATAGCTACCACCACCATGCGTCACCGTAGGGGATGGTATTTCCCTCGGTGATGAGCAGAAGGCAGGTTTCCTCCAAACATGCGCCTGGCATTCACGCCAAAGACTTCAATCTTGTCTCATCAACCAGAGAATTTTTTACTCATGGTCTGAGAGTCTTTCAGGAGCCTTTTGGCCAACTTTATATCTAAGGAGCGGCTTCCCGTCTGGCCCTCTACCACACAGGCCCTGATTTTGGAATCTGCAGAGATGGTTGTCCTTCGGAAGGTTCTCCCTTTTCCCACAGAGGAACGCTGAGCTCTGACAAAGTAGCATCTGGTTTCTTAGTCACCATACCTACTAACCCCTTCTCCACCCAATCACTCATTTAGAGGGCCGGCCAGCCTAGGAAGAGTCCTGGGGGTTCCAAGTTCATCCATTTTCGGATGATGGAGTCCACTGTGCCTTTTGGACCTTCAAAAGCAGCAGAAAATGTCTTCGTACCCTTCCCCCAAACTTGTGTCTCGAGACAAATCTTGTTTCGGGGGCTTCTACAAGAACAATTCCTTACTCATGCTTGGTTTTGGGCTCTGACATGCCCTTGTCAACCGGGACCTTATATATACAGGTGATGTTTTCCAAATCAAGTCAAATCAACTGAATGTACCACAGTGGACTCTAATGAAGCAGAGAAGCATCTCAAGATTATCTGTGGAAACTGGATGCACCTGAGCTCCATTTTGATCTTCATGGCAACGGCAGTCAATACTTATGACATGTGATTTCTTCATTTTTCCTTTTTTTTTAATACATTGGCAAAAATCTCCAAAAAAAATTGTTTTAAAACATTGTCCATTATGGGTTTAATGGTAGAAATTTAACGGGGAAATAAGAATAAGAGGCTGTAACAGAACAAAAGTTGAAAAAACTTGAAGCGCTGTGATACTTTCCGGATGCACTGTGTATCGCCATATCAATCAGAATCAACTGAGCACGCACAGCATATCGTGGTGGCGTCCGGCCCCGAACAGGCGGCTGCTGTTTTTAATGGGCAAACGTCCCGCGCACATTCACACTCACTACCAACCTTTCTTTATGTTTCATTTATTGTTTCTCGCTGATTGAATTGATCTGATTTTGGTTTTATTGTGCAGCAGGCTATTTCTATTTTTATTTGCGTTATTTGCAGACTTGCTGTTTTTATTTGTGTTCGCAATGGTTTTTGGCCATATAATTTATTGATTGTGTCTCCAACCAATTATAACACTTTTAACACATTTTCTCTCATGAAGCGGTACTCTTTTTTTGTTATGTCATAAAACTTATTTTTTAAATTACAGTCTCAAACTCCTATGTCCAACAACTTGTGCGGCCTTTTTTATAAATTATGTAGTTGGCCCTAGACAACCTGGTGTTGTTGGAATTAGTTAAACATCCGTTCCATCAAACCCTCATTTACATCTGCCCGTCTGGTCCCTGTAACTCTTTTCTGGGCTCCTTCTGGTCTCTCTCATCTGATCCCGACCCTCTTACTCTCTGGTCTCTCCACAGTGTAGGGTGAAAGGTCCTCCTGGGGGTAGTTGAAGAGGGGGCCTCCTTGACTTGGAACGGTGATGTTGAGGAGACCCACTCGTAACTGAGTCATCATCAACCTGCTGAGACCACCCGGTCATCAGAGACCCACTGTGAGACCTCAGCTGATCTGCTCTGCGAAAACACACCAGATCTCTTTCTTTTCTCCTTGTGGTCTCGGTATCTGGTGTCCTCGCTGTCTCTGGTTTGGTCTTTCATTTTCTGGTTTTTGGGAGAGACCATAACAACAAGGTAATTTACGGATTACGTATATATAATTAGAAATAAAGTTATATAATATAAAATATAGTATATAAGTATAATCATTTTATCTTTTTATATATAATATGTATATCTTGTAAGAATTAAACTACATAATAATAATACACAAAAATCTAACGAAAAACATACAGAAAATGTATTTTATCATAAAATGCTTTCAAGTTATACAGCACTTACGGCAGCAGAGGGAGAGCTGGTCCCCCTCTCTCTGTCTCTCAATCATCCTTGTCGCCCTCTCTCTCTGCTCAAGTCTTTGATTCAGTGTGGGACCAAATTGGAGCTCCGAAAATCTACTGGACTAATTAAACATTTTAGCATTTACTTTGGACTAGAGCGAGAGAAAATGTCCGAAACAAGCGCTACTCCAACCTTTGACCAGATCCTGCTCCACCCAGAGACTACTACTACATCTCTGCTGCTGCGACCTGAAGGGCTGTTTATTACTATTGTTATTTTAGAAGACAATCTTATTTTGCTGCTTCAGGACACCTATTTCTCCTGTGGATCAATAAAGTTTCTACTATCTTCAGATCTCTTTCTGGTCACTCTCTCTTTGATTGCTCCATGATAAACGGCCCCAAAACAAGTAGTCATATTATTTAGATTTTTTTAACAACCCTAAGACAGAGAGCGTACAACCGGCACCATCCTCTCATCGTTGTCTTTGAGCCTCTCTGGCGACCTCCGGTGCTACACAAAGACAAGTTTTTGGTTGGGGTGGGGCGACAGACCAGCCTTTGAGCCATAGGGTCCGTGGTTCGAGGCCCGACTGTTCACCATTGACTCCCCTTCTGCTGCCGTTGTGTCCCTTAGGCAAGACCCCTTTGCCTTGTGTGTCGTGTGTGGTGTGGTGATTAGGAGGGCCAATGGCACATACAGGTTGCCTCTTTCGGTCAGTGTGTGTGCCCCAGGCAGCTGTGGCACATATAGTTTAGTCACCACCATGTTTTGATGAAAGAATAATGAAAAACATGTAAAGCGTCTCTTTAGTGTCCAAAAAAGCGCTATTATAAAACCGATTGCATTTTTAATTAGTTTATTGTATAGCACATTTCAATAAAAGGAAACTGTGTTTGAACATAACAGACATAGTATGAGAATCAGAGATAATCACAGTGCATTAAAGAGAGTAAAGATATAATCCTTCAGATGTAAAACATTCATGAGTGTGTTAAAACTAAAAACGTTTTCATTCTGTGTTGGCCCCAAACTGGTCCTGATGGTTTGGACTTGAAGAGCACCACTACAAGTCCAAACCTAGGAGACCTGACCCGGTCCATTCACAAGCTTTGGATTCTTTGTTTTGCCTGATGGTCTCTGGTGGTCCTTTTTTTGGCCTGGTCGAGTCTCTGGTGGTCTTTGTTTTTTGCCTGGTCGGTCTCCTTGGTGCTTTGTTTTGCCTGGTCCGGGTCCTCTTGTGGTCGTTGCTTTGGCCTAGGTTGGGTCTCTTGATGGTCTCTGGCTTTGCCTGTGTCGTCTCTGGTTCTCGGCCCTCACCCTGGACAGGTGGAGATCCCCTGTCTGCAGCGACTTCCCAGCGCCATCTCCTGTTGTAATTTGGTTCGCATAGACGACCACGTGGGTCGTTGGCTCCCCGCTCAAAGTATAGTTTAGAACTTCTGGTGGTCTCAAGTGATGAAACCGTAGCGTCGACCGAAACAGTTTTTGAAATGTTTATACACCCAGTGTCCCATGCTGCCAACTTCAGCTCCAACAATACATATAATGAAGCCTCTTGTGTCAAGCCTCTCTGGTGTCTCTGCGCTCTCTGGTTTCTCTCTGTCTCTCTCTGCTATCTCTCTCTCGGCTCTCTTGTCTCACGCTGTTGTCTCTCGGGTGCGCTCTCTCTCTGCCTTTCTCTCTCCGTTTTTTCTCTTTCTGGTCTCTCTTGTCCCATACTCCCACTCTCCTTGGCAATCTGTCTGTCCTGGTTTCCACCTGGTCCATCACCAGTAAAGGACAGACGAAACGGTGTCTCACTTTGTCGCAACAGCTGCAGCGCGAGGAAGACGTGAAGGCTCCGTTTGTGGGTCTGACGTTGGCCAGTGATTGGCCTGCAGCGTGGGGACCTCAGAACATGGAGCGACACATGGTAAGACCAAGAAACATGTTGTAAATCACACACAAATAAAAGAACAAAGACCTGTTCCCTGACGACCGCAGAAGTCCATGTGTAGACGTAAGAAGCGTGTCTCCGTGAACTGGTTCGAGTACTGGATCCAGGGCCTTGAAACCAGACCAGACTGGACTTACGGCCAGACGGACTCTCTCTCTCTTACTATCGTCCTCTCACTGTATCTCTCAGCGTGTACTCTCCCACTCTCTCAATGTTGTGTAACTCTCTCACCGTACCGCCCTTGTGTATGGTCCCTCCTCCACATCGCTGGTGGCGGTATAGTCCGTGAGCCATTCAAAGTCCTCATGCCTCAGGATCAGCACGTACGTTATCCCTGGACACAAATACACACACAGACCTGCACTTGTTTTTTGTTTGGCTCCATCCATGCTCTTCCTCATTTCAAATGTGGTCTCCCTCCTCTCTCTCGTGTTCTCTCTGTGTTGTGTCAAACCATGAAATTTTTGAAGCATTGTGGATCAAACAGGCAGTTGTTACTAAGTACACGTGCACCTTCACATGAGCCACTTAGTTGCACAAGACACTTTATAGCACACACACTTAAAGCATATAAAAAATACATTTCACCATAGTTGTTTTATAAAATATATGTATTAAACAGGTCTTTGCTTTTTACCACATTTTATCCAGAGGTTGGCTGGTATGATGATTGGGCGGCAGTTGGTCCCTGTAGGAAAACTGTAGACAAGTATTTTAACCAATCCCAAAATATATGTGCAAGGTGCATTATCTATTAAAGAATGTTTTAAGTGTTTATTGTGTGTATTTTAATATTATTTAGTGAAGGTGGTAAAATGTGTGGTGGTACTTGGTTGGCACGAGAGCATCGTACGGAATCCGACGAAACCGGAAGTAACAAGATCCTACATTCAATTATTTTTTAGACTAATAAGTCCTTTAGTGGTGACTGGTTTAGTTTTAGGTGTCTGAGTAAGATGGTTAAAGGTGAGGGTGAAAGGGGTGGGTGATGTTATTGGGAATAGGCTGGTTAAGTATAGGCATGAATAGGTAAGTTTTAGGCCGACATGGTCAGTTGGTAGAGCATTGGCCTTTGGCCTGAGTCGTGGGTTTCAAGTAAGACCTACTTCACACTCCCTCTGAGGACTGCTGTCGTTGGTCCTTGGGCAAACACTTAACCATACTTTGCCCAAAGCGCCCAACTGAAAGATCATCAGCTCCTGTGGACTCACCACCGGCGGAGATCATGAGGGCGGGTGCTCTGTGGCCTGGTGCAGCTCTGACTGCCACCACCCCCGACCCAGAAATGGATAAGGGGAAGAAAATGGATGGATGGATAGGTAGTTTGTTATATTTACTTCCGCTTTCCGTATATGATCTATGCTGACCGTGTGTACTTACCTTGTTTGGGTCCAGTAGCAAAAGGCCCACCTAGAAAAACAGTTCCTCTTCTTATTTCCGGGCCACAGACTAGACATTATGGAAATTGTAGGGATCTGAGCGGGAATTTCATTAGATTAGGGGTTTAACATTACTGTGGTGTTGGTTTTAGGGTGTGTATAAATGGTATGTGGCTTTAAATGCTTTATGGGTTTGGGTTTTGTAAAGCTAAGTTTATTTTTACACACCTGCTTTATACCTTGGTTTTTACCCAGCAATCGGCACCAGATAATAGGTCATGGGAAACACAGTCAGGCTCTGCCTGCGGGAGAAGAAGCACTCCATTTGCCAATAGCACTTTATTGGGTGTTGCACCTTTTTTGTGGGCTTTTTTAATTGAAAAGCTAGAAAAAAAAGTATTTAAAATTAAAGCCGCAAACGGACGTCAAAAAACGGCCCTCGCCCACCGCGCAACTAGCTGCACACCAGAGCGATTACCCCGCTCCGCGCCAACTGCCTGCACCACGCCGCCGCCCCGCGCAACGCCGCATTCGGCTTATTGAAGTGGCGCCGCCGCCAATGATTTTGGCCCGTAGCCATAAAAGAATCTTGTTAATGATGTTCTGGTCCCCAAAGCAGAGAGGAGACAGAGCGAATTATAAGAGTGATTAATTTAGCAAAACTATTAAACTTAAAGCAGGCGGTTGAGACAGGGAGCTGGGCCTGGGCTGGGTCAGGAAAAGGAGGACCTGAAACACAAGGAACATTAAAAAAAAACCATAAGACAAA